>CM076570.1:1570707333-1571045426 GCA_034641835.2 Pinus albicaulis
TCTAAAAACAAGATTCTTGAATATTGTGAGTTTTAGAAATCTCACTGCCTTCATTATCCTTAGAACAAATTTTTCACTATTCTACTATTTTTTCATTCCATGGTCAACCTACCACTTCTAAAATACCCCTCATGGGCTTATGCCATTCATATACATCCTATTTTCCCACCTTGTTGTGGAGGTAAATCCCCTCTGCGGACAGAGGCGATCCCTACTAGCCCAGACCGGGTCTAGCAACAATCAAATCACGCTACAACACAAGCTCCTAATTGCAATAACCAAGGTGCGATACGAGGCTTACCTTGTTTCCAACACTATTGTCGTTGAGGAGAGGATAATGCTCCCGATCCCTTACTCCGACAGGTCACAATTCTCCCACTTGGCGCGATCGAACACCTGCACACACAAGAAATGCGACGAACATACAAGCGTAAAACAAAATATTTGCAACTATGTGTCAGTCAGAGAGGACACACCTCATAATCGTAAAACATGAACAATACAAGTGGAACTATAATCGTAGTCACTTATCATTAATGAAACAAAGGATGATACAACCTGGCTCTGACGCTGAAATCTTCCTTTGGCGGGTCGTCAGTGGAATACGTCTCGCAAAGCTTGTCACGAATAGGAACAAGCCTCTCTCTTCGATCATTAATCTCCTTGCTATAGATTTGATGCTATGAGGACAATTGCATCATTCTTTTGGCTATCAAGGCTCTTGGATATTATTGGAGATTCTTGGAGACTCTTGGAGACTTTGGAGATTCTTGGAGACTGAACCATTCAGCCCCTTCATTAATGGAAGATGGCTATATTTATAGAGGAGAGGAGGAGGTTGGGATCCCTACAATAGTGGAAGGGAGGCCTTATCCCTTGGGAGGTTCCCCATAAGGTGGAAACAAGAGGCCAAAGGAGGAAAGCCGTGGTTATTAAGTCGAAACCACTCCTCATGACTCATCCACTAAGTTGTTGTAATCGAAACTTCGCCTCTTTTTTTAAAAAACTTTCCATAAGCAGATTGGTGCGGGTGCTTAACTGGGACAGAGCGCCAATTGGCGCGGGCTTAGTGTTAATTTTCCTCATTGGCGCGAGGACATAACGAGCTACCAGCGCCAAGGAAAAAACAGGTGTTTTTAGGGGTCTGCTCAGGAAATGATCAACAAAAGGAATGTTGTCCTCATGGAAAGGGATGCAATGATGGTATTTGCAAGGCATGACATTGCTTATTGATCATAGAAATGACCCTCCAATGGGCGAGATGGGGATTGCAGGGACGGTGAAAAATTACTGTGTAACAGATGCCCCCTAAAGCATGAGGCCCAAAAGAGAGAGAGGGGTGAAATGTTTTACGAGAACGCGTCCAACTGAAAACACTGCCGTCGGAAAACCTGTGTAGAGAAGTAAAAATGATATCTCAAATACATGATATATGTGGTATGGGTGCAACCATCCATAACAGAGTATACAATAATCCAGATCCAAGGTATGGACGCAGCCATCCTGTGAGGATCGATAAATAGACTCAGGTATGGTTGCAGCCATCCAATGAATGAGTCATGTAACTAATCATAATAATCCACAAAATTGCAGCCTAGATTCCAACAGACAAAATCCAGGGTCTTGCGCTCCATCTCGACTTGAACAAAGTACAAGTTCAAGCATGCGAATAAGTGAGCTGAAGTCGAACATGCGAGAACATCGCCTGATTACCAGCCAATGATGAAAGCTGTTAATAGACGTGAGAGGTACCACCAATAATTACAATGTCCTTCAAGGTACTATAGGTACAGTCTACGACATGTGAATCAGTGAGCTGGCGTCGAACACCCGTAGAATCACTTGATCGGAGGCCAATGATGAAAACCTCACGTCGAACGCGAAGAACCTCGCTTTTCATCGAGGCACAGCCTCAAGGTACTGTAAGGGAGTTCCTGATCAACTTCCGGATAATGAGTCAAGTCGACAGGAAGTGACCTTGATCAAAGGTGGGCCATAGTGTTTCCCACATCATCGATGCGAGACAAAGGATCATATTGTTGTGAATCATGATCAGATGAGAATCAGAGGAAGGTTGAAACTTGCAGAGGTCAACTTCTCTTGAACATATCAGCGGCACGACAGTGGATTTGGCAGCATTTGACATCAAAAGATAAGAGGTCATGATGACGAGGAAAAGAGAAGATGAGAGGTCAAAAAGGATCATCCAAACCCATGGAGGCAAGTGAAAAATGAGATGAGATGTCCCCAACCCGACACGAATGCAGACAAGTGCTCTGTTCAAGAGCGACATACCTCCGACATGACAACGATGATAGTTCCATTTTTCCCCACCATTTCTGGTGAGTACCCCAATTATTTTTGAGAACAAGATTGAAGGGGATAGTATATGCTTTTAATATAATTCTGTCCTTCAGACGAATCCATCCTAGTACATTTAACGAGCCTTAGGAAGGAGAAACTTGAATATCGTCATTACGACTGAATCCAATGTCATCAGGGTTTAACGAGTCTGACAAAGGAAGAACTCGACATCTTTTCATGTTTAGAGAGTTTGAAAAGACAGCGTAAAAGTAAACTCCAATGGTCCCTTTTTTTAAATAGTTCCTCAGATTCGAAAAGGTAGAAAACTATGTCTAAGAAAACCTCCTAGTCGCGATAGGCTAGGGTATTCCTTTTTCGTAAATAATCTATCCAAGCCCGAAAAAGGGGTAAACATATACTGGATAGATGTCGTTTCACAGCCAATTTAACGAGATCAAAATGACAAGCAACTCAGAAATCTTTTTAGTTTTTAAGAGTCAGAAAAGAGCATAAAGTTGACTCCTCCTGGAGGAACGAGTGGTATCAAGGGTAGCAACTAGTTCCTGATCTGTTACCTGCTCGAAAAAGTAAAGTTCAAGAGGCTGGCTAACAAGAATACTCATCACAACGGTTCCTCAGGAATGGGTAAAACAACCAAGTGAAGGCATATGATCGGCCAAGCAGATAGTGACAATGGAGTGAGAAAACCAAGGCTCATTTGGCAAAAACAGGATGATAAAATGGCAATAACAAGAGGTAAAATAGGAATGGTTTCATTTTTACACAAGCTTGAAATCATAAAACTCTGCTTGAAGTTTGTTTCATTTTTACACAAGCTTGAAACTATGCTTGAAACCAGTTTCATTTTTACACAAGCTTGAAATGGAAAAAAAATATGCTTGAAACATTTAAGCATGCCCCTAGCATGGTGACTCAATTCGAGGTACATGCCCCCCAAGCTTCAATCCATATGAAAGGTAGATGGAGTGAAGGTTCAAGTTACGAGATTAAGAGAGAGACTCGACTGGGATTTTACAAGATCTAAACAAAGACTCGAATTGAACGGGAAAGTGTTTTATTATTTTAACGAGGTTGACACATTAAAAGAACTATCCTTAGTACACCTTGTTTCATGGTTTAAGGAGCTTGACACAAGTAGACGAACCATGCTCTGACAACCTTGTTTCATTTTTTACGGAGCTTGACACAGGAAAGGAACCATGCTTCGATGACCTTGTTTCATTTTTTAAGGAGCTTGACACAAGACAAGGAACCATGCTCTGACCAGCTTGTTTCATTTTTTAAGGAACTTGACACAAGAAAACGAACTATGCTCCGACATGCTTGTTTCATTTTTTAAGGAGCTTGACACAAGAAAATGAATTGTGCTCCATACAACCTCATCATAAAGAATATGAAGTCATGGCTTCCAAGAGTTCCACTCCCGATGGAAGGAAAACATCCTGGAAGTCAGGACACAATGCCCCCAGCACCTGATGCACAACGACACTATCACTGAGTATAAGCACGGGGTAGGTAGCCACATAGTTGACTTGTGGTGGGGCATATACAACGAGTGGATAAAAACCAGGAAGGGATGATGGCAGGCCAGGTGCCACATCAGGACCAAAGAACGAAAGCTGATCAATGGTCACGATCTGTCCTTCATGTGGAAAAAAGACCACACGAAAAAGGGAGGAGACAAGCGCTCCCATGGCATAGGTATAATCACGCCCCAAGAGCATATTGAAATCCAAGGGGCCTGGAACAACCATCACGTCCATATGGACGGTTTTACCTCCCAAAGTAACAGGTAACCTTGGAAGGATCCCTAATGGTTGACTCGTTCTTCTGTTAAATGCCAACAGATTCTGCGTAACAGGCGCAAGCAGTGGCGAGCCAAAAGCTTGCCAAGTATTTGAGGATAGAACACTAACAGACACACCTTCGTCTATAATGGTGTTGGGTACAACCAGACAAAAAGCTTGTACTTTGATCTCGAAAGGCACATAAGACGAAAGGCGGTATCTTGCAAATCGACTCCGATCGAAGGAAGCGACCAAACTACTTGGAGGGGCTACCATCGAACCGAGATGGTATTCCCCTAGTGTTACGGAAGAAGAAGGAGCATCCTCCACGACCTCCATCTCGAAGGCGGGAGGAGTATCCTTCGAGACCTCCATCATGGGAGGCGGAGGAGGAGCTTCTTGAGATGTAGGGATAGGAGAATATTTCTCCAAGTCTAAAGAATCTGGAGAAACAAGAAGAACCTGAGGGGTGTGAGGTCCACTCTCAACGGAAAAGACCTGGTGCACCGTAGACGGGGCCAACTCGACCGATCTCACGACCAATGGTTGGTCGGGAACGGATTCTTGAATGTGAATTTCCGGGGGAGCGGGATTGACCAAGGATGACTCTTGACCAACTGTAGGATCAACTAGTGGAGGACTCAAAGATAGCTTCTTGTAACCAGCCGGAAGGCGTGGTCCAGAAGCAGTTGATTTGTCCAAAACTCGCTTGGATTCATCCATATACGGACAGAGGTGAATGGCATGGTGCCCCCCACACAACTTACAGGGATTGGTAATCTTACCTTGCTTCTTAGGAGCCTTACCAACACCAGTTGAAAATGTGCCCCCAACTTGACTCCCGGAAGCCAAAGGCAACGACAGACAACCGTTGGACCATTCTTTAAGCACCTTGGGAATGCCAGGGCAGTCTCGAAGAAGATGGTCTCCCGTGCACAACATGCAAGGGAACTTGACTTTCCGCGGAGGGTTGGGAGGTTTGTCAAGAAGAGATGTTTCAGAAGCAGTAGCTGCACTCTTAACCTCTTGCTTATCAAACTTCTTCTTCTTTGTCTTCTTATTCTTCTTCTTAGCCACCCGGTTACTTGAATCCAGACTTTCACTAGGCAAAGTAGAAGAGGAGGACACAAAAATAGGTGAAGAAGGGGAGAGGTCCACCTTAGAATCAACATGATGTTGTTCAGGTGGAGGAACTGATTGAACAGTAGCTAAGACATTTGGGACCACAGAGATTGAAAAAAACCAAACAGGCAACCCAACAGTTAACCCAGGAAGGGACAACATTTCCATATAAGGAGCACCAACATTTCCAAAAGGAGGAAAATGACCAGGATTCCCATCGGAGGGGATTCCTTGGTTGGTGAACTCTGGAAAAGTTTCCATCAACAACTCAAAACCGCACACGGGCTAAAAACCAAGGCACACAATCAAACGGCCAACAAGCAAACTCTAAAAGGGCATGTGATCGCGGGTGATTTATTTTACCACATTGAAACTTAGAAACTTCACCGTTTCATGTTTTAAGAGTCAAGAAACATATGAAAGGTGACTTGGTGATCTTTTCAAATTTAAGGAGTCAGATAAGATCAAAATGACTGCTCAGGAATACTAGGCAAAGGGTGTACCAAATAATCGTGAACTGCAATATACACCTTGGTTTCAAAATGAAAGAGAAATCAACCAAGGACTTAACGTACGTGTGGAGGCAATCTCCCGAATCACGTGTTCGATGTATCACGTGATGGGCGCGGACTCGGCTTCCTATGGATAACAAGATAGAAACCTAGTGGGGTCTCCCTTAATATACGCGACGGTACGGGGAGCACAAGTCACGTACTAGTCTTTGTCAAAGCGAAGAAATGGAGATGACAACTGCTAGGTTTAAAGATTCAGACACGTCTCTAGCCTAGACCTCTAAATATTTCGTTAATGTTTCAATGCTACCTTAGTGTAAATTGAATGAATTTTAATATTTAATCTTCAATTATGTTTCCAATTTTAGAGGCCCTATTTGAGTGTTATGTCTCAAAGTCGCCTATATGCAGCTATATGAGAAAAGAAAAATTTTCAATTCGATGAATGCTATCTAGTTAAGGGAAGAACTTCAGACAATGATGCCACAAACAACAACACTGAAAACGAAAACTTTCCAAACTAGATGACTTTCACTATCCAAAAGTAATTTCAAACATTCAACGATGCAAATAATGCAGTGCAATTTATGCAAAATCCTCTTTTTTGAAAACTATGCAATTGTAATCTATGCACAATTTCCATTTTTCAAATGATAAGAATGCACTCAATGCATTTTCGATGAAAAGAGAATCTACTTAATGAATGCTTTTAATGAAAGAGAATGCACTCAATGCGATTTTTAACTTTCAATCATTAAACAATGTAATCTAAGTTCAATGATAAATCTCAAAAAACACTTTTCAATGCAATGTGATCTGATGCATTTTAATGAAAACAAACTATGAGACGAAAACTAAAAGAACGTAAATCTCCTTAATGAAGGATGAATGCAAAAGAGATGTAAACAAACGCTAAGAATGCAATCGGTGTTTCAAACACTTTGTCACGAAATCCCTCAAAAGGCGACAAGACATATGAGGTCAAACACAAAGAGGACTTCCAAAGCAAGAGATCAAAACAAGGCATTCATTCCCTTTTACATCAAACAATCATGGAAATAAGACATTTAAAACAATGAGCAATGTAATCTATGCTCATACAGTGAAAATACCGAAAGGGAAAGACACACTGGTGAAGGATTTAGGGAAAAAATCTCAATTTTCACATACCCTGAAATTGACACGACTTTGATAGGTGCAACTAGCGCCAACTAGCGCGACTTGCTCACTGACAACTAGTGCCAATGGAAAATTGGTGCGGGTTGTTAACTGACAACAAGCGCCAATGCCTGAAAATGAAAAAATAAAGAATTTCTCCCAACCAAGACCAGACTCACCACTTCAAGCAGGATCTCCAAGACTCAAATGAACCATGTAATCTAGGCTCAAAGTGAGACAAAGCAGAATTCGAATGAAGAAGAAGCCAATCACTCAAATAACACAATAAAACGATAGACAACCACCAAATGAATGCAGAGAAGCAATAACAAAGTTGACTGAACCGACAGAAACCACAAACTCCAAAGTGAGGCTCGATGCACAATAGCACCTATATGCCCTAGGGCTAGAATGTAAAATCGATAGAAAAGGGAAAACAACCAAAGGATGAAGGTCACAGTCACTCAAACAAGGCTCTAGAACACTCAAGCAGTCGAAAAAATGAGACCAAAATCACAGATCAAGCTCAGAAAGCTCAAAACCAAGCAAACCCTAGCACCCTACAGGATTGGCGCGACTGTAAGGCTGAAACTAGCGCCAGAACAGAATTGGCACGAGTAATACATTGACAACATGCACTAGTGGGCGCGACTATCACACTGAAAAGTGTGCCAGTCAAGTTTTCTATGCAAAATAAAAAATAAGCAATCCGAGAAGTAGACCAGTGATGTTGGAGCTTAAACCAAAAGCCAAATACACGAAAAGAGCCAACCAAAAGAGTTGATCAAGCAAGCAAAGTCAAGAATCGACCGAAAGACAAGACAATACTCCAAGTGTTCAGTTCATAAACTAGACCGGAGATTGACTGAAGCAGCATTGATCTACTTCGCTAATGTAGAGAAAGAGCGTTTCGAAGGCTATCTGGCTAGCTTCAGGCTCCATCTGTAGTTTATAAAGCAAACAACAAGCTAACTCCCCAGCGGAGTTGCCAATTTGTTGTAGAAGTAAATCCCCTCTGCGGACAGAGGCGATCCCTACTAGCCTAGACCGGGTCTAGCAACAATCAAATCATGCTACAACGCAAGCTCCTAATTGCAATAACCAAGGTGCGATACGAGGCTTACCTTGTGTCCAATGCTATTGTCGTTGCGGAGAGGATAATGCTCCCGATCCCTTGCTCCGGCAGGTCACAATTCTCCCACTTTGCGTGATCGAACACTTGCACACACAAGAAACATGACGAACATACAAGCGTAAAACCAAATATTTGCAATTATGTGTCAGTCAGAGAGGACACAACTCATAATCGTAAAACATGAACAATACAAGTGGAACTATAATCGTAGTCGCTTATCATTAATGAAACAAAGGATGATACAACCTAGCTCTTACGCTGAAATCTTCCTTTGGCGGGTCGTCAGCGGAATACGTCTCGCAAAGCTTGTCAGGAATGGGGACAAGGCTCTCTCTTCGATCATTAATCTCCTTGCTATAGATTTGACACTATGAGGACAATTGCAACATTCTTTTGGCTATCAAGGCTCTTGGAGATTATTGGAGATTCTTGGAGACTCTTGGAGACTTTGGAGATTCTTGGAGACTAAACCATTCAACCCCTTCATCAATGGAAGATGGCTATATTTATAGAGGAGAGGAGGAGGTTGGGATCCCTACAATAGTGGAAGAGAGGCCTTATCCCTTGGGAGGTTCCCCATAAGGTGGAAACAAGAGGCCAAAGGAGGAAGGCTGTGGTTATTCAGTTGAAACCACTCCTCATGACTCATCCACGAAGTTTTTGTAATCGAAACTTCGCCTCTTTTTTTTAAAAACTTTCCATAAGCAGATTGGCGCGGGTGCTTAACTGGGACAGAGTACCAATTGGCGCGGGCTCAGTGTTAATTTTTCTCATTGGCGCGAGGACATAACGGCTACTAGCGCCAAGGAAAAAACAGGTGTTTTTAGGGGTCTGCTCAGGAAATGATCAACAGAAGGAATGTTTTCCTCATGGAAAGGGATGCAATTATGGTATTTGCAAGGCATGACACTGCTTATTGATCACAGAAATGACCCTCCAATGGGCGAGATGGGGATTGCAGGGACGGTGACAAATTACTGTGTAACACACCTATAACCTCATCACTCTGTTTTTGCCTTACCCATAACTCCATTTTCCATCTAGGGTTTCCTACAAGACTAACTCATGCCCATGATCCCTAAGTTCCTCAAGCATTGATGGTCTCTAAACTATCTCTGTAGACTCTTTAGATAAATCAAGTACATTGGATTTTGGATCTTCAATACACCACTTTTTCAATACTCTCTTTTTACACTCGAAGATTCCAAACCAATTTTCATTCAAAGAGAGGTCAAAGAATCCTCACTAGGTCAATTAGGGTTTCATGTGTTTCAAGGTCATCATCTCCAAAAAAAACTACCATTCAGCTTCAAAGTCTGCACATAAGGTAATGGGATATCTTGACACTTTTGCAAAAGTAATAAGAGGTCAACTAGCAGAATAAATTGATAAGGTAAGAGGTCTTCTACTCAATGATGACATCTTGTAGCGAGCGAGACAGGAAAACTAGGGTTTTTGAGGGCAATTTAAATGGTTTCATGACTTCCATGGTTAAATCATCAACAAGCCTTGCATCATGATGCTCTTACAGATTCCCCTATCCTTAATATTCATTCATAAACACATCCCATCACTCCTATCCCTCAAACTCATCATTTTTCTACAGAACCTAGTCTATTGCCACAATTCGACACTTTTTGAGACTAGGCCTATGTTTTTCCCTTTTGGACCCCTTCCCCTCACTCAATAATTGAAATTAAACTTTCCCATACTCTCTAACATCTATCCCTATCCCCCAAAATTTCCCCAAGAATTTATACAACCCTTAACGCCTTCATTCCCCTTCCTCTACAAGGCAGTCCTAAATCCCCTACACCAAACCCTAATTTCCTCTTCCAACTAAGCTAGGGTTTGCTATTGAAAGGAGGAATAATAGAAAATGATACATATGATAGATCATATCAGCAATCATAAATCCATACCAACTCATAAACATCATTCCTCCATCATTTTCCAAGAATTCATTCCAAATGACAAATCATTCGCCACACCTAGGGCCAGTTTTGCTTCAAACTATGTTTCCGACCAAAAAGAAATGAATTTGACAAAAGTGAGAGATTTTTGTGTCCATAATAGGTCCAAGAAGAAAAAACTCCTTCATATTTTACACAGTTATCATTTTGTGGGAGCAATGTCAAAAATACAGATGTCATGGGAGAATTGCTGCACTTCTGGAGTGACCTTGGTAAAATCAGGTTTTATAATAGCTAGAATGCCCACATGACTTTCTTGATGGTTTAAAAGACAACTATACTAGAATATATTTCCAATGAGCTATCATGAGCTCAATTTTGAGTTGATGAAGGCATCCAAAAGTTGTCTGCACCAGCACTCTGCATTTCTGCACCATCATTCATCACATTTTGACCAGTCTTGGGAGAATCAACTTTTGACATGGAAAATCAACTCCAATAAGAGAAAAAAATGTATATTGAGAAATTATACAGGATAATATTTCCAATGAGCTATCATGAGCTCAATTTGGAGTTGCGGTAGGCATCGAAAAGTTGTCTGCACTAGCACTCTGCATTTATGCACCATCATTCAACACTTTTTGACCAGTCTTGGGAGAATCAACTTTTAACAGAGAAAATCAACTCTAATCAGAGAAAATGGTATATTTGGAAATAATGCAGGATAAAATTTCCAAAAATATATCATGGGCCCAATTTGGACATCGAGAAGGCCTCCAAATTCCCTCTGTAAAAGGCGCTATGTGTAGGCAAATTTTTGACAAATGTTGGTTTTTTTCTAAGGCCTATTAGCGCAGCGCCACTGGCGCTACGATTTTCCCTCAGGAATCCTCAGAGGGAAAACTCTACATTTATTTATTCTTCATGGCTAGCACACTATGCTCACCAAATTTCAGAGCAATTGGAGCTATTTTTCCTCTCAAAAGGTCAAAAAACACCTCATTTTCACCATTCTGCCTCCTTTTCAGGCCTGGCGCTGCGCTAATAGAAGTGTTGGGATTTTGACATTTTGGACATGTTACAGGAGCTATATCAGGAAATCAAGAGTATTTTTTGAAATTATACTCATAAAGCTTTCCAACGGGCCATCACGGAGCAAAATCCGACGTCGGGAAGGTCCCCAAAACTTGGTTGCAACAGGACCTATTTTCTGCTTAAGGTGGCGCTACACAAATGGATAGCACTGTGTGTTTTTGGCCAAAAGTCAACAAAACACACAAATTGATGGAAAATTGATTTTTTAATGTTTCCTTGGGCAAATCACTCTAGATTTGATTGAGGAGTTATGTTATGTTATCTTTAATTTATTAGCTTAGATATTATGTGTGTTGGGCCTTGCATGGTCTTCAAGCACATAAATGACATTTATGATGAAATAAGGGTTTCTACAAGCCTCTTATGGTTTCCACCTCCTCTCTTGCTAAGATAAATAGAGCATTAGGGTTCCATTGTAAATTTTGGCATTTGATGACTCTTTAGAGTAATACATAGTCTTTTTGAGGTTGAAGAGAAATTTGGTGTTATGGAGCTTGTGAATGGCTTGTTTTTCTTGTTGATGGAGGAGGCTTTCTTGCAAGATCCCTGAGCTTGGTTAATGGTGAAGTGCTTCTATTCGGTTATTTTTTTCTCATGTTTCATTATGTTTCTAGACTTCAATGTTGTAGTAGAACAGAAGAGTATAGGTTAAGAAATGTTCTTTGAGGCACCTTAGTCCTTCCTGTTTCTACTGCCTTGATGTTTTCCTCTATTGGGTTTGTTTAAGGAATTATTAGTTGCTCCTTAGATCTACTTATGCTTTTTCATTCCATGAATGGTTCAATACAGTAGTTTCAAATATGTTTTATGGTTAGCCCTGCCTATTTGATGCTATTTAAACTCTGTTTTGGAATCTCTCTTTTAAGTATTACTTGTTAGGTTTTAGCCAAAGAGGCCATGTTTTGATCATGCCCTTTGTCCATGCTTAAGAAGTTGCCTTAAATTTCTTTGTAGCTTGATCATTGATGTTTAGGAATTCCCTCTTCATTGATTAAAGTTATTTTTTATCTTGAATGTTTTCTAACCTTGAAGGTGAAATCACTAGAAGCTAAATGATTTTCTCACCTTCTATATTTCATTGGAATGTTTGTCTTGAATGCTTATTTGCTTAAGTTGAATCAAAGAGTTACTGGTTTTCCCTGTCTATTAATTGCTTCTTTATGCTTATGTATTTAAGTCCCTTCTTGTTAAAAAGGTACATGATAAAGGATTATGGATTTCCCTTTGCCCTACCTTTGTTCCCAAACTTGATGTCCATCTCATTTCCCATAAACCTTGAAAATCCATTAACCATGCTAGATTTTCCCTGTGATGCTCCCCGATCCATTGTTGAAATTTCCATGACTTTTATAGACTCCATATCCCAATGACTTGAATATTTCCTCATTCCATCTATTCTACTTGATCATCTTACCCAACCAAAACCAAAAAACAAACCCTACACTTAACAACTAGCCTAAAATCAAATCTTAAAAGCAAACAAGTTCACATCCTTTACATACAATAGAGAGAGCCCTCTCTGAGTCTAGGAAGCCTAGGTCCTAGGATTCCAAAGACTGGTTTTTCGTTACCCTGTGCATCTGGTCTATCAATCTGCTAAATCACAGGACCCTAACAAAAGGCATCAAATTCACAATGCAGGAAAATCATTCAAAGTTGTTGATGATCATCCAGAAGCATTTTACCTGTGAAGGAAGGTTTCACATGGTCTACTCCTATCATCTCAGGATTCTTTTGCATTTTGTGGGTAAGAGATCACTTGACTTGCCTTTTTATTTATATAGAAGTCTAGGGAAAATGTCAGATAAGGTTCAAATCAAAACATAAGGCAATGAAACTTATCTTTTTCATCATGGTTTGATTAAGTTGTTGGTGTTAGAGGAATTGAAGAGATTAAACAGAGATTTTACTTCCTTCTTGTTCATGAGTGGTTATGAAATTGAGGTTGTCACTCCTAAGAAAGCCTCCAAACCTAGAAACATTTCATCACCAGCTGTGTCAGAGGAAGTTGAATAAGAAGACAAATCATCTCCTCCAGAACCAGTGAGCATGGAGACAAAACCTTTTCAGAATATTGACACACCTAAAACAACACCTGCAAAACAAAAGCAGGCAGTCAGCAAACAAGGCAACAAAAGAGTCACTAGGTGCCAGACAGTGGCTAAAGGAAACTTGGAGGATATCTTGCATGCAATTGACATTGAAGAATCACCCATTGTGAAAGCTGAAGACATTGAAGATGGAGGAATAAAGTTAAAGAAAGGCAAGACCGCTAAAAAGCTAGAGTTTGCAGGTGATGATGCTAGTTTCATTTTTCAACCTAGGAAACCAATGACCAGACATGCACGAAAGGTCACGGAGAGCAGCAAAGAGATTGAGAAGATCAATGAAACTACCCAGCCACCAAGCATCATAGATCTGTCTTCACCTGCAAAAGAAGAACTGGTTATCAAACAAAGAAAGGGTAAAGAGAAAGTTATTGAAAAATCAGAAATTGAAACCCTTAAAGAAGAGTTGAAGGAGGCAGGTAAGGAAATGTCAGTTTTGAATAAATAGGCAAAGAAACATAGAGATGATAAGGTTCAGTTTGAACAAATGAGGAAAATCTAGGAAGATCAAGTGACAATTGTTTCAAAGACCTTGGACAACACAAAAAAGTTGATAAAGTGGACTCAACCACTAAGAGGAGAGGTCAAACACATGAAAAAGATAAACTTGCACTTGCAATCCAAAAACAGGGCATTAAAATACAAAGTGAAATATCTTCAGGAGAAATTGGATTTGATTCATGCGGAGTTGGAAAAGAAAGGATTGAAGATGACAGTGGTAGAAGAGCCCACTAGTCAACTGATTGTAAATGAGGAGGAAAAGCCACAAGAGTAATAAGTTGAGATGGGATATGTTTTAGGAGTTTCATAACATGTAGAGAACCAAAATTTTGTAGCTGGAGAATAATTTTTGAAGACAAGCTTGAAAACAACAGTTTCTAGTTTTTTTCACAGTTTCGTAGCATACCTCGGGCTTGAAGCCAGAAATACGCTACAAAAATTCCTATAGGCACTTTTTTGTTTTAAAACCCAGTTTTGACATGTTTTATGGAGGGAGATCGATGGTTCGCAAGGTGTCATGACATAATTAAGATGTTGGAATAGAAAATAAGTCAAAGAGATTGATGGAAAATACATTTTTCCCACACTGCTAAAACTCGCTATGAAACTGCCTAAAACTGCCCTATTTTCGTAGCGAGTAATTTTTGAAGAATTTTGAGCATCTTAACAACACATCAGCCAGCTAGAAGCCTTCAACATGTCAATGGACCTTATCAGCAGATATTTATGACTCAAAGGGAGTGCCACACAGCCATCTCATCAGTCAAAACAACGTTTAAATAAAAGGTCATCCATTCCTAAAAAGTAGGGTTATGTTCCACAGATCTAGGGGTGCTTTAAAGATGTAAAGTGGTGGTGAACTTGGTGATTTGTATTTTGAGCATGTGACATTCATGATGTAACCATTATGTAACTTTGTCACTAATAGGATAGAGGAATGTATTAAATAGGAGATAGAGTCCTATTAGGAGTTTTTTTTCTTTAAGGATAACTGTCATTTTTCTGTTTTAAGTTAGGGATTTCAGTTATGATAAGTGTCATATTAGAATTCGAAGATCAAGCCAGCCAGGCAGATCACCCACATTGTAAAGAATGTCTATTTATAGACAAAACATCGAAGAGCAAGGGGTTGGATAATATTGCACCAATTTTTTTCTTGTATGTTTTATCCATTTTCAATAATACAAAGTGACATTATACTTCTAGACCTGAGATTCTCATGAGGTTTTTGATGTGTTATTGATCTGTATCTTTATGTTTAATCACTTGCAGTAAATTTCATCTCTAATTACTTAGAATTCATAATGTTATGCTCTGACTTCCTTTAGTGGTGAAATGAATGTGTTTTCCTATGTTATGTTTGTGAATTATCTCTGTTAAAAACCTTTATCTACCTCAGCTTCCATGTGAAGAACCATTGTCACTAAGAATACGGATTGTTGACTCCATAAGCCCAATGGTAGCAGGCCTTCATTTTTCAACCTGCAGTCATACGAAAACAAGTTACAATTCCATAGAGGTAGCCATCTAGTACTCTCCTTATTCAAAATCATAAACCCCCTTTGAGAGAGCCCTCTCAAACCGAAGAGGCTAATCTTCAGTTAGAAGTGGTTTGAAAGAGTTACATTTAATTGATTTATGAGCAGCCAATCAAGATCAATTTGGTGATAACAGAAGGTATCCTAAGACTAGAAATGCATAGGTATCCCAGGTAAATGAACCCAGATGGGTCCAACACCCAAGTGCTCTCACTCAGGGTCAAATAGAGGGCTCCATCTCTTTAATAGGATCGGGTCTTGTTCTATGTGCCAATAACGGGTAAGTACCCATTGCAGGTGTTTCGACTGACTGAAACTGATTGTGAACCATCCTCTGGGAAGAATGATTACAGAGGGTAAAGCATCAATAAACTGACCCCAGATCTCCATAGTCCATAACCGAATTCGCTCCGCATTGTATTTCCGGCCCCGAACGTGTCCGAGAAAAACCCTCTCCGTCGTGTCAAGTACATTGCCCATCCTGTGTTGGTCTCTGAATGCAGGGTCGATGCCCTTGTTACCTTTGTTAACACATCTTGACTTCCTGGATGAGCGCGGTTGGGTTCCAAGGGAGGGTTACTTCTCGGCCGAATCCGAGGTTGGTTCCTCAATCGTCCTGATAGAATGTGAGGGCATAACTATGGGGAGAGTGTCACAAAACACCCAGATGGAGGGGGGCGTGGGGTTAGTCACAAGGGTTTGGCCTGATGCAAGTTTGGTGAATGAATGGAGGGTGCGGAAGTGGGCAACGAAGGTATAGGATCCAGGGAGGAGGATGTATCCCGGGGAGTGGGGAAGGACTGTGAAAATAGGAGGGATGTCAGAAAATGGTGAGATGCAGGGGAAAGCGGTACAGATAGTACCGGATCGGCTTCAGGAAGGGAGGGGGGGGGGGAGCACTCATGTAGTGCAGATGGTGGATAATCAGAGTGGTAAGCTATGGAAGAAGATCCCTCGAGAGAAAATAAAGGCTAGGTGGAAGCCCTAGATCCATTTGGAAAAACTGCAGATGCGGTATTTTCCAGCATGGACGAAAAATACGGGGAGTGTCGCGAATTGGTCTAGATTAGCAAGCCCTCCAATGGGTTTAGGGAATAATCCAGCTACTCATCCTCCATGGCATCTAATGTGGGTCATTCGATGGTTGTAGAAGGGTGCGGGCCGTTGGAGGGTGCGATAGTGAAAGGTAGTAGGGGATGGGAGAAAATAGGGAGGTCGTGATAGGAGGTGTAGGCAGTCTTAGCGAAAACCCTAACCCTGGGCTGACACATGCGATCATCCACGGGACCTCTGCTGCTACAACAGTGTGTCAGATCCCCCGCCATGTTGCGTCATCCCTGATCGCCGAGCCATTCAGAAACCCTTAGCGAAAAAAAAACTCAAATTGCCCATCCTCCCACCATCTCTTAGATGGTAATTCAATTACAATGTCCCATATATCATTTTTCACCTCTCTCATAAACAATTATAAATCCAAAATAAATTAAATTAATTAAATATTGAAAATTATGATTTTATGCCTAATTTTCTAGATTATGTTAGTTCCTCTTAAATTGGGAGTTAGTTTAGGCCTACCTAACTTAGCTCCTAGATTAGTGCGTGTGGTTGAGATATTTTCTCAACCAAGTTGTCCAAGATAGACGCACTATCTTAAGAAAACTTCCTCATCTATTTATTTTATTATTATATTATTTTAATAATGGAGAATATGTGAGGAATTTCGTAAGGCTCTCAGGCCTTTTCCGCTAGTTCTATGTCTCTGGTTTTTTATGTGTTTTATGATTTGATTTAATTTCTTTAAAAAAATCACATAATGCTTGTGCTTCGTTGTAGAAGCTATAGAGAATGGTCCACACACATCAGAGTGAACTCTCTCAAGGATTTCCACTGCTCGGTTCTCCTTCTCGTGAAAAGTGGCCTTTGCATACTTCCCCATGGTACATCCCTTGCATGTGTCTATTTTCACAAGAGTACCCTTTGGAAGCCCTGTAGAAATCTACTACATGACCTTCAAAGGACTGTGGTGTAGATGGCCCAATATCCTGTGTCATAACTCACCCTCATCTCGGCTCACCACTCTGTTTGCTTTACCTATCAATGCTGCGCAGCCATCTACATCAAGTTTGTAGAGATTATTCACACGAATACCAATCTTCTTAACTTTTCCTATGGATTTGTGACGAAGGAATGTTTTCCCTTCATTTAAAACCACATCATATCCTCTATCCTCCAACATAGCAACTAAAACTAAATGTTTTTTCAAGTCTAGTACATGCATGACTTCTTTTAATAAGAAAGGTTTACCTGACTGTCTCTAGAAAGTAAATTTACCAATCCCGGTAGCGCTATACCTCCCATCATCACCCATCTCGATGTGAATCTGAATATCCTTCTCCTCCAATATACTAAGGATTTCTTTGTCTCCCGTCATGTGGAAGGATGCACCACTATCCAAGTACCACACTGATCCTATCGCACTAAACACCATGCATGCGATGAGTGAGAAGTACAACTCAAAATGTGAAGCCAAAGCTTCACCCGCTGCAGATCCTAAAGCTTTCTTGTTGTTCTTCTTCTTCTGTGGACAATTAGTTGCAGAATGTCCATGTTCGTGACAGTGAAAACATTTCACTCTGGACATGTCACGCTTCTTGCCTTCTTTTCCGGTCTAAGATTTGGAATAGGATTTCTTTCCCTTCCCCTTCTTTGCCTTACCAACCAAGGAACCATTTTCCTCATCGTCTGCCTTGGATGAGGATCCATCCCTGGTATTCCGCCTGAATCCTTCTTGTACCAAATCCGACCAAAGTGGCTCCCAATATGGTAGCTTCTCTCTCCCATTGACAGAGTCCTAGTAATAACTATGCCAACTCTTGGGAAAGCCTAGAAGTTCTAGGCTCACCAAGTCATCATCTGCTACAGTAATCTTGGCACTTCCAAGCTCATCTCGACATTGGATGAACTTGGTTAAATATTTCGGAATAGTGTCGCCTTTCTCTATTTTGATTTTCTTGAGTTTTTCCTTCAATGCCAATTTTCTGTGGTCACTGCTACTTTGAAACAGATCTGTCAAATCCTTCCACATTGCATATGGAGTCACTTTTCCATGGAGACTTGAGACAATGTGATCTCAAACTCCCTCTAATAAGATCCTCCTCACCTTTTCAACCTTCTTTTGCCAAGCATAAAGAAGAGTGGTGTCTGCTGCAGCGGGCTTGAGAATATCATTATGAATGAATTCTTTCAACCTGATGTCCTCCAGAATTTCCTCCATTTTGTCTTTCCATGCAATATAATTATAACTTCCCTCGAGTGCATATTCCAATCTTAAGCCATTGAAATCCATCTTGATCTGCCTGTCACACCAAAGAATATTTTTGAAAATTCGAATGTTATTTAGCACAAACTCAATTTCTTCTCCACTGTAGTGATTTACTGTGCTTTGATACCATGTATAAATTATAAAAACAATATGTATACCAATGGATTCAATCCAATCATGTGATATGCTAAAGCAAGATACTAAATCCTTTTACAAATTAATTTCGGAAAATAAACATGATCGCACAATCACACCAAGTAAAATAAAGAAGAAAATCAATCCACAACACAGATATTTTTCCTGGGGAAAGCTTGTTGCTCAAAACCCCTCTATCTTCTATTGTATATTCAACCAGGGAATCATGAAACAATACAATGCACTCTTCTCACAAGACTCTGTTGCACTCTACCAACTATCTCACATGATCCGGAAAAAATCGACCAACACTTGGCCAATTTCTTGCCTCTGCTTATCCTGCCTGCCTTGCGCAATTCCTATAGAATTAAATCCCTATTCTTTAGGAATTTCAGCCTTCCAAAACTGCGCAATGCTCATGGGAAATCCTATGGGTGTATTACTGCATGCGGGCAGTTTGCTAATAATACAACTGATAGTTAACATCCCATTAACCTCTGTCTCAACTGGGTCTTTATCAGAATTGACATGCATGCAGTTATTAATAGTAAATCATCATTTACTTGACAGATCACTACATGTGAATTAAATCTAATTTAATTCACTTGACCTCTCACTAGTGCAACAATTAGTTACAACTAGTTAAACTTATTTTAACTCAATTAATTGAGTTAATTGATTTGTCATGCATTAAAATAATACACTAACTGCAACTTGGACTCTAAAACAAATAGAATCACTCTACATGCCTCACCAACCACCCTCAACTCGAATTTCATGCGCTAACTGAGTTTATCACACTCAGTTAACTATTACAAGTGATTATGAGATAAGATTACAATTTATTGTCCAATTTAATTAAGGGAAAATTAAATTATACACACATTTCTTGTTGAATTTTAAACAGTTGGTACCAGGTAAGAGCCATGCTCATAATCTCTGTTTTTATGCATATCTCAGCAATTTTTATGAAGTGTGGTGATTTTTTGGGGAAGGCGTTTTGAACTCTGTGTTGGGGCGGATCGGTGCGGGAATTCCCTATCGAGCTCACATTGATCT
Source organism: Pinus albicaulis (assembly GCA_034641835.2). Taxonomy (NCBI): domain Eukaryota; kingdom Viridiplantae; phylum Streptophyta; class Pinopsida; order Pinales; family Pinaceae; genus Pinus; species Pinus albicaulis. The sequence goes on from CM076570.1 coordinate 1,570,727,044, forward strand.
GTCGTTTTTTTAAACAAGCCACACATCAATCGCAGAGAGCGTAAAATAGTGGTATTTTTCCAAAAATCTCAATCGAAACTTGATTTTCATGCTCAAATTTTTTACCAAACCTTTTTTAATTGTTGTTACGGGGATAAAACATCAAACAACATGGTGATTGAATGGAGAGAAAGGGAACATGAAGATGTGGATAGGGAAGCCATGGAGGAACAATATTGTCTTGATGCTTTGAGGAATTGTGGGCTTCTCAAATTATTTTTAACTCCTAGCTTAAGATCTTAGCCAGAGTTGCTACAGTACCTAGTAAGTATTTGGGACACAGGATGGAAGAGATTTATTATTGGCAACCAAGATTTGGAAATTGAGGTTGCTGACATTTACTTCATCACTGGTCTATCACACAGAGGGGAACAAGCTTGTCTGGAAGTGACACAGATCATGGGTGAGATCATGGATATTCTCATAGGGAGGCAGTGTCCAAAGGCAGTCAAATCTTCCAGTGGGAAGATAGATATCATAAACATGAACAATTTTACTTTCAAAGTAGTCCTATACACCATAACATGTGTCGATGGAGCACAAGCACCACACGAGGCTACGAAGGTGCAACCCCAGTGTCATTGTTCAAATTTTAGTGGGCGGAAGTGGCCGCGCCCACACCACGGGATCCACACATGACCAAATGGAGTGAGCTAATGTCTTGCACGGGAGGTGGACATCAAATGTCATACAAGCCTGCTTTCTTTGTGTGGCTGAGGCGTCAGCTCATTTTCATGGAGGATTGGCCATATTCTGGGACTGATTTCCAAGGTGACCTAGAACTTCCACTCCCACAGGGCGAACATTGGGATGACAGAGGTAAAAAAAAAAAATTGTTAATTTTTTCATGTTTATATTTTTTTGGCATATGTGTTCTGATGTTTAAAATTGCGTGCATCAAATGTCGGACCACAAAGACCAGATGGAATGTCCCTTATCGCCAGAAGAGTGGCGAGGGAATTCGAGGTTGCTCCGTATGAGGAGGTAGCAGATGTTGAAGAGGAGATTTCCAGGAACCTAGATGTTTTGACTACTGGAATTCCAGAATATGCTCGTGTTAATGACATTCCCCACCACTATCAAAGGCACACTGTAGGAGTTTCAGATCGCATTAATTGATTACTAACTCGAGTCATTCGAGAAGTGACGTGCTACCATGAGCACCATGATGATTAGTTTAGTCTAGCTTTGATTTCTGCAGTTGTAGTCTTTTGGGACCTGCGAGTGTCTTTATGTACCATAACAGATATATTTTTTGGATTATGATGTACCAAAATTTTGCAAACAACACCAACAGATATATATATATATATATATATATATATATATATATGATATAATTTCATGTTTAAAGCATGATGTAATGATGATCACAGTTTCACAGATTCCACAAATGTTTATCTAAAACATAATTAGCCAATGCATATGTTAATGTATTCATCTTTCTTGGGATATGATGATATGTAATGTAATAAAAATTCATTTCTAAAAGATGAACACGTAGATAAATTCTCAAAATCTGAGGGTGTCAGACAAAATATTTCCCATTGAGTTGTAGGACAACAAGCTGTGAATCGAGGTTTACAGCTAGTTCTCTAATGCCACGAGCAATTGCTTCTGACAGAAGTTCAATAATTGCACTGTACTCAGCAATATTGTTGGTTGTACGACCTAAACATATACCTTGTATATCTACAAACTCACCATTAGGGTCATAGATAACCCATGTCGCAGAGGATAAGTTTCGAGTACTGTGGCGAGCACCATCCGAAAAACTGACATAAGGAGTTACAGACATCTGCAAATCAAGTAAAACAAGATAAGTAGGAAAACTGATCACTAAAAGCACACCAAAATGAAACTGTACAAAAATTAAAACACACTAATGTACAAAAGTAATTATATGAAGAAATTACGCATAATACTTCTTAAGGTAAAGCCCATTCCGAGGCTTATCAAAAGGGTTTCCTTCATAATCAATCAACCTATAGGCCCCTTTTTGAAAAACACGTATAACAATATATGGCCCATGCCACATCGGTTCGAATTTCCCTGCTCCCAGCTTATCGTGAGCTTGTTCATACAGAAGGAACAAGTCTCCTTCAGAGAAGGCACGCAGAGAAACAGTTTGATCAAAATGGACTTTGACTCATTTCTTCTAAGCTTCAGTAACTAAAGTGGCAAAGCGACGAGTTTCATCAAGCCTTTCCAGATATAGGAGATGTTCCTCTTCTGGTGAGGTATTGGGGAGTAATTCGATAGCTAATTTGAGTGAAGGGATTTCACATTCAATCGACATATTTGCTTCCAGACCATATACTAGTTGAAAGGACGTAAATCCAATCGCACTCTTCGCTGAGGTTCGGTATGCCTAAAGAGCTAAAAATAGCATGAGATGCCAATTTGACTTATGCATCCTATTATTCATCAGTATTTTTCACTATCTTTGGATGACTATGGGATGTTTATAGTTTTTTGAAAACAATATTCCTTGAATATCTTGAGTTTCAGAAATCTCACTACCTTCATTATCCTCATAAAACCTTTTTCACTATTCTATTAGTTTGCCATCTCAAAGTCATCCTGTTGCTCTTAAAAGACTCATTATACGCTTATACCTCTCATTTTCATCTTTCTTTCCTACCTAGAAACTCATTTCCCCATTTCCCCCCTGTCAATAAACTCCACCCTCCCTCTAGGATTTATTTTTGCTAACCCATTCCCATGTCCCCTTGAGGAAAATAGCACTTTTGGAAATGCTCTTTTCACTTAAAATTTTTTAAGTCAAATTTCATTCAAAATCAGGTCAAAAATCATTCCCATTAGGTCATTAGGGTTTTACATTTTTCAAGGTCATCCTTGGATGTTTCGGGCACAGCTTTTCCTTTGCTAGAATCTGGCTCAGATGTAATAGAATGTCAAGACATGGTTGTTCAAGAAGGACTTGAAATTTCCAAAGAAGATTATATTCTTAGTTCAGAACCTGCAAGTGAGGAAAATGGACAAATTTTGGCACTTCTACAGAGGTGTTGGAAGATTTATCAACAGAAATGACTGATGATGTAGACTGTTTACTCCTGAATGAAAACAACTTACAACAAGAGAAAGGAGAAAAACCTGGTCTTATGGATGACATAGGTTATAAAAGTCCATTTGAGTGCCAAAGTAGTGATTACTTGTAGGAAAATAACATGGAGGAAGCACACAAGGCCAAACATGCAGAAAGTCTATCAAAAACTATTGATGGAATTTGAAAAAAGCTAAGGTGAACTAGACAGAAATGAATGAAATTGAAAGGGCTATAGAGAACTTAGAAGACAACACTGATGATTGCTGTAAAGAACTGCAGACACTTACGGTTTTGAAAAAGGTGGCCAGAAAAGGTGAGTTGAACTCTATGGTGGAAACTACAAAAGATTTTGAAGATGCTACTATGTGATTAAATCCCAAAGTTGTCAAAATGAACTTATCATGCCTCGATGAGCAAAAGAAAATCCAATTCCATGATTTCAGCAACCTGCAAAGCAAGAAGTGTCAAAGAGTATCAGTGACAAAGGAAAAGGACTTCAAACATTAGAAAGTGGGTTTTTCAAAGTTAAATTAAATCCATGAGCCTATAAAAGCTCATTTCACCCTTCAAGAGAACCATATTTACCTTTCAAAAGATCAAGGGCATTTAGCAAGGAAGATTTTGTGGGTTTTCTGAGTGAATTCGGGAAAAATTTCTTGGCGTTGCGCGCCTGGGAGTAGGCGTTGCGCCCTTTCCCGTTTTCCTCGACATATTTTCTAAAGGCACTGCGTGCCTGGGAGTTGGCGTTGAGCCCTTGCCGAAGCGCTGTGCCCTTGCGAAAAAGGACCCCGTGAAGATTTCTTAGCGTTGCGCACTCGGAGACTGGCGCTGCGTGCTTAGATTGGTGCTAGGCGCCTAGACAAAGGAGTTTGCCAAGGGTTGGGGCCATCCAAATCACTTCAAATCACTTTCAAATATTTTCCAAAGTCCTCCAAGCACTCTTGAGGAGTAAGTACATGAAATGAACCTTGATTTCAAGCTGTTTGATCACTTTTAATTGAATGGAAATGAAACCCTAAAGGAAACCCTAAGTTTTAGTTTGAATTCACTGTTTTGTCCTTATTTCATATTCCTATAAAGAATATCAGTCACAAAAAGGGTAATTACATTTTTGGAGGGTTTTTATTCATCAATTTTGTCACAACATCCATTCCCTTCATTTCACACTCATTCCCTACATTTTTACAAAGCTACCATCTCATCTTCTTCCCCTCATTCATTTCACCTACACTCTAGGGTTTCACAAAACAGAGTTTAAAAATGTAAGAGGGAGAAGACGGTGGCAGTGTTGTTGAGGCACAAATTACAAGGAGACATGATCAAAAGGGAGGGAAGATAAACATATTTGAACCTATCACCACAAGGGAACTCATGGCCTCTCCTCTCATTGTATGTTGTTTTAAACATGTGGGTTATTTTGACTTTTGTGAAAGCATGTAGCAAGTCCAAAATCACCCAAAGCTACCAACACTATTCATCATTAATATACATGAAAAGCAGGTCAGTCTTGCTGGGGTTACATTTGAGATGTCCACTAATGCCATTGCAGCTGCTACAGGGATACTTAGTGTGGGAGAAAAGTGTTTCAAACAAGAAAACCTGGACATGAGTTATTTTGAACCATACCTCAAACCTAGGTATAAATATTTTTTATATTCAACAAGATGATGAGCTTAGTGAAAAGAGTCGCCTTCACTAAGTGGGCCCGCAGGCTATTTTTGTTGCAAAGTCTATTTTTAGACTATGTCTATTTTTAGACATGTCGATCATATTCTATGATTTGCAGGATGCTATTTGTGGATGGTTGGTCAAGTTAGAAAAATAGATGGACTTCTATTTTTAGCCATATTGGGCAGAGTCTATTTTTAGACTACTAGTATAAAAATAGATATGTCGAATATTATTAGCTCTTAATAATATTTGGACTCTAAACATTATCTTATTCTCTTGGAGCACTTTAGTTAAGTGCACAGATGTGGCACAAAAGTTGACATAAGGAATTACGCTATTCTTGAGGGTTTACTGGAGCTATTGCATGGAGGACTTCAGTTAGAACTCATGTGACAGAGTTTGGTGGAGTTGGAGAAGCAGTTGGTGGAGTTGTATTTAGTTTAACTCAGTTAGACTCAGTTCAGCTAGTTGTATCTAGTCTAACTGATTGATACACTAGTGAGAGTGGTGTGAATTAATTAATTTAATTAATTCTACTAAATAATAACTCATTAATCGAAATACATCGGTTAACTACGGTGCATGGAGTTTCGAGTGGAGACCGAGTGGAGAGATAGGTGAAGAGCAAGTGTGACTAGTAGTTGTGACTATAGTGATGCATTGATTGCATCCAACACTCGATGGAAGTACCAATGAGAGTTGTGCGGTGCAAGCTTGGTGGGATTCGAGTTCATTCGAGCCATTCTTTAGCGGGGATTGCACGGTGGTAGAAGCTAGCGAATTTGAGTAGGTGCATGATTTGCAAGATTGGGCACGATTAGTGTGTAACATTGTATTCATCTTGAGAGCGATATGATGGAAACTTGTATGAGGATTGTTACATGATATCTATGACATATATTATATACAGATAGTTGGGGTTTTTAGCTTCAGGCTTTCCTATTAAACAACTGTGTTAATGTGTGTGAATTTTTATTGTTTCATGTGTGCATTGCAATCTTGATTTAATTTCCGCAGATGATCAATGGTGGAATAGATTTTGTATTTTGCATGAAGTTAAAATAGTGTGAGATTAGGAGAATATTGGACATATAACACATAAGTTATATAATTTATACATGGTATTAGAGCAGTTGATCATTGGAGAAGATTGCAATTGATTAAGTGCTGAGGTTTTGGTACCAGGAATTCCGAATTTGCTACAAGCATTGGCAATATAAGTTGAGAATTCATTGAAATGTCTTTCAATGTATATGATTATATGCCCTTGATGGGAGATCGAATTATACAAACATGGAAGGACAAGGGTGGTGGTGTTAGATGATAATGGCTGAAGGAGTTCATCGATAGCGATGTTTCTAAGCTATTGAAGGCATATTGCACGGACGCAGATGTATGGTAACTATTGGTAGTGAAGTGCTATCAAAGGATTTCAACAATTTCGTTAGAAGGTGTGAAGGACCACATTGTGTCCAGACTTCACAGTAAATCCACTCCATTCTTAATGTGGAAGGCTTTCACAGATTTTTTCCAAATCAAAAGTGACCAGAGGAAGTTGGCGCTTAAAGACAAGCTCAGAAAATAAAAATGGAGAAAGGCGACAGTATACCAAAATACCTCACGAAGTTTGTCCACTACAAGGATGAGCTAGGAAGTGTGGGAGTTACTGTTGATGAAGAATACTTGGTGAGCTTGGCTCTCCTTGGGGTTCTGAATATTTGGCATAGCTACGAAGACTTTGTCAATGGATGGGAGAAACTGCCAGGATGGGAGAGAATTTGGTCGGATCTTGTGCAGGAGGAGATAAGGCGGGGTACCAGGGATGGATCTTCATCAAAGAATGAAGATGAATAAAATTGTGCTTTTGGCCGCTGTATGGCAGAGATAAAAAAAAACTTCTCAATCAAAGTAAAAGGCAAGCAGCTAAAAGATTTGTACAAGGTGAAGTGCTTGTTCAAAGGCCACTAGCATGGACATTTCGCCACTAATTGTCCACAAAAGAAGAAGAATAAGCAAGCCGCAGGATCTACATCTGGAGAGGCCTTAGGCTCGCAGTTTGAGCTGGATTTTTCTTTGATCGCATGCTTGGTTTCAAGTGTGATGGGATCAGTGTGGTTTCTTGACAGTGGTGCACTTTCCATATGACCGGAGACAAATATTTGTTTAGTGATCTGGAGGAAAAGGATCTTGGAGTGCACATTGAGATGGGCAATGATTGTAGATACAGTGCGATTGGTATCGGGACCATTTCCTTTGAGAGGGAGTTTGGTAAACCTTTCATCTTGAAGGATGTCATGCATGTTCCAGGATTGAAGAAGAATCTGATCTCTGTGGTGATGTTGGAAGACAAGGGTTATGATGTTGTTTTCAATGAAGGAAAAGCTTTCCTTCGGCATAAAACAACTGGTCAAACTAGGAGGATAAGGATTCAAGTTAAGAATCTTTATCAATTGTAGGTAGATGGCAGCGCAGCAATGGCAGGAAAAGCAGAAGGAGTGGTGAGCCGGGATGAGGGCGAATTGTGGCACAGGAGATTGGGCTGTCTTCACCATGGAGTTTTTAAAATTTTGCAGCAGATTTCTACCGGGCTTCCCAAAGGTACACTTGCGTAGTCAGATCGGTGCAAGGGATGTACTTTGGGAAAATTTGTGAAGACCACGTTTCTGAGAAGGATAGTCGCGCCTCGACGATCCTTGAGAGAATTCACAAAGACGTGTGTGGACCTTTCTCGGTTGCTTCAACAGAAAAGCACAGGTATTATGTGATATTTGTTGATGACTTTTCTCGTAAGTGTTGGATCTTCTTCATGCAGAAGAAGAGCGAGACATACTCAAAGTTCTGTGAGTTCAAGGCGTTGGTTGAGAAAGAGTCGGGGAAGCAGGTGAAAGCTCTAATGAGCGATAATGGTGGTGAATACATCTCAGGCGAATTCAAAGACTTCTATAGCAAAGAAGGAATTCGAAGAGAACTCATAGCGCCTCATAACCCACAGCAAAATGGGGTCGCTGAGAGGAAGAACAGAACGATCGTGTGTCAAGACGGTGAGCGGGTTAATGATCGGGGCCTTCCCCATACACTTGTGGGTCGAGGCATGGAAGGATGCAACACTCGATTTATGTGCAAAATCGTTGTCCTCTACAGTAGGGATTGGCATGAGTACACCCGAAGAGGGGTTTTCTGGTAAGAAGCCTGATATTTCTCATTTGAAGATTTTTGGCTCACCTGTTTACATTCATGTGATGAAGGATGCCAAGAAGAAGCTGGAGCTGACCGCATAGGTTGGGATATTTGTGGGGTACACAGAAACACCCCACAATTATCGTGTGTATTTTCCAGACATTCGGATGACTATTGTGCGACAAGATATCAAATTTCATGAGGAGAAAGCCATGAAGTTTTCACTTGAGAGGGAGCTACACTTGCATGCAGATGAGGAGCTACTTGTTCCTAATTTTTCCTACCCCTATGTGACCAGCCACAAGAGAGGTATGCAGATGTGGGAAGAAACCACTCATGCATCGCCAAACATCGAGATGAAGTGCACTGCTGTTTGCCGACCGACCTTGGATGTGCTGCGTAATGCAGGAGTTCCTACATCACAAGATTTAGACAAATACCGACTAATTTATTGATACATGGCTCTGATGAGCAAGTGTATCGTGACGAAGCCATCCTCTTTCGAGGAAGCTGTGGAGGATCCCACATGGGTAGATGCCATGGTGGAAGAGTATGATTCGATTGTCAGAAACAGTGCATGGGAGATTGTCCCAAGGCCGGAAGGGAAATCAGTGGTAGGTTCGAGATGGATCTACAAAGTGAAGCAAGCTGCTGACGGGAGCGTCGAGAAGTACAAGGCAAGATTTGTTGCCCGGGGCTTCTCACAGATCAAGGGGATCGACTATGAAGAAACCTTTGCACCTGTCGCAAGGTATTCTTCCATACGGACCATCCTTGCTCTCTCAGCGCAGATGGGTTGGCACATTCATCAGATGGATGTGAAGACTGTGTTCCTTAATGGAATCATTGAGGAGGAGGTGTACATTGAGCAGCCTGAAGGATTCGAAATATTCAGCGGCGAGTCACATGTGTGCAGGCTCAAAAGAGAGTTGTATGGGCTGAAACAAGCACCTCGTGCTTGGTACACACGGATAGACAATTATTTCACTGGACTTGGATTATCCAAGAGTGAGGCGGATCCTAACCTATACCATATTGTGGTGGAGGGTAAGTTGTTGATCATTGTACTTTATGTAGATGATTTGATTTTGACAGGTGATGAACTGTTGATACACTCATGCAAGGCTGATCTTGCAAAGGAGTTTGAGATGAAGGACTTGGGCCTCCTTCATTATTTCCGGGGATTGGAAATTTGGCAGCGCAGTGATGGACTGTTTGTTTCTCAAGGTAAGTATGCCCGGGAGATACTGGAGAGGTTCAACATGCATGGCTGCAAGCCTATTGATACTCCTCTTCCTGGTGGTTGGAGGAAGGAGGATGCTACTTCAACAGAGGTAGTGGATGCCACTGTCTATTGACAGTTGGTGGGGTCGCTTATGTATCTGGTCAATACACGACCCGATATATGCTATGCAGTTAACCAGCTTTCGCAAGCTATGGTTAAGCCTACCAAGCTCTTTTGGAAGGCATGCAAGCATGTCCCGAGGTATCTCTGTGGGCACAAGTGGCATGGATTGTGGTACGCATGCTTGGATGAAGTAAGCTACATGGCTTCACGAACGCATTGGGCAGAAGTTCTCAATTAAATCTGACAAAAAGAGAAAATCTCGAGGATTTTCAAGACGGACGACAAATAGCTTGGTACAAAAGGAAACAAATATCCGTGGCACTCAGTTCAGCGGAGGCCGAGTACATGGTAGCAAGTTTGGCTGCATACGAGGCTATATGGATGAGGAATATCCCTGCCTAAGTTGTTCTGCTCGATATTAACATCCGGTACCATCATATCAGAGATTGTGTGCAGCGTAAGATCATGTTGCTTTATTACATTCCTACGAGACTTCCAGATGCGTATATTCGACGAAGGCGCTCACCAGGAGAAAATTCGAATACCATAGAGACAGATCGTGTGGAATATAATCCCTATCTTGTTGAGAGGGAGTGTTGAGATCTGAATGTTGATGAGCTAGTGAAAAAGAGTCGCTTCTTCATTAAGTAACTACAGGATATTTTTGGCGAAAGTCTATTTTTAGACATGTCGATCATATTCTATGAGTTGTAGGATGCTATTTGAGGATGGTTGGTCAAGTTGTAAAAATAAGATAATTTATTTTGTGATGACATAAGTCTATTTTTATAACGCTGCCTAAAAAAATAGATATGTCGAATATTATTAGCTCTTAATAATATTTGGACTCTAAACATTATCTTATTCTCTTGGAGCACTTCAGTTAAGTGCACAGATGTGGCACAACAGCTGACAGAAGGAATTACGCTATTCCTGAGGGTTTACTGGAGCTAATGCATGAGGAATTCAATTAGAACTCATGTGACAGAGTTTGGTGGAGTTATAGAAGTAGTTGGTGGAGTTGTATTCAGTTTAACTCAGTTAGACTCAGTTGAGCTAGTTGTATCTAGTCTAACTGATTGATACACTAGTGAGAGTGATGTGAATTAACTAGTTAATTAATTAACTAAATAATAACTCATTAATCAACTGAAGAATACATCAGTTAACTACAGTGCATGGACAGTTTCAGTGGAGACGAGTGGAGAGGTAGGTGAAAGATCAAGTGTGACTATCAGGTGTGACTATAGTGATGCATTGATTGCATCCAACACTCAGTGGAGATGCCAATGAGGATTGTGCAGTGCAAGATAGGTGGATTCAAGTTCATTCGTAGCCATTCTTCAAAGAAGTGATCGCGTAGTAGAGTGCGGTGCTAGCAGACAAAGACCTGCGGCATGGATTTGCAAGATCATGCTTGATTAGTGTAGCAATTGTATCAGATCGAGAGCTTGATATGATCAAATTTCTTTGTATGAGGATTGTTACATGATCTCTATGACATATATTATATACAGATAGTTGGGGTTTTCAGCTGTAGGCTTTCCTGTTAAACAACTGTGTTAATGTGTGTGAATTTTTATTGTTTCATGTGTGCATTGCAATCTTGATTTAATTTCCGTAGATGATTAATGGTGGAATAGATTCTGTATTTTGCATGAAGTTAAAATAGTGTGAGATCAGGAGAATCTTGGACATATAACACATAAGTTATATAATTTCTACAAATATCACCACAATTCCATCTTCCCTTTTTTTTCATCTTCTTGATAAATATGCACCCATGATGAGGATAATAATGAAGTATTTCACTTGTGAGGGAAGGTTGTCCTGCCTCTACTCATACCATATCCATCTTCTTATGCATTTCACTAGAGTTAGGATGTTGCATATACCATATTATATTTTCCATATCATTGAAAAAATGGCCTACATTATGCAAAAGAGAGATAATAATCAGCAAATGCAGAGCCTATTTCATCATTCACTCATCAAGATGGTGGTCATGCATCAACTCCAGCAGAAAAAAATTCCATGGGATACCTTCATTGCCAATGAGGTTTTCACTACTCCACCTAGCCATCATCAGCAGGATATTCCTTCATCTTCTCATCCTCCCATATACACTTCTCCATCACATCCCGTTGTTCATACATCACCATATCCTCACATCCATTCACCTCATGATGATCCTTCCTCATCACCTTTCCACCACCCTTCACCATCACATCATGATACCAGAGCTTCAAGTAGTGAAAGAAACAATAAGACAACTAGCACTAAAATGATTAACATTGAGCCATTTCCTTTGACCTATCATAGAGGCCACAGGCATGTGTTTTCTTCACTTGAGGTGAAAGGGGCCATGCCTTCTCCATCAACAAAATAGGTTGATAAGGGCAAGGAAAAGGTTACCGAGCATGTCATTATTGAAGAGGAGGATAAACATGAAACTGAGCAGGAGTTTCAGCTGATTGACCTTGATGATGAGGATGAGGAGAGGATTACCAATATTTTGATCAAAAGCAAGGATGCCAAGATTAGTGAGCTTCAAGCTAATATTGGTAGGGCAAAGAATGTGTTTAACTTTTTTGAGCTGGAAAATTAGCAGTTGAAGACAAAGCAGACCATCAGTGAGGTCAAGGAAATCAGAGCTCAGAAAGAGGCCGGAAAGGCCAAGGCTTTGCTAGATGAGACCTTGGGAAGTTTTGATGACAGTGAGGATGAGGAAGATTAGCTTCCTAGACATAGGCCAAAGACCATTGGGTTGAAGAGGGCTTTAGCTCGGGAAAGGCAGAAAGAGGCAGAATTGGCAGAGCAGCTCACTCCAAGTGAGTTGCTTGCCATAGAAATTAGCAAGGATAGAGAATATTTGCTAGAGAGGGAAATTTTTCATTTATAGGATCAACTAGAGAAGGCAAAGAGAGACACAGACATGCAGAGGAAGATGGCAAAACATTATGCCATGAGAAACATGATTTCATGGGCCAAACTCAAACGAGCCCATGCAAAGATTTGGGCTTTAACCGAGGAAAAAGAGAAAGAGAAGCTCAATATCCTTGATGATGTTTCCCTCCAAGCCTCTAAACCTTAATAAGCCAGCTAAGTTCCAATTTTGGCACATTTCTGTACATTTTGAATTTTTGACAGTTTGACTTGCAGAAAATTGGCCAAACACACAGCGCCACTGGTGTTGCGCTATTTTTTGGGGCACTCAAATGAAAAATGGTATGAATATTCATGTTCCTAATGGAAATTACATCAACCTTAGAAATTTTCAGAGGATTTGGAGCAAAACTAGTCCCTCAAAAAGGCCAAAAACTACCAAAAAATCACCTTTCTGCCCTCTTTTTGGCACTGCCGCTGTGCGTTAAGCAGTCTTGGGAGAAGTAATTTTTGACAAGGAAAATGGGCACCATTATGGAAAGTAAAAGAATATTTGGAAAATAGACTCAAATACATTTCCAATGAGCCATCATGGAGCTCTTTTGGACACCAGGAAGGCCTCCAAGAGTTAGCTGCAAAACAGGCCATTTTCTCAGTCTTGGCACTGCGCGTTTGCACTGGCACTGCACCCCTGTACCTGGGAGCTGCGCCCTTACCAAGAGTTATTGAAAAAGATATTTGAAGCCTTAAAGTCAAATTTTTTCCAAAATTAGCTCAATAGTTATGTTAGAAGTTATTATTGCAATGAATGAGTTTTAGATATTTTGCCTTGGGCCTTGCATAGTCTCAAAGGTAAAAATGCATTAACTATGTAAGAAATGACATTTGAAACCCTAGCTAGGGTTCAATTCCTTATTTTTCAGATGAATATTACATGTATGCTTCATGATTTTTGTTGGTTGATTTTTGAGCTGAATATTACATAGACTTTGAGTTGTGAAGAAGTTGGCTTTGGAGCTTTGTAACTGTTTTGGACTGAATGTTAATGGAGCAAGCACATTCACAAGATTCATGAAATTTGTTAAATGGTGATGTTGTTCTTATATTATACTTGTTTCCTTATGTTTCCATATTTTTCATCCTTTCTCTGATAAAAGAACAGAAATTTTAGATTAGGATATGTTGTCATGGCACCCTAAGTCTGTCTACTTTCTTTATCTAAATGTTCTCCTCTGCTGGGTCTGATTGGAGAATTCTTAGTTTCTTTCTGATTCCACCTAGCTTGTTGTCTTGAAAATGATTTAATAAGATTCAAACCGAAGAATTTTATGGTATGCCCTGTCCTTTGGTGTAGGTTGAAACATTGTTTTTAAGGCCTTTCTTTGAAGTTTACTTATTAGAGTTTGGCTAAAGAAGTTTATGGTTTGCCCTGTCCTTTGGTCCATCTTGAATAGTCACTTTGAAGGTATTTTAAAGTATGATTGAATAATTTAGTAGTTCCCTGCTCTTTAACCATCGCTTATTTTTTATCTTAAATGTTTTCTTTGTCTGAAAGTGAATAGCTAGAGAATTTATGAGTTCCTTGCTCTCTAGTGTTTGCTGGATTGTTGTCTCAAAGTTTACTTGATAAAGCTAGGCCAAAGAAGTTTATGGTGTGCCCTATCCTTTGGTTCTTTCTTAAGAATAGTGATCTTAAAGGATCTTCTTGTTCTAGTATATGTTAAAGGATTCTTAATTGCCCTTTAAACCTACTAAGCTCACAATTTAATGTTCATTTCACACCCACATGAGCTATTAAGATCCATTTGGATTTTTTAACTTGCCCTATGAAACACCCTTGATTTGTTGCTGTACTCTTCAAACCTTTCACAGACTCCATAACCCAATGGTTTTAATTTCTCTTCCTCTATTTATTCTTCTTAACAAGCAACCCAACCAAACCAAACCAAACAAACAACCCTATCAATTTAACTAGCCTAAAATCAACATCCTAAATCAAACAAGTTATATCTTTTATATAAATATAGAGAGAGCCCTCTCTGAGTCTAGGAAGGCTAGGTCTTGGGACTCCAAAGTTGGTTTGATGTTACCCTTGTTTATTTGGTCTTACCAATTTGACAAATTACAAGGACCTAACATAATGGTGACTCCGCTGTGGAAAACTCATTAAAAATATTAGTGTTATATAAAGAACTCAGAAAACCCAAAATTATATCAAGATTGGCATCCAATTGTTGATGGTGGACAACAAAAAAATCCTCAAGACAGTTAGCATCATCCACCTAGTGACTCCACTGGTTTTCAGTAGGCTTGCTAACTCCACTGGTTCTCACAAACTTCCCTGGGAATGTATTAATTAATCCTAATAGTATAAAGCCCAGTCACATACTGTGTGAATTCAATATTCTTACAGATTGGTTTGTTTTCAAAAACCTTATAAACTTTCAGCCTCTCTGTGTTGTGGGTCTGAAATCTGGCTTCACAATGAATGAGCACTATATATCACCTTGACCCAAACCCTCCTTCTATAGTTGATAACCCATAAAGAATCTTAAGAAAAACTTCTAGGACTGAAGATTCAACTATTAGCAGACCTATCCACAAAGCATGTTCCCTACCTGAAAACCTTAAAAACTTGCAAAATACCTAGTTGCTGATGGTGGACAACAACCAGCCTCAATAAAAGTTAAAAATCATCCACCTAGCGACTCGACAACTCTTAGCAAGCCTAAAGACTCCATTGGTAGAAGAATCTAGATTGGTTATAAAGATGCAATAACCCTTTCCTCTGACTGATTGACAAAAGATGAATCCAAGGATACAACGCAGGTATGCTCCAATGAATAGAGATCACATTCTTGGATTCCCACACAAAATTCCTCAGATAAATTGGGATAGAAACCTACCTATTTTTCAAGATGAAAAAAATAATGACCCCTTGTTACATCTGGTTAAATTTCATATGCATACATGGAGGTTAAAGGTTGAATGGCATGAGGACTGCCTCATGAAAATGTTCATGGTGACATGAGAAGGGGAATCAAGGGAATGGTATGAAGAGTTGAAACTTGGTAGTTTTTTTCTCTTTAAAGGAGTTCCACAAGGCGTTTTATGAGAATTATAAAGAAAATTGTCCATCTCTATCATTAGCTGAAAATTGTTGTGATCAATCCAGAGATCTCATAAAACACCTTGCAAATATTGATGAAGATTTGGGAAATTGGCATCCTGAGGATCTATTAGAGGAAATTCAGGAATTTCATGCTCAAGTTAACTGTCATGAAAATCAAGAGAAGTTGGTTGAGCATGAAATAAATCAAGGAAAATAAGAGAATCCATAGGATCTCTCTGAAGGGACGATTGATGATTCAACTGCTCCTTTGTTTGAGGCTCAAGAAGACATCCAGGCTTATGATCTCTCATAAGAGAAAGAGAACAATTGTGGTTCTATCCAAGGAAAAATAAAAATGCCTCCTCTTTTAATTGAAGAAAAAATTAATCAGGTTCTGAGCATACAGCCAACCTCATAAAGAAACAAAAGAACATTTTGACATTGATGTTGTACTACCTGCTCGAGAATACCTATCACCAAAGAATGATCCTGCTCATCAGGATGATGGCTCTCAGACATAAATCAGCCCACTTAATCAAGGCATATAAGGTTTGCTTAAAAACAACATAGCAGAATATTATGAGGCTTCCAAGAGAGATGATCATGAAGAGGGGGAAGAGATTCTTTCTCAAAAGCATCCCAAGCACAACCAAATGGAACAAGAAGTAGTCTTGGATGAAGCCCGTGGTTTAAATCCTCATAGCCAGGTATTATTCAGAGATCCTTTTGTTGGTTTCTTAGAGACATCTAAAGAGGGAGTAAAATATGTTAGGAACAATTTGTTGTAGATTTTAAAGAAAATTTGGAGCACTACTGTTGAGAAGAAGGCAAAATGGGAGTGGCCTTTCAGCATACCTAAAAGGTTGAATAAAAATCAATCATCTAGTCACTTACTTGATTGGTTGCATTGGAGAAGGGAGTTCACCTAGTCAAAATATACCTCCAAGTTAGACTAGGATAGATAGGTATTGCAAATAAGCTCAGCACTATGAGCATATTTTTAGTTTTATATTGTTTTGACAAAAAAGAGAGAAAAATAAGAGAAGAAAAGAGGGTAGATAAAAAGAAGAGGTAAAGCCCCATACCAAAAAAGAATGTTTCTGAAAGTGTGCAATTCCAAATTGAGAAAGGAAAGTCTTGTTCAGTCATATAGCCTAATCATGATTGAACATGTTTTAAATTTATATTGATAAGTTAGAAAATGAAGATTTGCCAAAATATTTAAACTTGGCTTATCAGTAGACTAGGTTAGGAGAAGATATTGGTTCCCAAAGCTCAAATTTTAACCAAAGAAAAAAAAAGAGGGATGAATGAAAAATTCCAAATTATAGCCCTCAATTTTTACTTTGTGAAAAAATAAAATCTGTGTGCAGCTTGTCCAAAATGTCACAGCTCATGACAAATCAAATTGCTTAACCTTGATTTGGTCATGTTTTAAATTTTATGTTGATAGATTAAAGAATGAAAATCTATCAAACTATTTAAACTTAACGGATAAGTAGATTAGGTAGAGAATAAAGGAGCTCATCAGTCTAATCTGAGCCTTTGGATGATATAAGAGTAGAAGTAGATAGTTTGTGCTTTCAAAAGAAAAAATGATGTCTAGGGTTTTCCAGTCTAAATGCACGCAAATGAAGAAAAAATTCTAGGAAAAGTATGGTGGGTAGGTAGAGTTGATGTTGAAGCAATCATTTTTTATTTTATTTTTTTTAATTTTAATTTTATTTATTTTATTTATTTATTTTTCAGATTTTAAGATCACAACTTCAAAGAACAGCAAAAAGATCAACATTGCAAAATGAAGGAAATTAGCAAGCATGTGAGGCATTTCATCTGAAAAATCAGAGATCTAAGATTCTTGACATCTCTTGAGGGATTTTCCCTCCCCAAGTGGAGCCACTGTTAGTCATCAGTATTTTTCACTATCTTTGGATGCCTATAGGATGGTTATAGTTTTATGAAAACAATATTCCTTGAATATATTGAGTTTCATAAATCTCAATTCCTTCATTATCCTCATAAAACCTTTTTCACTATTCTATTAGTTTTCCATCTCAAAGTCACCCTGTTGCTCTTAAAATACTCATTATGGGCTTACACCTCTCATTTTCATCTTTCTTTCCTACATAGAACCCCATTTCCCCATTTTACGCCTGTCAATAAACTCCACCCTCCCTCTAGGATTTATTTTTGCTAACCCATTCCCATGTCCCCTTGAGGAAAATAGCACTTTTGGAAATGCTCTTTTCACTTAAAAGTTTTTAAGTCAAATTTCATTCAAAATTAGGTCAAAAAGAAATCCCATTAGGTCATTAGGGTTTTACATTTTTCAAGGTCATCCTTGGATGTTTCAGGCACTACTTTTCCTTTGTTAGAATCTGGCTCAGATGTAATAGAATGTCAAGACATGGTTGTTCAAGAAGGACCTGAAATTTCCAAAGAAGATTATCTTCTCAGTTCAGAACCTACAAGTTAGGAAAATGGACAAAGTTTGGCACTTCTGCAGAGGTGTTGGAAGATTTATCAACAGAAATTATTGATGATGTAGATTGTCTACTCCTGAATGAAAATAACTTACAGCAAGAGAAAGGATAAAAACTTGGTCTTATGGATGACAAGGGCTATAAAATTCCATTTGAGTGCCAAAGTAGTGATTACTTGTAGGAAAATAACATGGAGGAAGCACACAAGGTCAAACATGAAGAAAGTCTATCAGAAAATATTGATGGAATTTGAAAAAAGGTAAGGTGAACTGGATATAAATGAATGAACTTGAAAGGGCTATAGATAACTTAGAAGACAACACTGATGATTGTTGTAAATAACTGCAGACACTTAGGGTTTTGAAAAAGGTGGCCAGGAAAGGTGGAAAAGTTGAGTTGAACTTTACGGTGGAAACTACAGAATATTTTGAAGATGTTACTATGTGTTTAAAACCCAAAGTTGTCAAAATGAACTTATCATGTCTCAATGAGAAAAAGAAAAGCCAATTCCATGATTTCAGCAACCTGCAAAGCAAGAAGTGTCAAAGAGTATCAGTGACAAAGGAAAAGGACTTCAAACATTAGAAAGTGGGATTTTCAAAGTTAATTAAATCCATGAGCCTATAAAATCCCATTTCACGCTTCAAGAGAACCATTATTACCTTTCAAAAGATCAAGAGCATTCAGCAAGGAAGAGTTTGTGGGTTTTCTGAGCAAATTCGGGAAAATTTTCTTGGCACTATGCGTTTGCCTTGGCATTGCACCTTTGCTCGTTTTCCTCAACATATTTTTTGAAGGTGCTGCGTGCCTGGGAGTTAGTGCTGCGCCCTTGCTAGAAAGGACGCGCTCAGAGACTGGTGTTGCACACTTAGATTGGCGTTGCGCCCTTAGCCATTGGTGCTGCGCGCCTAGACAAAGGAATTTTCCAAGGGTTGGTGCCATCCAAATCACTTCAAATCACTTTCAAATCTTTGCCAAAGTCCTCCAAACACTCTTGAGGGGTAAGTATATGACAAGAACCTTGCTTTGAAGCTATTTGATCACTTTTAATTGAATGGAAATTAAACCCTAAGTTTTAGCTTGAATTCATTGTTTTGCCCTTATTTCATCTTCCTATAAAGAATATCAGTCACATAAAGAGTAATTACCTTGCTTGAGGGTTTTTATTCATCTATTTTATCACAACACCCATTCCCTACATCCATTCCCTTCATTTCATACTCATTCCCTAAATTTTTCCAAAGATTCCATCTCATCTCCTTCCCCTCATTCATTTACCTACACTCTAAGGTTTCACAAAACAGAGTTTAAAAATGTTAGAGGGAGAAGACAGTGGCAGTGGTGTTGAGGCACAAATGCCAAGGAGACATGATCACAAGGAAGGGAAGATAAACAGATTTGAACCTATCACCACAACGGAACTCATGGCCTCTCCTCTCACTATATCTTGTTTTAAACATGTGGGTTGTTTTGACTTTTGTGAAAGAGTGCAACGAGTCCAAAATCACCTGGAGCTAACAAGACTATTCATCATTAATCTACATGACAAGTAGGTCAATCTTGTTGGGGTTACATTTGAGATGTCCACTGATGTCATTGCAGTTGCTACAGGGATACCTAGTGTGGGAGAAAAGTGGTTCAAACAAGCAAACCTGGACATGAGTTATTTTGAACCATTCTTCAAACCTAGGTATAAAGATCACCACAAGTTCATCTTCCATTTTTCTCATATTCTTGATAGATATGCACCCATGATGAGGATAATAATGAAGTATTTCACTTGTGAGGAAAGGTTTTCCCGCCTCTACTCATACCATATCCATCTTCTTATGCATTTCACTAGAGTTAGGATGCTGCATATACCATATTATATTTTTCGTAGCATTGAAAAAATGGCCTACATTGTGTAAAAGACAGATTATAATGATAAAATGCGGAGCCTGTTTCATCATTCACTCATCAAGATGGTGGTCATGCATCAACTCCAGCAAAAAAACGTTCCATGGGATACCTTCATTGCCAATGAGGTTTTCACTACTCCACATGGCCATCATCAGCAGGATATTCCTTCATCTTCTCATCCTCCCATATCCACTTCTCGATCACATCCCATTGTTAATACATCACCATATACTCACATCCATTCACCTCATGATGATCCTTCCTCATCACCTTTCCACCACCCTTCACCATCACATCATGATACCAGAGCTTCAAGTAGTGAAAGAAACAATGAGACAACTATCACTAAAATGATTGACATTGAGCCATTTCCTTTGACCTATCAGAGAGGCCACAGGCATGTGTTTGGTTCACTTGAGGTGAAAGGGGCCATGCCTTCTTCATCAACAAAACAGGTTGATAAGGGCAAGGAAAAGGTTATAGAGCATGTCATTATTGAAGAGGAGGATAAACATGAAACTGAGCAAGAGTTTCAGCTGATTGACCTTGATGATGAGGATGAGGAGAGGATTACCAATATGTTGATCAAAAGCAAGGATGCCAAGATTTGTGTGCTTTAAGCTAATCCTTGTAGGGCAAAGATTGTGATTAAATTTTTTTAGCCAGAAAATCAGCAGTTGAAGATAAAGTAGGCCATTAGTGAGGTCAGGGCAATCAGAGCTCAGAAAGAGGTTGGAAAGGCCAAGGCTTTGCTAGATGAGACCTTGGGCAGCTTTTATGGTAGTGAGGATGAGGAAGATCAGATTCCTATACATAGGCCAAAGACCGTTGGGCTGAAGAGGGCTTTAGCCCGGGAAAGGCAGAAAGAGGCAGAGAAACTCACTCCAAGTGAGCTAATTTCCATAGAAATTAGCAAGGATAGAGAGTCTTTTCTAGATAGGTAAATTTTTCATTTAGAGGATAAACTAGATAAGGCAAAGAGAGACACTTACATGCAGAGGAAGATGGCAAAACATTATGCCATGAGAAATAGGATTGCATGGGCCAAGCTCAAATGAGTCCATGCAAATATTCTGGCTTTAATCGAGGCAAAAGAGAAAGAGAAGCTCAATATCCTTGCTGATGTGTCCCTCCAAGCCTCTAAACCTTAATCGGCAAGCTAAGTTCCAAATTTGGCACTTTTCTGGACATTTTGAATTTTTGACAGTTTGACTTGCAGAAAATTAGCCAAACGTGCAGCGCCACTGGCGCTGAATTTTTTGGGGCACTCAAATGAAAAATAGTCTACATATTCATGTTTGTAATGGAAAGTACATCAACCTCAGAATTTTTTAGAGGATTTTGATTAAAACTGGTCCCTCACAAAGGCCAAAAACTACCAAAAAAATCACCTTTCTGCCCTCTTTTTGGCACTGGCGCTGCTTGTCTAGCAGTCTTGAAAGAAGTGGTTTTTGAAAATTAAAATGGGCACCATTCTGGAAAGTAAAAGAATATTTGGAAAATAGACTCAGATACCTTTCCAATGAGCCATCATGGAGCTCATTTGGACACCAGGAAGGCCTCCAAAAGTTAGCTGCAAAACAGGCCATTTTCTCAGTCTTGCCACTATGTGTTTGCACTGGCACTGCGCCCCTGTACCTTGGAGCTACGCCCTTACCAAGAGTTATTTCAAAAGATATTTTGAAGCCTTAAAGTCAAAATTTTTCCAAAATTATCTTAGTAGTTGTGTTAGAAGTTATTATTGCAATGAATGCGTTTTAGATATTTTGCCTTCGGCCTTGCATGGTCTCAAAGGTCAAAATGCATTAACTATGTAATAAATGACATTTGAAACCCTAGATAGGGTTCACCTCCTCATTTTGCAAATAAATACTGCATGTATGCTTCATTATTTTTGTTGGTTGATTGTTGAGCTGAATATTACATAGCTTTGAGTTATGAAGAAGTTGGCTTTGGAGCTTTGTAACTATTTTGGACTGAATGTTAATGGAGCAAGTACATTCATAGGATTCATGAACTTTGTTAAATGGTTATGTTGTTCTTATCTTATACTTGTGTCCTTATGTTTCCATATTTTTCATCCTTTCTCTGATAAAAGAACATAAATTTTAGATTAGGGTATCCTGTCTTGGCACCCTTATAAGTTTGTCTGCTTTCTTTATCTTAATTTTTTCCTCTGCTGGGTCTGATTGGAGAATTCTTAGTTTCTTTCTGATTCCACCTAGCTTGTTGTCTTGAAAATTATTTAATAAGAGTCAAACCGAAGAAGTTTATGGTATGCTCTGTCCTTTGGTGTATCTTGAAACATTGTTTTTAAGGCCTTTATTTGAATTTTACTTATTAGGGTTTTGCTAAAGAAGTTTATGGTTTGCCCTGTCCTTTGGTCCATCTTGAATAGTCACTTTGAAGGTATTTTAAAGTCTGATTGAAGAATTTAGGAGTTCCGTGCTCTTTAATCATCACTTATTTGTTATCTTAAATGTTTTATTTGTGAAAGTGAATAGCTAGAGAATTTATGAGTTCCCTACTCTCTAAGGTTTGCTCGATTGTTGTCTTAAAGTTTACTTGATAAAGCTAGGCCAAAGAATTTTATGGTGTGCCCTGTCCTTTGGTTATTTCTTAAGCATAGTGATCTTAAAGGCTCTTCTTGTTCTAGTATATGTTAAAGGATTCTTAATTTCCCTTTAAACCTACTAAGATCACAATTTAATGTTCATTTCACACCCACATAAGCTATTAAGATCCATTTGGCTTTGTTAACTTGCCCTATGAAACACCCTTGATTTGTTGTTGTACTCTTCAAACCTTTCACAGACCCCATAGCCCAATGGTTTTAATTTCTCTTACTCTGTCTGTTCTTCTTAACAAGCAACCCAACCAAACCAAATGAAACAAACAACCCTATCATTTTAACTAGCCTAAAATCAACATCTTAAATCAAACAAGTTATATCTTTTATACAAATATAGAGAGATCCCTCTCTGAGTCCAGGAAGGCTAGGTCCTAGGACTACAAAGTTGGTTTGATGTTACCCTTATTTATTTGGTCTTACCAATCTGACAAATTACAGGGACCTAACACATCCCAATGGTGCGCTGAAGCATAGTAACTAAGACTTTGTTGACTGCGTCAACTTGGTCGTTGCTCTGAGGGTAATACAGAGTCGAGCTATCGTGTCGCAAACCCAACAGAGTATGTAATGGTGAAAATGGGATCCATGGTCAGTGACAATGGCTTGAGGAAAACCAAACCAGGCGATAACATGATTGAATAGGAATTGAGCAGCAGTTTTACCGTCAGCAGCATAAATAGGCATCACCTCGGCCCATTTGGTAAAATATTCAACGTTGATGATAATATAAGCATGCCCCCCAGTTGAGCAAGGGTTACATGTCATGAAATCAATGCCTCATTTAGCGAAAGGGTCGACGGTTATAACTGGGTGTAAGGGTGTGGGTGGGGCGCGCATTTTTCGTTGGTAAATCTAGCAAGCGTGACATTTTGGGATGGCAAGAATGAAATTCTTGAATAAAAAAGGCCAGATATACCCAACGTGAAGAATCTTATTAGCAGTGGAATATCCATACATATGACCGCCACATGACCCAGAGTGGCAATCATCGAAAGTTAAACACCGACAAAGAATGGAGTCAACGTCGACATAGTATAAAGTATCTTTGATGATGCGATAAGGTTGAGAGTGATGTCGAAGATCATCTTTGGTCAACTCAGATCAGAATTTTTAGGTTTGGAGATACACAATGATATCACCATACCAAGGGTCAGAAATGCTAATAAGAAATAGATTATCGTCCAAAATCTGCTCATTAAAGTTGGAAGAGACAGATGTAGATGGAAGGGAGCAGATTAATTCGGCAAAGACCAGTGATTCTTTCGATTTGGCAGCAGTAAATTCCTAATAAAATTCCTATAGGATGATGATCTATTTATAATAATTTTCCCCCAGTAACTGACATGTCAAAATGTAGGTCATTGGGTTGCAACCGGATATCACTGTAGTCGTTCGAAGTAAAATATAATACCGCAAACGTTGAACAGTCTGAACCACAACTAAAGATAATTTCTCGACATGGGCATATCGAGTCTTAGTATCCATGAGATTATGGCTGAGGTAGTAAACAACGTGTTCATTTCCATCATCGTACTAGTACCATACCAATAGTACTAGCAGAAACTGCTAGATAAAGGAAATAATCATGATGGTAGTTCAGGGGATTCCGTAAAGGAGCATTGATAAGAATGGCCTTTAAGGTATCGAAAGACTTTTGAGAAATTTCATCCCACAAAAATGGGATGCCCTTCTTAAGCAATCGCGTAAAAACTTTGGCTAGCTCAGCGTAATTAGGCACAAAATGACGAAGGAAATTGGCTTTCCCTTGTAAGCTTTGTAGCGGATGTAAAGATGAAGGAGGGGGTAAGTTAACAATAGCCTCAAATTTCAGAGGATCAATACAAATGCCTTCTTTAGAGATGACAAACCCAAGGAATTTGTCGGATTTCAATGCAAAAGACACATTTATGTGGATTAAGTCAGATGTTTTAGTGTCTATAGCGGAGAAAAATCTCTCAAAGGTGAGCAGGATGGTCACAGCGCTTAGCTGAATGAGTGGGTAAGTCATCCAGATAAGGCTGAACGAAGTGCTTAATATCATGAAAGGCATATGACATCGCTCCTTGCAAAGTAGCGTCGGCATTTTTCAAGATGAAAGGGAGCTTATTGTAAGAAAAAGTGCCCCAAGGAAAAATGAAAGCAGTCTTGTGTTGATCGACTGGTAGGATGTTAATCTGGTTATACCCAGAAAAACCATCCATAAAAGAAAATATTTTCCTCCCAGTACACTCATCAATGATTTGGTCAATGAAAGGAGTGGGATAGTTATCTTTTGGGCAAGCACGAATTGATGTCTCGATAATCAACATAGACACAAATAATACCCTTCTTTTTATCGACAGGGACTGTCAAAGGGATTGGATATATGAACCTGTCTTTGAGAAGTTTTTCAACTTCTCCCTTTATATCGACTGCTTTTCTAGGATGCACAGGACAAAGTCACTGAAAAACAAGCTTGGAATTAGGATATGTTATTATCTCATGCACCACTATACTAAGATCGATGCCATGCATCTCTTCGTACAACCATGCAAAGACATCCCGAAAATCTTGAAAAAGATTAGTGTAAATCTTGATCTCATCCAGATATAAACTTACCCCGATGTGGATGTTCTTGACGATTCCTAGCTTAACATAAATTTCGATAGGCCTCGTAGCAGTAATATTTCCCATGTTTCCTTCATAAAATACCTCATGTGTTGACATGGGTGTCTGAAATGGAAAATTTGGAGAATAGGAACCGAAATTTTTGAGACACGACGAAATTACTCCAGGGCTTGGGAGAAATGAATAACGATGATGGGTATTGTCCCAGGGTGTTTCCTCAAGAGACATGGTTCCCATGATAGCTTCATTGGAAGGAAACGTCTTGTTCAAGGGATCAGAAGAATTCAAAGAACCAAGCCAAGGAGGTTGAGATTACACGTTGAAACACATACTAGAAGAAGTATGATTAGGATCAAGAGCCGAAGTAGAGATAATTTCACAATAATTTACTTCAACTCAGCTTAATGGCATAACATCGCCAAAGGAATCAATCTAATCAGGGGAAGGAATTATCCACGGATCAGATGAAGTTTAGATATTATTGACCTGAGCAGTATTCAGCGGCGGGAGTGAAAAAATACCCATTAAGGAAGAATCTTTAAAATGTCCT
The DNA here is from genome assembly GCA_034641835.2 of Pinus albicaulis. Classification (NCBI taxonomy): domain Eukaryota; kingdom Viridiplantae; phylum Streptophyta; class Pinopsida; order Pinales; family Pinaceae; genus Pinus; species Pinus albicaulis. The sequence goes on from CM076570.1 coordinate 1,570,752,521, forward strand.
ACCCACATATGGCACATTTCTTTATGAGTAATTAGAAGAAAAAAAGAACAATTGGTCGACAGTGATGATCTTCCCTTGATGTGTGAAATGAAGAATGTGAAATAGAGTGGACAGTATACAAAGCATAGCGTGAGTCCAACTACGTCCGAGTAGAAGATTGTAATTGAGTTTAGTGTCAACTACTTCTACTTCAAAATTGATTATTTTACCTTCCAAAGTGATAGGAAAGTTAGGGAGAATACCAAAAGGACGAGAATCCCTTCCATCGAAAGCCTCCAAAGTGTTCGGAGACTGGCTAAGATTTGGAGATCCGATAGCTTTCCAACAAGTCACAAACATGAAACAAGTGGATGCACCCTCATCCACGACTGATCAATGGATTTTCTTTCCATTAATAATGACTTGAATAAGGAAAGCAAGCTAATGGGGGAGGTGTGGAACATGGTTTTCCAGATCGAAAGTAATGAGACTCGAATTAGTCGGATCAATTCCTTCAATATAGGATAGTAGCAATTTCCTTTGTGAAGGATAGATATGAAGAACCTCTAATGCATACATAGAAGAAGCCACCTGAGCCAAATCCTCAATGATGTTGTCATTTGGGTTATAAGAGGATTTTTGAAGTACACCTTTGGAAGGTGGTCGGATAACAGGATTGGGACTAGGTCTTTTGATATGAAGAGGACCGGAAGAGGGCATAGGAGAATGAGTAGGAGCATCGGAAATTTCTTTCTCCACTGACTGATGAGAATGAGTGAAATAATATTTGGACTTGGTGGCCATAGAAATGGGTGCTGCTCCATTCATCTAAGCACTTGGGAACTCAACGAGGAAGAAGATGGAGGCTTTTCTACCATCTGAGTTTGTTGAGATGGAAATGGTTCTTTAAGTACAGTCGGAGTTCCTTAAGTATCTTTCGGTAAGCAACTAACTTCATCCGGTCATGAAAAATATTTAGTGTAGTGTTTGTCATCACAGATTAGGAAAGGGTAATTAGGCTTGCGCTTGGTTCCATCCTCAGTACAAGTTTTGGAAGAATCTTGTTTCGGGGCATTAGCTTTGGATTTTCCTTTTCCCTTATTTTTACCCTTGGAAGATTTGTTTGTCATAGTAGACTGAACGACATTAACCTCTACAGTTTTACCAGGGTTTGAGGGATTCTCCAGAATAGAATTGGTGGAGGAACTGGATTTATTATTACTAGAAGAAGACTTTTGAGAAGTATGAGTAACTGATCCAACGATGTCGTTGACAAGTGATGTTTTCAGAGCTTTAGAAGTTTCAAGTTTAGTAGAAGCACGCGGAGCGTCAAGCAAGAGATCATACAACATGCCAGGCTGGGAATAGACCATATCAAGATATTGTGCACGAGAATTGGCTTTCTCTTCTGTGACACATGCCCCCATAGAAATATCCTTGGTGATCTCATTGACGAAGGATTTGGTGAACCATTCAGTCAAGAGTTGATCAAGAATTTCAAACTTGATCAAATAGCATCGTCGTCGCCATTCATGGATATGATAAGAGATGTGCGTAGTAGTATCTTGTTTCAAGGATGTGAGGAGGTGAGTTCCCATTTCATAGAGAAAAAGTAGCTGGAAGTGTGTGAGAAAATCCACAGAGAGAGATTTGAAATCTTGGAAGGTTCCACGAGGAAGCTCGATGTACCACTTGGAAACGACACCAGTCAACGTTCTCTGAAAAAGACGTAGGCGAACGGATTCATCAACCCAGGAGTTAGAAGAACACCAAAGATGGTAGGTCACGACGTGCGCTTGGGGGTATTCTCCAGACTTGCCTTCAAATTTGGGGCAATCTCTTGGGATTTTGGTAGGAACCAGAATCTAATATGGATTATGAAGGATCGAATCATTATTTAATCTTGACACATCAGTTAGTTCCAATGTTTCAAGAAAAGGAAAATCCGGATTGAAAGGCATAATCGACCTTTGATAAATGCCCATTTGAGGATTCCAAGCAGGTTGGGAGAAATTATTCCCCCATGGGTTTTATCCGGAGGGATTTTTCCCATAAGGTTTGAAAAATTGCTGATTTTGACCATATCTCGGTTGTTGACCAAAAAAATAATTCTAACATGCAGCAGACCAGTGAGGTCCAACCTGAGCATAATTCGCAGCATATGGATTTTGTTGTTGCTGAAAGTTTCGGAACGCAGTGCCCTGTGGTTGACCTTGCGAACCCAAAAGGTACATTGGGAACCCAACGGTTGACCTTGTGAGCCCAAAGGTTTACCTTGAGGCTGTTGGACGATACCTTGAGGATTTGACATCATGATACTGTGTGGTTGCTAAGGTTGGCAAGGTTGTCGCTGAGAACCAGGTTGACCTGGTTGAACAAAGATCTGACAATTTTTAGACAAGGGTTGTCCTTATTGGACAAAAGGTTGGCCTTGCTGAAAGTAAGGTTGGCCTTGTTGACCAGAAGGTTGTCCTTGTTGAGATTAGGAAAATTGACCTTGATGGGCAAAAGCTTGGCTGGATTGTACATAAGGCGATGCTTATTGTACATAGGGTTGACCTTGTTGCACATAGGACTATTTTTGACCAAACATAGGCCCCTGTTGATACGCATAAGCCCCTGACTGAATTCTAGACTGACCTTGAAATCCTTGTGGATTCACGAACGGAGTCTGCAACTGCTGATAACCAAACGGGACATAGGACTGCTAGTTGAGTATCTGTTTCTGTAAAGCTTGCTGATACTGATCATATGTTAACCTCGTCAGACCAGATGATTCGTAAGGCATAGGGATACTACCAATAGTTTGATAAGATCCAGAGATGTGAGTTTGTAATCTACTCACAGATGGCCCAGCTGAGGATTGAGAGACATTTGACAGGGATGGCCCTCCACCATCAATTGGAATCGATGGAATTGATAAGGGAACACTGATGCAAAAAGTTGGTTGTGTGGGAACAAACGTAATTGTTGTTTGAGTATGGATGGTAGCTGATACACCGGAGACAAACAAACCCGATGTAGGTATCATGGTAGTTTTCCAGATGGTCTTGTAATACAAAGACGTGGCACTTGAAACACCCGAAACTAGATGTCTCAAGGATGTGTAACCTTGTGGAATCGATGGCTGGGTAAAAGGTTGAGATACCTACCCCCCAAAGGAAAAGTGTTCAGAAAGGAACTGGTGCCCCTCATATAAAGTCTCATCCATACCACTAATGGTTCTTTAAAACTCAAGGGGAGTTTACCTTCAGAAGCCATTGGTGGAAATAGCTGACGAGCAGCAACAAGATGCGTTGATGGCGAAGGTGGAAAAGGTACACCAGGTGTATCAAACAGACTATATTTTCATTTAGGGGAGACTTCTACAGAATCAAATAACAGATTCCTAGGAAATGCGATATAACTAACTGGCTCATTAGGAGGAGAATGAGTAGCAAGAGGTTGAACACTCGGAAGGATGGCAAGCTCAACACTTTGGGCTCCAGCCGATGGTGAAGCATCAGAAGAGAATTGCGACGATGTCCCTTCAGAAGATAATGATGAAGGGGAAGTCGAACTTGATGGTTCATCCAAAATGACTTCGACTCAAAATAAAAAGAGGAAAAGAGGTGATTAATTCAAGGCTTTAAAATATATTCATAAGGAGTTACTCATGATGTGGCTGAGAAATATCTTAACGGGAAAGCCATGTGATTGTGGGAAATTGATTTTAGAACTTAAAAAAACAAATAAATCAAAAAAGGTGAACTAGGCATAAAGGATTACCAGGTATCTGTGAACTGCAATATACACCTTAGCAAATAAATTTACCAAGGACTTAACGTACGAAAACCAATTTCCTCGAATGTTGTGTTCGATGTATCACGTCTACAAGGCAGCCGACTCAGTTACCTATGGAAATTTTGCAACATAATGGTGTCTCCCAAAATATACTCGATGGTACGTGGGAATCCAAGTTCGTAGTAGTGTTGTCTGATGCATAATCATTCAATGAGAGCATCCCAAATATACTTATCATACAACAATACACTTCCATACATGGGATGAGATATCACCCCTAGATTGTAACATAGACTGTTAGCGACAACTCTTACATTTTACGATGCCGGAACACGTCTCTAGCCTAGACCTATAAATGCGTTTCGTTAGGTTCCAAATTATCCTTAGGTTGATTGAATAAATTTATAGTTTATCTTGAATTAGGTCTCTTTTTTAAAGCCCTAACGATGTCACCTAAATTCCTAGGATGCAGCTATATGAGAAAAAACAACCATTCACTTTGATGAAAGCTATGCTAATTGGGAAGAATAAGTTCACTCAATCAATGCAGCAATCAATGATCAAATTTGGATCAAGACCTAAGTGATAAATCAAATTTAAAAGTGTTCAGAATTGCGTTGAACCTAAGCAAGCTGATAGATCTTGTCTTCCTCATTCTGACACCATGAACGGTTCGAAAAAATGACACCATATGAAGAAGTTATCGTGTTTTGAAAATTCTAGTAAACTGTAAATTTTGACATTTGACCAGAGCTGACTGGGTTTTTGAAAGGTCAACAAAAAAGAATATTATAGGGAATATTCCTTTCGAGCTAATAATGGGTTGATAAATTTCGGAATTTTATTGGACATATGGATTGTATGTTGGTTGACAGGCCAATCAAAGAGCACCATGTGGCAAGCATGGAGACCACCACGTGGGCCCAACAATGGGTAGCAAAATTTTATGTGGAAGGCAGGGCTTGAACCTCTGACCTCCCCCCAGCTAGTGCGCCCGCATGCCAACGTGCCACAAAAGTAGTTCTTAACCTCTATGGGAGGCAGCTTCTACTTAAGGTTTAATGGGATGGAATTTGGGGGTTGGGGACCACCGGCGGTCTCAACCCGCCAGCGGTCCCACATGTGTTCACATTGCAAATAGTTAAATGCAACCGGAGTTTTGATAAGTGTTAACCAACGGAAATAAAACTTCAACTGTTAACCATGCTCACATGGCCACATAATGTAACACCTCCCGCACAGTTAATGTTACAACAACTCAACTAGAGTTTAAACCGCATTACAACCACAATTTAAGCCTATAGTTCCGCCTATCTGACGATTATGAAATCGTGATTTGGGGGTGCATGTGCCCAACCCAAACCATCACGTTTAATGCTAATATCTATTTCGGCAGGAGGTTTAGAACGCGCCCATATTTATGGCGGAGTTTCCAATTTGACTCCAGTTAACTTGAGTCCTCCACAATTAGTGGAGATTTTCTAGGTGTTACTGGGAAAATGAGTTGGAGACTCAATTTTTGACCATGTTGAGTGAATAGAGAATCATTACTATCTAATTGGAGCATTATGGAGCCATTGGTGAGGGTTTCAAAGCCATCAAAAAACTTATGGGTGATATTTTGCTTCAGAGAAGTTCCAAGGACCATCAAGGCCATCAGGAGTCAGCAGTAGAATGAGACCTAGACAGGGCATCTAGAGGCCATTCTCAAGAAAAAAATAGTAATTTTTGGATGTTTCAGACATTCTGGAGCCATTGGTGAGGTTTTCAGAGCCAGCGGAGGACTTTTGAGCATTATTTTGCTTCAGAGAAGTTGCAAGGGCCACTAGGGGCCAACAAGAGAATGAGGCTTAGCCAGGGCAACCAGTGACCATCCTTAGCAAACCAATAGTATATTTTCACTATCTTGAGAATTATAGAGCCATTGGTGAGGTTTGTAGAGCCAACTAAGGACTTATGAGTGTGATTTTACTTCAGGGAAGTTCCAAGGGCCACCAGGGGCCACCAGGAGAATGAGGCCTAGCCAAGGCAGCTATAGAGAAGGCTGAGATGCTATAGAGAAGTTTTCAGTGAGCCTAGAGCCACAGGGTGCCACCAGGTATTGGACGCATAACCAGAGCAGCCAGAGGCAAATTTCAGCAAGTGAATAGTCTATTCTGACTATTTTGGACATTTTGAATCCAATGGAGGGATTTTCAGAGCCATTTGGAGACTTCTATAGCTGAATAAGCCATAAGGAAGTTTCGGGCAGCCTAGGGCCAACATGAGTTGGAGGCCTAATTTGGGGATCCAAAGCTCATTTGGAGCAAATGAACAGTCTATTTTGGATTTCTGATATATGTTGGAGATAGTAGAAAATTTTTTAGGGACAGAAAAGGATTTATAAGGGAGTTTTTTTCCATAGATAATCTCAGGGAAGCTTAAGGACACCGACAAAAGAGGTCAAGTCAAAGGGAGCCTAGGTCCATTTCCAGAGAGTTAGCACTCATTCCAAGGGTATGATGGTATTATAAACCCATTGGTATAGTTCAAACAACCATTGGAGTTAAGTATAAACTTGTAAAATAAATTTTCCATCATAATCCCAAAGATCCAAGTCAATTGACAAAGGCTGAAGGAGACGTATCCCACAACATTCAGGTGAACTCCTTTATTAAATTTGTTTTTATGTGTTGATGATTAGTTTGATGCAATTTATGCTTGTTGTACATGTTTTTTATCAGCAAAAACAAATGTTTAATTCCTCAAACATAAAGACTTAAAACAATTTAGAACACATACACCTGATTCAAGTATCCAATTTCGCACTAACAAGTATAAGCAAGATCTTAATTTGTTTTAACTAAGTGGGAAGTGCTTGCATATCATCACAAGTTAGCCACCCATTTCAGATCAGGTGGTATCAGAGCACTAGTTTTCTTTCTTGACAGAGCACTTGCTTGCTTGTTTGACTTGAAAGGTGTTTAACAGTGCAGATAATTTAAATGTTTGCAAATTCACTGATGCTTACAAGTTTGAGTTTGTTAGAGGTGAAGGGGAGATATTTCTAGCTAAGTTTGGAAGAGAAAAAGAAGGAAGAAGTTTGAAAGAATTCTCCTTAACCAAAGGACCTCAAGGCAACCCTTGAAGTACAAGAGGGATTGTTTGCAAAAAGAGGTTGCTTGAAGAAGAGATACAAGCTGCGAAAAAGAGCTTGAATCTACAGCCAAATTGTATTGAAGATTTGTGAATTATTGTTTAAGTTTTTTAATTCATTTACTTAATGATGACAACTTCTCTTTTACAAGACACTTTGATGAAGAGATGAAGCGGGACTTCTACATCCTGAAGGATATGGTGCAAATTCTGTATGAAGAGGGAAGGCAAGGCACTAGAATTCATGAGAAATTGGTTGCTATAAAGGAAGAGAAAGAAGGACTTATTAAAATAATGCATGAGATGGAGATGCAGCTCCATCATGCCCAAGAGGCCTTAACCAAACACATGCTTGAAGCAGAGGTAAATCACTTATATTTGTCTTCAAGTTCCTCTTCAGATAGATGTGTAAGTTCATTTGAAAAACACACTAGAGGCACAGGGTCCAAATTGATGTTAAAAATGGGTTATGAAGGCAAGGGTCTAGGCAAACATGAAAAAGGCATGATTGATCCTATTACGGTTGAGGAAAGGCCTAAGAAGTTTGGTCTAGGCTATGTTCAATCTTATGGCAAAAACTCTATAGCCATGAAGGCACTTGAGAAAGTTCCAAGAAGAAATTTTGTTGCAAGTTCAAACCCACAAACATGTCAAGTTTGTATTCAAGAGGAATGCCATTGTTTGAAGCCTATGTTGCAGCAAAATGTTTGTAGCTATGCAGCTTATGGAAAGCAAGAGAGTTCTGACAGCTATCAAGACATGAACATTGATGTCGGTCTTCAAAAGAAAGCTGGAACCTCTTCAAGTTCATCTCCTCAAAAAGGTAAAAAAGATGGACATGCAAAAGCAACATTTGAGGTATAATTCTTCCCATAGTCAAGTTGTTAAAGATTAAGTTAAGCATGACAAATATGCATGCATGAATGGAAGAAAGAGTTGTTTTTCTTATTGTGGTTTGTGTAACCATGAAGTTTCAAGATGTTGGAAGAGATTGAAGGCATGCAGGAAACAATCAAAGTGAAGGAAACTTGAACAAAATATGCAAAAGACTTGCACACATTGCCAAAAGAAGGGACATTTCATAACCCAATGTTGGAAACATCATCCAACCAACAATCCCAAGCATTTGAAGCAAGAGGATAAAAATACTGGCGTGAATGGAACCAAAGTTTCCATCTTCAATGTGAGTCCAGATGATTCACAAGAAGAAGATTTTCGATAGGAAAAATCACCATGGAAGTGGCTTGGTAAGAAATGGTTTGAATTCTTGACCCAGTAAGACATACATTCCTTTGTATATATGAAAATTTCAGTCATGTATGCATGTATTTTTATTGAAAACTTACATTTGTATGAGCCACCTTTGATCGATGATCAAGAAAGTGATGTTCAGCTACCTTCTATTGAAGATTTCTCGCCAGAAATTTATGGATGAGCTCAAAGAAGATACAATTATTGACAGGAGGACAAGAGTATCAAAGAGGGGAAGTGTTGACTACCTTCAAGTTGAGGATCAAAGGCACTAAGCCAAGCAAGGAAAAGTGAATGGAGGTTGGAAAGGAGAGGGATTTGTACCCTCATCTACTGAATAGATAATCCAGTCTTTTGGGGTCCAAAAGATTCCCAATGGGAAGGAGTGATCAGATTTGGATAAAGACCTAAGTGATAGCTCAAATTTCAAACTGTTCAAAAGTGTGCTAAACCTGAGCGACCGAATAGATATCATCTTCTTGATTTCGGCGCTATGAACGGTTCGAAAAATCGACAACATATGAAGAAGTTATCGCGTTTTGAAAAGTCTAGTAAACTGCAAATTTTGACATTTGGCCATAGTTGACTAGGTTTTTGAAAGGTAAAAAAAAAAAAATATTCTAGGGAATATTCCTTGAAATATTCCTTATGGGCTAATCATAGGTTGAAAAATGTTAGAATTTTATTGGACAGATGGACTGTACGTTGGTTGACGGGCCAATCAAAGAGCGCCACGTGGCAAGCCTGGAAGCCGCCACGTGGGCCCAACAGTGGGTAGAAAAATTTTATGTGGGGGGCAGGGCTTGAGCCCCTGACCTCCCCTTAGCTAGTGCCCCCACATGCCAACATGCCACACAAGTAGTTCTTAACCTCTATGGGAGGAGGCTTCTACTTAAAGTTTAATGGGATGGCGTTTGGGGATTGGGGACAGCCGGTGGTCTCAACCCGCCAGTGGTCCCACCTGTGTTCACATTGAAAACAATTAAATGCAACTAGAGTTCAGATAAGTGTTAACGAATAGCGATAAAATTGTAACTGTTAACCGTGTTCACATGGCCACATAATGTAACACCTCCCGCGCGGTTAATGTTACAACGACTCAACCAGAGTTTAAACCGCGTTACAACCACAGTTTAAGCTTATAGTTTCACCTATCTAATGGTTATGCAACCATGATTTGGGGGTGCATGTGCCCAACCCAAACCGTCACGTTTAATGCTAACAGCTATTTCGGTAAGAGGTTTATAGCACACCTAGATTTAGGGCAGAGTTGCCAATTTGACTCCAGCTAACTGGAGTCCTTCACAATTAATGGAGCTTTTCTAGGTGTCACTAGGAAAATGAGTTAGAGACTCACTTTTCGACCATGCTAAGTGAAAAGAGAATCATTCTTAGCTAATTGGAGCATTTTGGAGCCATTGGTGAGGGTTGCAGAGCCATCAGATAACTTCTGGGCAAGATTTTTCCTCAGAGAAGTTCCAAGGACCATCAGGGCCATCAGGAGCCAGTAGTAGAATGAAGCCTAGCTAGGGCAGCTAGAGGCCATTCTCAGGAAAAAATACTCATTTTTAGATATTTCAGACATTTTGGAGCCATTGATGAGGTTTTCAGAGCTAGAAGAGGACTTATGAGCATGATTTTTCTTCAGAGAAGTTCCAAGGGCCACCAGGGGCCACCAGGAGAATGAGGCTTAGCTAGGGTAGCCAGTGACCATTCTCAGCAAACCAATAGTCTATTTTGACTATATTGAGAATTCTAGAGCCATTGGTGAGGTTTTCAGAGCCATTTGGGGACTTCTTAGCATGATTTTACTTCAGAGAAGTTGCAAGGGCCACAAGGGGCCAACAAGAGAATGAGGCCTAGCTAAGGCAGCCAGAGGCCTTTCTTAGCAAACCAATAGTCTATTATGACTATATTGAGCCTTTTTAATCCAATGGAAGGACTGGAAGAAGCTTTTGGAGACTTCTGAAGGCTGAGATGCTACCAAGAAGTTTTCAGTGAGCCTAGAGCCACAGGGTGCCACCAGGTGTTGGAGGCGTAACCATAGCAGCCAGAGGCCAATTTAAGCAAGTGAATAGTCTATTCTGTCTATTTTTGAAATTATGAACCCAATGGAGGGGTTTTCAAATCCATTTGGAGACTTCTAGAGTGAAAGAGGCCACAGGGAAGTTTCGGGAAGCTTAGAGCCAACAAGAGTTGGAGGCCTAGATTGGGAAGCCATAGCTCATTTGGAGCAAATGAATAGTCTATTTTGGATGTCTGATATATGCTGGAGACAGTAGAAAAGGTTTCAGGGACAGAAAAGGACTTATAAGGGAGTTTTTTCCACAAAGAAGCTCAGGGAAGCTTAAGGGCACTGACATAAGAGGTCAAGTCAAAGGGAGCCTAGGTTCATTTCCAGAGGGTTAGCAGTAATTCCAGGGGTATGATGGTATTATAAACCCATTGGTACAGTTCAAAAAACCATTGGATTTAAGTAGAAAATTGTAAAATAAATTTTCCATGATAATCCCAAAGAGCCAAGTCAATTGACAAAGGCTCAAGGAGACGTAGCCCACGACATTCGGGTGAAATCCTTTATTAAATTTGTTGCTATGTGTTGATGATTAGTTTGCTGCAATTTATGCTTATTGTGCATGATTTTTATCATCAAAAACAAATGTTTAATTCCTCACACATAAAGACTTAAAATAGTTTAAAACACATACACCTGATTCAAGTATCCAATTCCACACTAACAAGTATAAGCAAGATCTTAATTTGTTTTAACTGAGTGGGAGGTGCTTGCATAGCATCACAAGTCAGCCACCCATTTAAGATCAATCAAGAAAATGCATTATATGACAATCCATTATTTCTTCAAGTGCATGATCTAAAGCAAAATGAAAATTTATTTCATTCTCCTAATTTTCACCAAATGCACTGAAAGTAATCGAAATAAAGTTTTTCCCTTAAGATGCAAAATAAAATATAATTTTTTTTTTCTTTTCAATGTAAACACAATGCAAAAATATGCACTAATCAATTAGAATGTAATAAAATTCTTTGAGTATTTATCTAATGAAATTCCTCACTTACAAAATGCAACAAATCAAACCAAAGAGAAATCTCAAAACATGTTCTCAAAACAAGACATTCTTCATACTTTTCACACCGATGAATCACACAAAAAGGATATCCCAGTTGAAGACAAGCAATGCGATCTATGCTTGTTGATTGAAAATAGAATCGAATGTACACGATATGGACACTTGAAGGATCTAATCACAGAAATCAACTGAAAAACAGAAAGCAATCAATCCAAAAGGTTCAAAAATGGACAACAGAACTGACCCAACAACAGGTCTAGAACCCAACGAAGCATGCAACCAACCGAATGACTCGAGACACCTAGAAACCCTATGGTGAATAGGCTGCACAGTTCGAATGAAAGTAGACCAAAACTGAACTGAATGAGACAATCAAGTCGCATAATAGAATACAAGAGAAAATAAAGAAGAGAAAATAATCTGGAAGAGTAAGACATGCTGGAACTCCATGAAGAGAAATTCTACAAACAAACACATAGGAATTGGCGTGCCTGTGAGGCTGCACCTCGCGCTGGAAGGAAAAAAGTGTGAATTTGTTAAAGCATTAAGCGCTGATCGATGCATGTGTCAGAGAAAGATCGTCAGTCAAGGGAAATGATACAAAACAAAAGAGTTTGTCTGAATCAAGCCAAGCTTATCACTTCAGAATAAAGATGGATGATTGGAAGTAGTCACCATAGAAAAAAATAGAGGATAGGTGGGTATTTGAAAAATATGAACGAAAAACCAAAAAACTCAACAAGCACAAAAAGACTAAAGGCAATGACTCCCTAGTGGAGTCGCCAACTTGTTGTATAGGTAAATCCTCTCTGCGGACAGAGAAAATTGCTCTAGCCCTAGAGTGGGTCTAGCAACAAGGGAAACATGCTAACACTTATTTTCATAAATGAAACATAGATCGAGAGAGATGGCCTACCTCGATATGATGTTGCGATGTTTCTCTTCATTGAAGCTCCTTGATCCTTTGCTTTTCTAGAGCTTGATCTCCACTACTACCAGCGTTCAATTACCTGCACAAGTGATCAAGAAACAACAAGAATCATACAAATTCAACATGCATATACAGATACAACCTATATAACTGATCAAGGAATGTCAAAATTCTCAATAATAAACATGAACAAGAATGGAAATAAATATCATTCATGTCATAGTATAAATAGAAGAGGAGTTACAACCTCCACCTTGATGTCGAAACTCTCCTTCAGCGGGTTTGAATCCGGGCATATATCAAAAGAACTTGTTTTCAACTGAGCGTGAGAAGGCTAAGGAATCAACTCTCTCCTTCAAAGCTTATGGAAATTAAACCTCTCTCTGTTATGCTCTCTTCTCTTCTAACTAGCAGAGGCATTTGAGGATGATGAATTTATAGAGATGGAGTGTACATAGATCCACTTATGATGGGAAAATGGCTTATAACTTTGGGAGGTTTATCTTTTGTAGCAACAAGAGGCCCAAGGGAGGAAGCTCAGCCATATCTTGACCAACAAACATCCAGCTCTTTGCCCTCGAAGCTTCTAAGCCATGAAGCTTCGTTTCATTTTTTTTAAAAATCTTCCAGAAGTGGATCGACACGGGTGCGATGTCCATACTGGCGCTGATCACAAGCTTAGAATGGGTCATCGGCATTGGTGAGACTCAGAGAGGTCGCATTGCTCCAAAAAGATAGGTTTTTAAGGACCTACTCTAGGAATGATCAATAGAGAGTTTGGTCTGCAGATTGCAAGAATTGCAATGTCATATTTTTATGATGGAAAAGGGACACAGAGGTCATTGTTTAGGGTCCTCTAGGATTCAGTAACAGGGAGTTCAGGGACAGTGACAAAATCCTGTGTTACAGTGAACCACTTGCCTTGGTGCAGGAGTTGGCCAGCTTTTACAACCCGATACATTTGGATCTTCTGCTGGCAAGTGTTCTTGATTTGCATGTTCATGATATGATCCGCGGTGGCATGTTCCATGCAGTATATGTTTAACTTTGTTGGTGTGAGTTGTTCTACAATGTCGGAGGTGTCTAGTAGAGGTAGGAAGTAGGGCCGAAGGCAGTCCACATTGAACATTGGGTGAAGACCAAGGAATGGTGGAATAATGAGCTCAAAGGCATTGGCCCCTACTTCCTTGGTGATGGTGTATGAACCATATCGGAGCGGGCGAAGATTGCAGTGGGGTCCGGTGAGGTGCTCCTTCTGCAAATGTAGCCACACTTTGTCGCCTACATGTAAGTTTTGAGGCACCCGATGTTGATCATGTAATTTCTTGTACTTAGCATTGGCTCTGTCTAATATGTCATGAACGTATTGGTGGATGTGTTGAATGCGCTCAATGAAGTTGTTCGCTTTGTCAACTTCAGATTGGAATTGAGCTGAATAGACCTGAGTAACCGCAAATGGAATGGCTATGTCAATGGGACATAGTGGTTGGTATCCAAAGCCCACTTGAAAGGGGTTGTGGCCAGTTGAGCTGTGGAGATCCCATTTATAATTGTGTTTTACATAGGGAAGGCTCGCATCCCATGTGTGTGGATGCTTTGAATTGTACATGCGTAGGATGTGTACGATCATACTGTTGATGACCTCTGTCTGGCCATCAGTTTGGGGATGGAAAGTTGTGGAGTTGGTGAGCTTGGTGTCAAGCATTGACCAAAGGCTGGACAAAAATGTGCTGAGGAACCTGTTGTCCCGATCTCAAATAACAGATTGTGGGATCCCAAAGTGCATGAACACCCATTCAAAGAAGAGTTTAGCAGTGGATTATGCTGTGATATTCTTCTTACAGGTCGCCATAATGGCCATATTTGAGAATCTATCGACAACCATGAAAACATTATCGTTTCCATGCTGAGTAGAAGTAAGGCCCGACATCTAATCCATGGAGATGGATTCCGAAGGTCGACTAGGGGTAGGTAGCGAAGTATAGAGGCCTTACTTCTTGATGGTCGGTTTTTCAATGGCGCAAGTAGTGCAAGATCTGATGTACTTCCTGACATTTTGTCAAAGGTTCAGCCAATAGTAATACTTCTGCAATACTACCACTATTTTCTCAACCCCGAAATGCCCAACAACCCGACTATAGTGCGCTTCCCAAATCATCTTCGAACACTTGATTGAAGGAACACAAAGGTGTCCCAGGGGACATAACAGTGCATCCTGGAGGTGAAAATTTGGAACTTGCGTACCCTCCAAGAGTGTCTGTATGTGTGGTTGAATTCCGGATTGCTCTTGTAGAGAAGCGACCAATCAGAACTCTCGTGCCCACAAGAGTTGAGAATGGTCGTTAGCGCCATGATAGGTGGTCGACTAAGCCAGTCTGCAACATTATTGGTGTTGCCCTTCTTATACTTGATGTTCAAACGAAATTTTTGCAGATATATGTGTTAGCCCCCCTATGAAATTCTTGGCAAGCTAGCTGGGGGCTAGATTGTTTTGAGCCTTCAAGGAATGCCTTTCCCCTGAAAACCCATCCTCTTTGAAGTCTCTCAATTGCTGTGCCTAATACAAATCCTCTCTGCTAGTGCATTGCTCAAAAAGGGCCTATTATTCCCTCCTTTACCCCTGCGAAATACATCAATTCCCCTTCTTTTCCCTTTATCCGAATTCCCTTTCTTCCCCCCCCAAGATTCCCCCTCTCTATGCCTAAATCCCCCAAAATCCCCTTTAAATTTCCCCATCTCCCTTATTTCCCTAGTTTCCCCCTACATCTCCCCTACCGTTACCCTTTGGTTGTCCCCAAAACGCATTAAAAATGAATTAAAATGATAAATTTTATGTTTTTGGGTCTTAGCCCTTCTTCTGATAGCCCCGCGCCCTTTTCCTTCCATAGAACCCCGCGCCGTGACCTAGGAGTTTCCCCTACGGGGGGCTTTATTCTATCCGTATGGTCAGACCATGGTGGCCCCATATTTGACTCCTCGAGATGCGTGATGATCTAATCTAACGGCTATCATTCACTACGGCGGGTCGCTCCAAAATTCCCGTGCCCGTACACCTTGGCCCTCCGTAGTTCATCTCCACCGTCCGTTTAAATCCGCGGATCGACGGTTCACAGCTAGAGAGCTTCGGGCGCATTTTCCATCGTTGATCCGTCCCAGATCTAACGGCACGGAGTGCGCCCGATATGGTGGTCCCCACTCCACGCGCTATTTTCCAAAACCCGCCGGTATTTTCCGCACCACCCATCTGCAGCAGGCAGTTTTCCCCGGAGAGCCAATGATTCCACTAGCCGATCGCCGTGTGTCATCTGTATGGGGGCAAAACCACCCTCATTTTGCACATTAACTTCCTGCTCAGGATGCCCAGCGAAATCCGTGTCAGCCGTTAGATCTCGAAAGCTCCATCCGACGGTTCCCAATCACTAGAGATGCACGATATTTAATGAAATCGCGCACGCGATAGCTCTTGTTTCGGCCCACCATCCGTCGCCCCCCACCGTTGATCTTAGCCCGATCGACGGTCTAGATCTGTCCATGCATTTTTGACCATTCCATCGTCGCCTGGGTCCCCACGTCATCTGTCCACTTGGCTGTCCGTACGCCACGTCGCCCCACGTGCATATCCCGTACCATTCAACCATTCCGACACATATAACATCCCGTTTTCGTGGTTTTTTAATGTTTTTCATGCGTTTTTCATTCTGCAACGTCCGCCAACCTTACCAGAGCGATTTTTCACCATTTCCCCTGCAATTTTTCCCCTCCATTCCTTCTGCATGGCCATTTCCTCCATCCACACTGCATCCATTGTTTTCTTCACAGGTTTGCTATGTTGCAGGGTTTCTAGAGGAAGAAAACCGCCACTGTTCAGTGTACTATCTTAATGGCGAGCAGCACAGACAAGATCAAATCCAATGAACTAGTACCATCATGAGAGAGTCAAGGAATGGGGCTGTCAAGACTAGCATGAAAGAAAAGCGGAGTTCAAACGTCGGAAATCCTGCCAGTGCCATTTAAAGCTCGAGCTAACTCGACAGAGGCAGTAATGAAGCAGCAAAGAATTTCAGTACAGAGTAGAGGGATTAGGACGCATCAACGAAGATCTTAAGCCCTAAATTAGAAATTTAAAGAGGCGAAGCATCATTTTGAAGACCCCGAGGATCGATCTGGAGGTCCTGAACATCAGTAAGAGGTAATATCAGGGTTTATTTGTCAGCAGAATGTTTTTCCCCATAAAGGACAGGGCGCCCATACAGTCTTTATTATGCACCGTGTCCCTAAAGGAGTTTCCCACCCTAACATCAGTTCGAAGAAACCAAAACATTTATGAGACAAACCTTTCAGTAGTTTATTTTATTTTGGTTCAAATCACCAGAGGTACCGCAGCCTAAAATGTCAAGATCATATCTGGAGAAAATCATTCTTTCCCAAGGGAGGTGATAGAGATTAAATATACAACATGTCAAACAAAATGGGTTTCGGCCCTGCAGTCATTCTTGGGTTTAATGTAACATTTAATATTCACCTACCTCCTCAGTCGATCTTCTGTGTCTCTTCTGCTATAAAGCACAGAAGGATATTATTGAAATGGTTGTTGATGAGATATCAGTGAAACGCAAGTATTTTCCTCTTAAGACAAGTTCTCTGTGTATATTGTAAGATAGGCTAAGATTTGATGTATTCAGACTGAATGTTCAAGCTATGGGCTATGATGTACCTGATTGGTGTTGTTTTTAATATGACAAGGATGTTTCTTTGGATCCTGGTCTAAAGCAGCTGGTGATGTTTTCTCTTTCTCTGTATTTGTGATTGACTTGCTCTCATTGCATGCTACATTTCATTTCATTTCTGCTGATAGGCAACAAAAGTATAATATAGGATTCACCCTTGATAGGTGCCCCATATTTCCTACTCTCCCTGCCTCAATGTTTTCTGCTTACATGTGTATATGAATATTGATTTCAATTGATTTAACCAGTGTAGTGGATGTCATTGCCTGCTCTCTGATGTACGAGTTGATGAAATCTGTGTTCAGATGTTCTTGGTAGGATTTAGCTAGAAGGTTAGGGAACACTGGGGATTAGTGTTAGCCCTGTCCACTAGGATCTTTGCACGACCAGCTAGCCTTCCAAAGATCCCTTGTAATTACCTCTGATTTTGTCCAAGCAGGCCTGGAGTTAAATGACCTCTGACCTGATCTATAGACATAATTAGATGGTTCTCCTCCTTTCATTTTCAGCCCTTAATGTTCCATTCCATCTTCTATCTTTTAAGATCTAGATGATTTAGATGACTTGCCCAAATGAAAGCTTGCACATTGAACACAAGTAAACCCTTTCTTGACTCCATAGCCCAATGGCTTTGATGTTCCATGAGTTATCTACCTTTGCCTAAATTCCCTTGTTTTCCATCCTTGTCTTATATTGGAACCTTCCTTCCTGATTCCCAGCAACCAAACATAAACAATCAAACAAAAAACCTCGAGCCTACAACTAGCCTAAAATAATAGCTTAGAGCTTCAAAGACATATCCTTTGACTTGTATAGAGAGATCCCTCTCCGGACCTAGGAGGGCTAGATCCTAAGGTCCCAAAGTGGTTCTATGTTGTCTCATCTTTTGGTCTTGCCAACCTGGCCAAAACATGGGAACCCCAACAATATGGACCACATCTGATGGCAATTGTTCTACGACTTCCCTTGTGTCTGTATGAACTGCAGGGGTCAGTGGTCTGTGTGGATGATCGTTTCCTTCCCCAATATGTAATGCTTCCATTGTCGGTAAGCCTGCATAATGGAATACATTTCTTTGTCATAAGTGGGATACTTGCGAACTGTGTTGAATAGTGTCTCACTGTGATATTCCACTAGATTCCCCCATTGAGTAAGAATTGCCCCAATAGAATAGTCAAAGGCATTTGTCTCGATCTAAAATGGTTGTTGCAAGTCTGGTAATGTGAGCAATGGGGCAGAGTAGATGTAATGTTTCAATTCTACGAACGCCTTCTGTTGATATTCTGACCAAAATAATTTTGTGCTCCTCCCTTAGTGACTCGACTCAAGGGCCATGTGATATGAGAGAATCCCAACACAAACCTGCGGTATAAATTAGCAAGACCTAGAAAGTTGTGAAGCTCTGTTAGAGTGGTTGGGGCTGGTCAATCCCGAATGACTTGGATCTTGGTTGGATCCACATGCACCCCCCTCTCATCAATAATGTATCCCAGATACTGAACCTGGGTCATGCCAAAAGTGCACTTCTCCAAATTAGCAACCAACTTGTGTTTTCGTAGTGTTTGAGGACCTTTCGGATGTGGTGGAGTTTCTCTTCCCAAGTCTGGCTAAAGATCAGGATGTCATCCAAGTACACTACTACAAATGAGCTGGTGAATGGCCGTACGTTTTTTTCCATCAACCTCATGAAGATTTTGGGTGCATTCATCATCCCGAAAGGCATGACCAGCCATTCTAAAAGGCAGTCTTAAACACATCAGAGGGTTCGATTGGTACCTAGTGATACCTGGACTTCAATTCGATATTGCTGAAATATTTCAGCCCTTTGAGTTGGTCCAGAAGGTCATAAATTTGTGGGATCGGGTACCTATTCCAGACAATGATCTTGTTCAATACCCGATAGTCAATACAAAGTCTCCAAGTCCCATCCTTCTTCTACACCAACACGGTTGGGCTTCCACAGGGTGATGAACTCGACCGGATGTGACCTTTCTGCAGAAGCTCCTGAATCTACCTCTTGATTTCATCATTCTTCATAACAGAGCATCGATAGATCAGTCCATTGGGCAGCAATGCACCTAGGGTCAAATCGATGGGGTGCTTGACTTGATAGTGCAGAGGCACTCTTGTGCGTGAGTTGAATATTTCCCCGTACTCCTACACAATCTTGACCATTTGTTGTTGTCATGTGTAGGAGCCATGTGTGGTGGTCGTGGCCACAATATTCTTCATTCCCTGAGGGCGGATCACTAGGAAAACAAATTTCCCGATTTTGGAAATGAGCTTACTGCTTTTTTTTGCAGTAACCAAACAGATGGCGGCAGGTGGTGATACCTCTGGTATCCTGTACAACTTATTGCCCAAAGTAACAATAACGACGTGAGGTTGAGACTCATACAAAACATGTCACTTCAAAATGTATGGTTGGCCTAATAATACATCACAAACATCAAGAGGATAAATGTCACATAATACCTCATCTGCGAAGGGATTGATTCTATAAGGAAGGCAGAATTGCTAGCTCACGCAGAGATCCCTTCCTTGGTGAAGCCACCTGATGGTGTATGGTTGTGGGTGTGTTGTGGTCGGAAAGCCTAACCGCTTCATGACCTCTGCCTAAGTGAGGTTCTTTTGGCTCCTGTTGACCACACTTTGTCAACGACCCCATAGCAGTACACCCCCATTTTTTTAAAATGGGATTCATCATGTTCGACGTGGTCGCGCCATTCAAATTCCATCATCAGTCGACAGTTTTTATAAATGATGTAAACCCATTCTGCATGTTTATGATGTAAATGATCTAAGTAAGACCGTCAATGTATGTAACAACCTAGGTAAGCCTAGTATGTTGGTGACGATTTCTATCATAGGAGGTTTTTTGTCTCACTGATTTACTTGTGTTTTTCGACACAATTTATCGGCATAGTTTTCCCCTCCAGCCTCACCCCAAAGCTAGGGTGGATTTTTTCATCAGCATGCTAAGTGAGTCCTAGTGTTTTCTATTGAGTCATTGTAAAAGTAGTTTGGGAATAATCCTAGCTATTTGGCTAGATTATTTTATTACAAGCTACTTGGTTTATTAGATCATGTTTTGAGTCGCAGAATTGGGTATCTATTTGAGGGTCTATACGAATGGGTATTCCCCCTTAATGTGTCTAAATGTATTTATCTTATGTAAAGAGGGTTGGAAAAAATAATTAAAATCCCCTCTCAATCAATTAATTAAATTTTCTGGTCAATTAATTAAAAGATCTTAAACTAGAAATTTAATTAATTTTAGGTCCTAGGTGAGATAAAATCCTTCAAAGGAAAAATTCGTTGGTCCTTAAAAAATGAATTTTTAAAGGCCCCAGGCCAAGGGAATATTGAGAATTTTAAGAAAGTTTGGACCCTTGGTCGTAGGTGGTTAAGTCAAAGTCAAAATTTTGGGGTAATTAACTCAAAAATAGTATTTTGAGTTAATTAAAATGGATTTAAATGATAAATTTGTTTTTTCCCCAAATTTATAATTTCGACAGTCTAGATTAAAAGATGATCAAATATTTTCGACGGTCGAGATTATTTTGACATGGATCAACCGAACTAGCCGTTGGAGATTTTGTCCTATAAATTAGAGGTCTTTGTCAGTCTTGAGTCATCCGATCTTAGGATTGTGCACTTGTTCTTGGAAGCTCTTGTGAATTTTCTTTTGATGAATAAAGCATAAAGACTTTGGGGTTACAAATTTTGGTGTTCCTTTTCAAAATCTATGTGGTGATTCATTTCTAAACTTTGCTACTCTGTTTGAAATTTTTATGGTTGATGGCTTTCATGGATTAATCTGAATACAAGTATCTTGTGCAGTTTTCCGGGTTCATAAAATGACATTTTGATTTTTCTGAAGGATCTAATGTTATTTTCTTAAATCTCTATCAATCTAAAGATCAGATCTAAGTGTGCAGGGAAATTTTTTCTTTAAAAGGTTTGAGCGTCTGGGGAAGTCTTCAGTTGGACCAGTCGACTCTCAGATTTCGTAAATCTGAAAAAACCCATTGTTTCTAAATTCTCGAAGTTATCTTACGAATTTGTGTTTTTTACAGGGTCTTTTAAGGCTTGTGCCTCTCTTTAAAATTTAAAATTTCTAATAATTGTGCTAAAATGGATTCAAATCTGGCCATGAGGGCCTCAGATCTATAAATTAGCTTGTAAATTTGTATTTTTATTAGGGCTGTAAGGGTTTAATAAATTTTTTTGGGTGTATATATTTTCAGGATCTGACTGTTTTTGCAGGTTGCAGTGTTTGCTCATAATTTTTTTTAGATCTAAGCCAGATCTAACCCTCAAGGGCCAGATCTGGCCTCAGAATCGCATATGTGGGCAGATTTGAACGTTATATGATTAAAGGAGCATCTAGATCTAAGTTTGACGGGAGAGATTTCAATTTATCTGGGCATTTCAATTGTACTAGGTTATTATGTCCTTACTCACTACAAAAAATGCTGTCAATTCCCATTGATTTCTGCAAACCTATCGATCTGCATTAATCGATCTCTCTCTACTGCTTCAAAATCGATTCGCTGCTTCTCATTTCCTCCATCGACCCTATTCTCCTACGCTCTCCTTCATCCGTCTAGCTCGTTCCTCACCCAGCGTCCAACCGTCTCATCTTTGTGTTTCCTCCTCTGTTCCTTCATTCCCTGCAGTCGAGCCTCCCTCATCTCTACCGTCAACTTTCTGTGACTTCCTCTTTCTCCGTTCAAGCCTTTGATCTATTGTCTGGCCTTCAACCTCCATCGATTCTTCCTTCACATCATTGGCCATTGACACCCTCGATTTCCTTAGTTGCTTTCCGATTCATCTCCTCCATCTGCTCGTCGACTGCCCTTCCTCTTCTTTTCTCATGTCCAAACTGCAAATTCCTTCTCTGTCGTCGACTTACCTAGTTGCTATCTCACCCTCGTTGAACCCTCATCTTCCTACGCTGCCTTCCTCTCCGTCCCTCCTTACCGTCGAGCTCCCTTCCTCTTTGCTGTCAGAGCCTTCTCCCTTAGTCGTCCGCTCATCTATCTTCCCTTACTTGTCCGCTTTCCCTCGCTCATTGCGCGTCAACCTTGCCGCCCATCTCCTTCGAGCTGTCGACTTCCATGTTGCCTCGTTGACCTGTAGAACACACAAAAACAAAAAACGCGTGCAAATAAAGTTCAAACCTTATACATATGTGTTAGATCCTTTTGATGCAGATTCATTTTCATATAGTTTAGTTTTAGTTAGATTTAAAAATAAATAAATAAATTGTCGGTTTTGTTTTATTTTTTTTTAGTTTTAATTTAGTTTAGTGTTAGGTTGTAAATTTAATTTTGATTTTGTTTTAATTTAGTGTTAGGTTTTATTTTCATTCAGTTTAGTTTTTTTTTTTTTGGTTTAGATTTAAATTAGTCGTAGTTTTTTTTTTTTGTTTTAATTAAGTTTTCGAATTTAAATTTTGACTTTAGTGTAGTTTTAGTTTAAGTCTGAATTAGTTTTAGTTTTCATTTGTGGGGTTAGTTTAGTTTTTAGTTTTTGTTTAGATTTTGATGTTTTTAAATTTTTGTTTAGATTCAAAAAATACTATAAAAAATAATAATAATAAATATAAAAATTCCAAAAAAAAAAAAAAAGTTCTATAATCAAATGAGCTTTTAAATCTTTATCATAAGTTTGATTATAGAAACTTTTCAATTTCAAATTAATAGAATATCATAGATTCAGAAATATTCCAAGCATCTGGTCTTTTTAAATGATCGTTTCATGATAAGCTTTGTTGTTGGCTTAAATATCTTAATGAATGGTCGTGGTGCTTTCTATTAAATATCATTGTGGTCATTTGTGTTTTCATAGCAGCAGTTATACATCAATTACTTGGCTTTAATTTCATAACGGGATATTTTTAACTCCATAAGGCACTGGTTTTAAATTTTTGAATCTAATTGGATCTATAAAATCTCGTGAATCTTAACAAGAACTTGGTTATTTTACTGTGTCTCCTAAATTGGTTGATTCTCAACTAGTTCTTTTCCTTCATTTTTATTAGGGTCTACCTCCCTTAGCTTGCAAGGAGACAGCTTAGATAGAGAGATTGGGGATTAGGGTGACAGCCCCCGATCTAAACCGTTGTCACGGTGCCTAGACAATCTGTGCGAAAACAGCTCCCATTGTCGAAAATGAACTGTAGCAGGGAACCCTTTATCCACATCTGGGAGTTTAAGAGACACTCCTCCTCCTCTGGCTCTTCCAGTTCCCCTTCTAGATCTTCATGGTGGTAATAATGGCATTGAGCTCCGCATCGATAATATGCGTCCCTTTATCATTCCCATTTTTGAGTTCTGATTCAGAGTCGGAGCATGCATCTGATGCAAAATCCTTCATCTCGGCCACCAGTGACTGCTTGGCCTGACACTCACTTGTGTTGTGAGTGGAGCTCTTATGGAACTCACACCACTTTCCAATTTCCTTCTTCGGCTTCGTGGTGTTGTTCTTTAATTGCGGCTTTGGAAGGTTATCTTGGGTCGCCATGCCTTCGATTTGTTTTTTTTTCTGTGTTTTGGGGGCACCTTTCCCTTGCTTTTGATTCGCAGATCCAAAGTCTCGCTTCTTCTATTTTAATTTATGCTCAATCTTGGGAGCATACCGATATGTCAAACCAAGCGAGGAGATGTCGAGGAATTCCATGTCCTCCTGAATGTATCTGTGTAGACAACTGTTGTACTTCAACACCAAATTTTTCTATGAATATTTGGTATCCACCTTTGTGCGCAAGGTATGGAATAGATTCGTCGGCTCATGCACATATTGATCCCTTTACTGCCGCAGCGTAGTCCATTGTATATACTTGTACTCATAGCTCCCCATGGGATAATATTGTTCCTTTATGGCATCTCAGAAATAATTCCAAATGGGTATGGCCGAGAACAGAGGGGGTTCCCCCTCGTCCTTTTTCTCACAGTAGGTTTCCCACTAGTCCTTGACATGGGGGGCGGCTTTTAGGAGTGCAAAAATAATCTTCTCTAGGTCGGAAAAGTTACGAACCGAGAAATATCCTTCTAATAGATTCAACCATCTATCTACGGAGTCTGCATCCATTTGGCCCTCAAATATGGGTATATAAAAGTTTACTTGTACCTTAAAAGGAGTTTCACCTCCAAAGTGGCAGCTGGATGCAGATGCGTTGTCGGTGGGCAGTCGTTGAAGGATCTAGGCAAAGTTATTTATCATCGTGCTCCTTTGTTTTTCGAAGGCCTCCTCGAGCAATATTTTGATAGGATCTCCTGCTCCCTTGTACTTATTTTTTTCCCCCATGGGTGGCCTTCAGGGTTTGTGAGGTTGATATTGTAATAGTTCAACCAGATCGAGCCCTAACTCCTTATAACCTGACCTCGTTGGGGACATATAAAGAAGGATCGAGAAAGAGCAGACCGCTCTAATACCACTGATCCAAATTTATGCAGGAGCGCAAAAATATACACATATAACCATAAATACAAATATGTAGGGTAAATAACATTTCATTTCATTAATATCAAAGAAGTGAAATTTGTTTACATACATAATGGAAAAAACTAGCTAGGGCACTGTTAGCTTATCTCTCAGAAGAGATGTGGTGCCTACATGCCTCTGAACTGTGTTACAATGAGGCTCGAGGGCCTATTTGTTACTGATAACCAATGGAAAACCCTAAACATCCAAAAACCTAACCCTATGAGATGAAGCGCCAAAACTATGGGCCCCGATTGGGTAAACTGGTACATCAACTTCTCAAGGACGTAACTTCAGCATACAATCCTCGTTTGACACGCACAATACCTCATTAGAAAGATCTATCTGAGGACTAAAACTTTTGATGTGAGCAACATCAAAGGAGCTTCCATGTTGATTTTAGTTTTCCCATAAAAACGTCTTTTAGGGCCTCAAAACGGCTCTACAAGTTCAGGACCCAAAAAACTGCTAAAATTAGTAAATTGTGCTACAATTAAGGAAACTGAAAAACTAAAAGAAACAATGGTGGGGCCCCTAGTGGAATAAGCAGGTGGCCACCAATATCCACTTGGATCAAATATAGATGTAGATTTTGATATAGAAGATTATATAAATAAGAATGTAAATAAAAGTGTGAATAAAATAGAATTAAAAGAAATAGATCAAGATCAACAAGAGGAATTAGAAATATTACAATTGAAAGATAATGTTTTAACTAGAGGGTTTGTTCCCTTAGAGGAATTGTTTGATTTTAATGAAGTAGCCAAAAAGCCTAAAATTGAACCTACTGGAGCTGAAGTTGAAGACTTCAATATAGGAACTGAACAAGAACCAAAAATAGTTAAACTATCTAAATATTTACCACCTGATAAAAAACAAAAATACATAAATTTTTTCAAAAAATTCATAGATGTATTTACATGCAGCTATGAAGATTTGAAATCTTATGACACCAATGTTATACAACATAAGGTTCTAATAAAAAAATACCAAAATCCTTTTAAACGGAAACTTAGGAGGATGAACCCAATGTTGGTGCCCCTAATTGAAAAGGAAGTCCAAAAGATGTATGATTCCAAGATCATCATGCCATTAAGATATTATAAATGGGTATCAAACTTAGTTCCAACTAGGAAAAAGACTCGGGAGATTAGACTATATGTTGAATTTAGAAACCTTAATAAAGTTTCTCTGAAAGATAACTACCCTCTGCCTAAAATGGATCACATTTTGCAAAAGGTGGTGGGATCAAGAAAAATTTATTTATTAGATGGTTTTTCTCGTTACAATCAAGTTTTAGTGCATCCTGAAGACCAAGAAAAGACAACATTTACTACACCTTGGGGAACTTTGATATGGATTTATGCATGAACACAATGAAATATAGAAATACACATAAAAGCAGAGATGCAACAGAAATAAAACTTCATTTCATTATAACAAATAGTTGAAAATCAAACTTGGTGGTGGAAGATCATATGGAAACTCAAGGCACCACCACGCACCAAACTTTTCATGTGGTGCATACTTAACTACATTGCCCCCACATTGGACAACCTGCACAAGAGAGCCATCCATGGCCCCTCCTTGTGTACACATTTTCGGATTGACTCAGAATCAATTGATTATCTCTTCATAAACAGCCACTCCTCTCAGGCATTATGGACATCTATACTATCTAAATTGGGCATTAATCTGCAATGGCATGGACTGAATTTAGGAGCGGATTGGCAACACTGGTGGCTCACAACTTCTCCACATAAGGCTAGGAACCTTCCCCTCCTCATTTGTTGGGGAATTTGGTTGGCCAGGAATGGCTCCATATTCCAGGATCACCCTCTAAATTGGAACTCGATCACTACACACATATTATCCACCTACAATAGTATCCCCGATGAGGATACTTCGCATCCCACTCGAATCATCAATCTTGAAGTTATTAATTTCGACTTACCTTGGGCTTACTTCAATGGCTTGGCCGAACCCATGGGATGTGGAGGTGGTGCCCTCCTACACATCACCCCACAACACTTATACAAAATCAATATGGGTCTCGGCCCTGGAACGAACAACTTTGCAGAGCTCATTACACTCTGCCATCTCCTTCAGTTTGCATTAGAGCATGATGTCCACCATCTACAAATTTTTGGAGACTCCAAAATCATCATCAATTGGTTCAATAAATCTGTTACATGTCAAGTGCACACACTTCGAAATATATTGGAAGATCTCTTGCATCTGAAAGCTCAATTCTTATCCATCTCCTATTCTCATATTTACATGGAACACAACAACATTTCCGACGAACTTTCCAAGGTGGCGACGATCCAACATAGGGGGATTTCGCACATAGATGAGCAGAGGGATTTGCAACACTATAGATACTATCACCGACCTTTCATCAACCAGACAAACATCTGAAGATTGACAGCACAGTTTTGGACAAATTTTGATCGTTATATAACTAAACTTAAATTATTGTATTTACTGTAATTATTTTGACAGCCACTGATGTACACCCCTTAGGGGATTTTTTCAGAATTATGTGATGAGACAGCAGTCAAAAAAGTACATATGTGATGCATCTACAACATGTAATTTTCACATATTAATGAAAATTATGATTTTTCATTGCAAAAAAACAAATAGCCGAAATATGCTTACAGAAAGAAAGGAATAAACTAGTTAGGGCATTGGTAGCTTATCTCTAAGACGAGATCATGTGGTGGCTACAAGCATCTTAACTATGTTATAATGAGGCTCGAAGGCCTATTTATTGTTGAGAAACAATGGAAAACCCTAAACATCCAAAAAACTAACCCTAGGAGATGAAGCGCCAAAACTATGGGCCCCCTTTGGGTAAATTGGTACATCAACTTCCCAGGGACGTATCTTTGGCATATGATCTTCGTTTGACGTGCTCAATACCTCATTAGAAAGATCTATCTGAGGACTACAACTTTTTATGTGAGAAAAATCAAAGGAAATTACATGTTGCTCCTGGTTTTCCCAAAAAAAATGTCGTTTAGGGCCTCAAAACAGCTTTGGAAATTTACGACTCGAAAAATTGCTAAAAATAGTAATTGTGCTGAAAAAAAGAAGAGAAAAGTTAAAATTAAAAATAAATAAATAAAAAAATAAAAATAAAGAACTGAAAGAACCGTTGGTGGGGGTCCAAATGGAATCGGTCGGTGGCCACCAATATCCACCTGGATCATTCCTCCCCCCTTAGTAAGCAACGGTCCCCATTGCGTTGAGTTCCTCCATGGGATAAGGAAAATTCTGCTGAACTTGATATTTTATTTGTCGAAGATGTCATCGACCTGCTAGCGGACATGTAGGATGCGTTCAATAAATTTGGTTGCTTTATAATATTTTTATGGTACATGTGTGGATCATGTATGTGTGGTCACACGAGGTATGGCAACATTAGGCGGTGGCGCGCCTGGGGTCATATCAATGGAGTGCTTGACCTGACAGTGTAGAGGAACCTCTATGGGTGAGGAGAAAATGTCCTCATATTCCTCCATGACTTTGTCCATCTGCTGCTACCGTGCAGGGGAGCCCTATTTTAAGGTTGTGGCCACAATCTTCTTCTTGCCCTATGGGTGAATTATAATGAAAATACATTTCCTGATTTGGGAAACAATCTTACTGCATTTTTTTGCAGTAGTCAAAGGGATGGCAGGAGGTGGTACTACCTCCAGTATCTTGTACAATTTATTTCCCAAAGTAATAACAACAGAACGAGGCCTAGACTCATACACAACATGTCACTTCTACCAGTATGGTTGGCCTAATAATACATTAGACACATCAAGAGGAGCAAC
The DNA here is from genome assembly GCA_034641835.2 of Pinus albicaulis. Lineage (NCBI taxonomy): Eukaryota > Viridiplantae > Streptophyta > Pinopsida > Pinales > Pinaceae > Pinus > Pinus albicaulis. Next base: position 1,570,780,737 of record CM076570.1, read on the forward strand.
ATCACAGAGTACCTCATTCGTTAATGGCTTGATGTTGTACGGAAGGTGAAACTGTTGGCGGACGCAGAGATATCTTCCTTGGTGAAGCCACTCAATCGTATATGGTTGTGGGTGTGTTATGGTCGATAGGACAAGCTGCTTCATGACCTCTTCTGAAATGAGGTTCTTTTGGCTTCTGCTATCGACAAAAAATTGCAGTGGAGAAGCTTTCAACCACATCTACGAATGGAAGAGGCGCTCCCCCTCCTATGGATCCTCAAGATCCTCCTTCTAGAGCTTGGTGGTGGCAACAATGGCACTGGGATCCGCATCAATGATATGATTCCCTTTGTCATCGCCCTTGTCTGGTTCTGGCTCAGGATTAGAACATGGATATGATTCGAGTGCCTTAAGTTTGGCCACCAACGACTGTTTGGCCCGACAATTGTTTGTGTTGTGAGTGAGGCTGTTATTGATTCGGGTAAATTCCTGATACCCTTAACCAAGGCCTTTTACTTCGGCTGATATGTTGTAATTTCATTTAATTAAAGCATTAATGAACATAAATGAAAATCTTCACGTTGTAAAGAAGAGGAACATAACAAGCATGAGCAACATAAGACATTGATAACGGAGTTCGTCTAGGAGGGACTACATCTCTGGGCCTCGGTGTCAAGATCGTGTAGGTCATTGCATTAAGTGCTGTAAGGAGTGAAGATGTACATGGATGGTGTTTTCACTATCATACAAGGAAATGCCCTCATGCAGGAGTGGCTATACCTCTCTACGAGATGTTCCACTATAGGAACTCTCATTCACAAAAAGGACTCGTATCAGTATGAAAATACCTCACCCATAATGATTATGAGTATCCCGCCAACATGGCAACAAAGGGATCTCAAACATAATACAAATCCATTATAGAAAGTATATCTCACATCAAGAACAAAACAAGATCCCACATCAAACATCAACAGGGATCTGTACAGCACAATGCATCTCCTAGACAAAGAGACAAAGAAGTAGATGAAATCAACGCATCATATACCTCACACTAAAGATGAATGAAGAATGAGTTTCTCTGCTGCTGTATCTGAAATCACCATCACAATTGTGGCGTCGAAAGGTGTGAAATCAACTGCTCACTCACTGAATGCTGACACCTGCATCCCACTTTGAAAAGTGGCCAAAAAATATAAAGCTTAAATGGAAAATCTGAGTACACCATCAGATTCGTGGCATCGAATAGTGCAAAATAGACATAAATTTTGTCCCATTTGGACACTGGCAAAATTTCACACTCCTGAAAGTTGGGCTCAATCAGGGTTCCGCTTGCCTCTGCTCCACGCTCATGGTTCCACCTGCAATTATTTAAAAAATGTCTTGAACTCTGTCCTCCATCCTTCACTGAGCACATATCTGAATTGAATGTTTTAAATGATGAAGGATGAGTGGAATCCCCAAGGGAGCCGCTAGTCGAGTTGGTTGAGATCCAAATATTAAGGGAGGGGGTTGGGTTGTTAAACCCCCCCCCTCCACAAAAAGGCACATATATTTTTTAAAAAATGTGAATTTTTCTTTTAATACCCCATCATTGGAACTTTATTACCAAGTGGGGGGTCAGGCCCACATTGGGCGGCCCACCCCCAGTCTTCCGCTGCTCCGTATAGAGTGTGGAGTAAGGTGAGATGGGTTGGTGGTGGGGTTAACAACCCCCGCCACCCATATTAATATGGTGGTCCATAAGTGTGTGGGGTGGAGGGGCTGCCGCATGGGTAGGGTCAGCCGCGGGTTCAACTCTCTCTAGCTTCAGATATATAATACGTATATATATGTTGTATGATGGTTCCGATGGGGGTGGCGAGGGTCATGGCCCGCCACCTTTTTTAATATTTTTTTTGTTTTTAAATAAAAAACCTATGCATTTTTAAATTATTCAATTTTTTACCGTAGGAGAGGAATTAACGGTCCCACAATTTCTCTCAGAATATGGCCGAAATCCGGTGGCTATATTTCTACAAAATTGTGTCCTCCTTAAGCCTGCCACCTCATCAAGTCAACCCATAACTTTGACTGCTCCTAAACATACGAGCTCGGTTTGACGAACCATTTGCACCATTTCGATTAGGACGACGAGATATTCAACCTAAACCTTGTTCGAGAGCAATCTAAACACTTTGATTTTTGAGCTTCCATAAGCCCCCTTTGTCATGTGTGTGTCTCTGGAGCCACTTGGATCAATCCTTCCCAATGAGGAGCTTTTGGTCCTCAAAAAGCATCAACAAGAATCTGTAACTGCTTTGTACTATATTTGTACCACAAGTGTCCTAAAAAAGGTCACCCTTCCATCTCCTTCACCTTTTTCCTTCGGAGCCTTAAGCGATAAATCGACACCTGCATCCCATGCAAACCTATAGTACAATCTCCTGCAAATTACATGCTCAAATTGACCAACCATGACCCAAATATTCCCATACTTTCCACGAGTTTATAACATGTACTCGGTGGTCAAGCTTACATTCGAATGGAAATCACACCCCAGCTATCATTACAAGACAAGACATCATTGTCACATTTCGAAGTGATGGAAAACACATCATCACTTTTACATGAAAGAAATGCATCACATGATTAATGAAACAAGGCAAAAATTTCGTTGTTGCTTAAACAAGTGATAGAAAAACACATCATCACTTTTACAGTTAAAAATGCAACATATGATTTACAAACATGGCCATGACAAGCTAACATATCTAGAGAAAACCCACTTGAGCAAAGTGAATGGGCCATTCCCTTGTGGGGAATTTTCTTATCGATCAGCTCTTTCGACTGGTTCATGCACGGGCACTTTGTTTTTAAGGCGTTGCTCTGGATGGAGTCTCCAACACGTGGCTCCTTAATGGCCACTTCGGTCACAATGGGTGCAAAAGGTCTTCTTTCTCCAAACCTGCTTAACCGACTTTTTTTTATGCTGTGGAGAAGGCTTTCCATGCCTCATCCTCCTTTGTGCTGCCATCCTTTTCCAACACTTAGAAAACACATGTTTATGTAAACCAAAAAAATGACACGTGTTTCGATGCCATGATTTACGACCATGGTTATCAACATTATTATAATCAAAATGCACTCTGGAATAACGAGACTTATTATACCTTCTCTAGTGGTCTCTGGTGCAATCATGTTGATGAGAGCTTGCCTCAGCTCTACAACATGCACTACCATGGGATGATGGTGAAATGTTCCCATCAATCCTCTTCTCTGGAGAGTTCAACAATGTCTATTTGACTTTGATGTCCTTCGAACATCCTCCTTCAGTGTGCCCCAAACCTGCATAGCGAGGTCTCTGCACAACCTCTAATGGTTGAGTTATGCCTTGGCCACGAACACCAAGTCCTCCTTCTTTGTACCCCATCTTGGTGAGGAGTATCATGCCAGTTCCTGTAATGGGTATCTCCACACTTCCAACATAAATGATATCAATTGAAGATGAAACTGAAGAGAAATCAACACGGTTTACCTCAATTGTTGATTTTGATATAGGTGAAGAAAGCTTCTCTAAGACTTCATTGTGCTTCACTTCCTCCAAGGCCTCTGTCACAGCTTGTAGCTGAAGCTGAAATCACTGCTTCTCCTCCTTCTCTTCTTGTAGGAGTGCCTTCAATGCATCATGATCTTCTTGAAGACTTTTATTTTTGCACCTAATTCTTCCAACACCTATGTTGTGGCTTGCAACTGAAGCTGCAATCGATGTTTGTCCCCCTTCTCTTCCTGTAGGAGTGTCTTCAATTCAGCGTTCTCTACTTATTTCTTTTCATAACCCTCATACAACATGTTCACTTTCTCAGACACTCTGGGCATGGTATCGTACATGTCCTTGACATCCTCCATTGCTCAACTCAACAAATGTTCAATAGTTCATGCCTACAATCCAATCAGCAAGAAGACATGCTTTGGTACCACTTGATCCGGGTAAATTCCTGATACCCTTAACCAAGACCTTTTATTTTAGCTGATATGTTATAATTTCATTTGGTTAAAGAATTAATGAACATAAATGAACATCTGCATGTTGTAAAGAAGACAAATATAACAAGCATGAGCAATATAAGACATTGATAACGGAGTTCGTCTAGGAGGGACTACATCTCCGGGCCTCAGTGTCAAGATGGTGTAGGTTGCTGCATTAAGTGTTATTTGTTTAAAAAAAAATTGGAGGCTGTACATGGATAGTGCTACTCTCACTAGATAAGGTAGCCACAGACCTCTCCCAAAGGATGTTCCACTTATCGGGCACCATAATTCTGAACTCCTATAATTATGACAATAACTATGATACTATGAGTATCTGTAGAAATTCATAAAGGAATCTAGTATAATGCAAATCATCATAAAAGCACATCACGTAAGTATAAAATAAGATCCCACATCAAACATAATGAGGTTTAACAGGCTAAATATATCTAGACAAAGAGACAAATAAGTACATGAAATCTATTTTATCCTATATAATAAAAATTCAACTGAAAAGTATAATTTATATGTTTAATTAATTGCGGAAATCACCATCACAATCATGGCGTCGAAAGGTGTGAAATCGACTACTCACTCACTGAATGCTGAAACCTGCATCCCACTTTGAAAAGTGGCCAAAAAATATAAAACTCAGATGGAAAATTTGAGTACACCATCAAATTCGTGGTGTCGAATAGTGAAAAATTGACATAAAGTTTGTCCCATTTGGACACTGGAAAAATTTCACATTCCTGAAAGTTGGGCTCAATCAAGGTTCTGCCTGCCTTTACTCCACACTCATGGTTCCACCTGTAATTAATTAAAAATTGTCTCAAACTCTGCGCTCCATCCTCCGCTGAGCACATCTCTGAATTGAATGGTTTAAATGATGAAGGCTGAGCAGACTCCCCAAGGGAGCCACTAGCCGAGTTGGTTGAGATCCAAATATTGAGGGAGGGAGTCGGGTGGTCAAACCCCACCCGCTCCACAAAGAGGCACGTATAGTTTTTAAAACCGCTAATTTTTCTTTTAATACCCCGTTGTTGTAACTTTATTACCAAGTGGGGGGTCGGGCCCGCACTGGGCGGCCCGCCCCCAATATTTTGCTGCTCCATATAGAGTGTGGAGTAAGGTGAGATGGGTTGGCAGTGGGATTAACAACCCCAGCCACCCATATTAATATGGTGGTCCGTAATTGTGTAAAGTGGAGGGGTTTCCACGTGAGCGGGGCTAGTGGGGCCTGCCGCAGGTTCAACTTCCGCCAAATTTGAATCTATAATACCTATATATATGTTGTATGGTGGTTCAGATGGGGGTGGCCGGGGTTATGTCCCACCACATTTTTTTAATATTTTTTTGTTTTTAAATAAAAAACCCATACATTTTTAAATTATTCAACTTTTACCGTAGGCGACGAATTAACAGTCCCACAATTTTTCCCGGAATCCGGCCGGAGCTGGTCGGATTTCTACGAAATTGTGTCATGCTCAAGCCTACCACCTCATCAAGTTAACCCAGAACTTTGATTTCTCCTAAATTTCACATACGAGCTCGGTTTGATGAATCGTTCACACTGTTGTGATTAGGACGACAAGAACTTTAACCTGAACCTATTTCGATAGCAATCCAAACAATTTGATTTTTGAGCTTCCATGAGCCCCCTTTGTCCTGTGTGTGTCTCTAGAGCCACCTGGATGAGTTATGAAATTTAAACCACTTCCCTGTGTCCTTCTTTGGATTTGTGGTGTTATTTTGATTTTCCACACTTTGGCTTTGCCCCTTGTTCTGCGTTTCAGGGGCGCCTTTCCCTGGTTTCAAATTCGTGGATCCAAAGTCTCGCTTCTTCTGCTTAAATTTAATAATTTAATAATATAAAATCAGTTAGGTTAGAATAGTTAGGCTAATTGTAAGACATAATTTAGTCGTGGCTTGGCTGAGCCCCAGATCAGCTTAAGGATCAACTCTCTTGCCTAATCAGCAAGAGATCTGATCTGATATCTCTTCTCCGTTAATGAATGAAAGTTGTATTTTAAGTAATCAGAGTTTGTGTTGGGTGTGGAGCCTGATTATCTTGTTTACTTTGTATCACAACATTGGACCCTTGTACCTTAAAAGGGGCGGCAACGCCGCCCGTAATTAATCACTGCCGTGGGGGGTCCAGGGGGGGTGGCAGCGCTTTTCGGAGCCCCCCCCTGGCGGGGGCTTTCGGGGGCAGCGCCCCCGAAGCTAAAAACAAATGTAAAATTGCCTTGTAAAAGTATAGTAATTTCTAGTCAATCTGGGTCGTTCATTAGGCAAATGATCTGACGGTAGAAGTTATGTTTAGATTAGGGTTTTTTGCCCTAGAAGGCAACCCCTCGCTTTTATGAGGGCATTGTAATGCGACTGTGTATTGTATGTGTATTCTCGGAGCGAGAAACAGAGAGGGAGACTGTGAGAGAGAACATAGGGTATTATAGCGGATCTTCTGTAGGTTTTGTCTCTTCATTTTTGCTAGATAATAGAAAGGAATGACTCGCTGTTCGGGGTGGATGTAGCCCAAACTGGGTGAACCACGTATATCTGTGTCTCTCTATTTTTATGTGTTTTTTGTGCTTTCATTTTCTGCATATTTTATGTGTTGCATTGCTCCATAATATTTAATCTTCTAACAACTGGTATCAGAGCTGAAGGTATATTTGGCTGATAAACTCGTAGGAAAGAAGGGTTCCTGGTTCGAGTGGGAGCAATGGCGGACGATGGTAAGTTTAGGGTCGAGAAATTTAACGGCCAAAACTTTGCGCTGTGGAAGATGCAGATGGAAGATTATCTGTATCAGAAATATCTATACCTACCATTGAGCGGAAAAACAAAGAAGTCGGCGGCCATGACATACGTGGAATGGAACATTCTCGATAGAAAGGTACTCGAAACAGTACGATTGTGTCTTGCGGCGTCAGTCGCCTTCAATATTTCGAAGGAAACAACAACATAGGGTTTGATGCAGACGTTGGCGAAACTATATGAAAAACCCTCGACCTTAAACAAGGTATTTCTTATGAAATGACTATTTAATATGAAGATGTCGGAAGGTGGATCTGTTGCAGACCATTTAAATGAATTTAATACAGTTACCAGTCAGTTAAGTTTTGTAGGGGTAAGCTTTGATGATGAAGTTAGAGCTTATTATTCTTGTGCTCATTGCTAGAGAGCTGGAATGGTTTAGTTATGGCCATTAGTAACTCTGTCTCTGGATCTAGTACTTTAAAGTTTGATGATGTTGTGGGTGCTATCCTTAGCTTAGGGAAATGTGTGACTGTGCCCGTGAAACATCTAGTAATGCTTTGAGTGCGTAGTCTAGGGGAAGAAGAATGGAAAGAGGAAAGAGCTCGGATATCACAGGAACTTCCATGAAAAGATCAAGTCCGCATTAGGGATAGTGTGCTGGAATTGCGGAAAGAAAGGACACCTAAAGAAAGACTGTAGATCTCAGAAGGGAAAAGAAGGAGACACACAACAAGAAAACAATCAGGAAGCAAATGTGACAGGTGATGTGTTACAAGATGCTTTGATTCTTTCTTTCGAAAATGTTACTGATTCTTGGGTTGTAGATTCAGGGGCTTCATTCCATGCCACACCTGATAAGAAATATTTTCATGACTATGTTCAAGGAGATTTTGGACAAGTTCGTTTGGGTGATGATAAACCCTGTAAAATTGTTGGAATGGGTAAAGTTTTTGTAAAACAACAGAATGGAAACCAATGGCTACTAAAGGAGGTAAGGCATGTTCCAGATCTGAAGAAAAATCTGATTTCAACAGGGCAGTTAGGCGGTGAAGGTTGTGTAACAACTTTCACAGATAAAACTTGGAAGGTCACCAAAGGAGCCCTGGTAATAGCAAAAGGCGAAAAGGTTGGTACATTGTATTTATGCAATGGTATTTCTAACTCTGTTAATGCTTTAACTTCCAAAAGAGCAGATGCAGCATTATGGCATCATAGGCTCGGACACATGAGTGAGAAGGGAATGAAGATTCTTCACTCAAGAAATTTGTTGCCAGGTTTGAAGAATGTTGATTTGGATTTATGTGAGAATTGCATTTATGGAAAACAGAAGAGAGTCAGATTTCTCATAGTTGGGAAAGAAAAGAAGAGCGAAAAATTGGAGCTTGTGCATACAGATGTATGGGGACCTGCTCAGGTATCATCTCTCGGTGGCTCTCGTTATTATGTTACTTTTATTGATGATGCAACTAGAAAAACATGGATTTATTGTATTCAGAATAAATCTGATGTATTTGATACTTTTAAGAAATGGAAAGCTTTGGTTGAGATTGAGACAGGAAAGAAGTTGAAGTGTCTCAGATCAGACAATGGAGGTGAATATTGCAGCAAAGAGTTTGATAGGCACTGTTCAGAGCATGGAATTCGTAGAGAGAAGACAGTTCCAAGAACACCACAAGAAAATGGTGTGTCAGAAAGGATGAACAGAACAATCATGGAGCGTGCAAGGTGCATGAGATTGCATGCAGGATTGCCTTTACAATTTTGGGAAGATGATGTAGATACTGTTGTTTATCTAATAAACAGAGGGCCTTCAAGTTCCTTGGATGGTGGTATTCTAGAGGAAGCATGGACAAGTAAAAAGGTAAACTACTCTTTTTTAAAGCCTTTTGGTTGTGAGGCCTTTGTCCATATTAATAAAGAAAATAGAACAAAGCTTGAAGCAAAATCAAAGAAATGTACCTTTATTGGATATGGTGCTAATGATTTTGGTTATCGCTATATGATTATGAAAATCACAAAATCATTAGGAGCAGAGATGTAATATTCAATGAAAAGGTCTTGTATAAGAATCAGTTGCAGGAAAAGAAATAGGAAAAAGAAAGCAAGGAATACATGGTTCTTGATGAGATAACTGAAAAAGTAAAGGTGCCTGAAAATAATAATAATCAACAACCACAGCAGCAGCAACCACCACAATAGCAACAGGCACCTCAAACACCTGAAAGTGGTGTTAGAATATCTACCAGGATAAGTAGACCCCCTAAACGATACTCTCCTTCATTATATTATTTATTGCTGAATGATTCTGGTGAACCTGAATGTTATGAAGAAGCAATGCAGGTTGAAAGCAAGAAGAAGTGGGAGCTAGCCATGGATGAAGAGATGGAATCCTTAATGCATAACCAGACTTGGGACTTAGTCAAGTTGCCTGCAGGTAAAACTGCATTGCAGAATAAATGGGTTTACAGGCTGAAGGAAGAAGATGGAGGAAAACAGAGGTACAAAGCTAGACTTGTAGTGAAGGGGTTTGCACAGAAGAAAGGTATTGATTTTGATGAAATATTTTCTCCTGTTGTTAAAATGAATTCAATCAGAATTGTTTTAAGTCTTGTAGCAGCAGAAGATTTACATCTTGAACAGTTAGATGTAAAGACAACATTTCTCCATGGATATTTGGAGGAAGAGATATACATGCAGCAACCAGAAGGATATGAGGTAAAAGGGAAAGAAAAATTGGTGTGCAGGTTAAAGAAGAGCTTGTATGGCTTAAAACAGGCTCCAAGGCAGTGGTATCTAAAATTTGACAAGTTTATGTCTGAACAAGGTTATACTAGATGTCACTCTAATCATTGTGTTTATCTGAAAAGGCAAAATGATGCAGCTATATTATATTGTTATTGTATGTAGATGACATGCTTGTTGCAGGTTCTAACATGCAGGAAATAAATGTGCTCAAAAGAAAATTGGCAAATTCATTTGCAATGAAGGATTTGGGAGCTGTAAAACAAATCCTTGGTATGAGGATAACTAGAGACAGGGAAAATCGCAAATTAACACTGTCTCAGAATGGGTACATAGAAAAGGTGTTGAAAAGATTTAATATGCAGAATGAAAAACCAGTTAGTACACCTTTTGCTAGCCATTTCAAACTTAGTAAGGAGATGTGCCCAAAGACCCAAGAAGACATGGATTATATGTCTAAAGTTCCATATGCATCAGCACTTGGAAGCTTAATGTATGCAATGGTCTGCACAAGGCCTGATATTGCACATGCAGTGGGAGTTGTAAGCAGGTACATGAACAATCCAGGAAAAGAACATTGGATGGTAGTAAAATGGATTCTCAGATATTTGAGAGGTACCACAAATCAAGCATTATGCTTTGGTGGTTCAAACATTGCTCTATAGGGATATGTTGATGCAGATATGGCAGGTGACAGAGATAACAGGAGGAGCACTACAGGATATGTATTTACTGTAGGTGGAACAGCTGTCAGTTGGGTTTCAAAATCCAAAGTGTTGTTGCACTTTCAACAACAGAAGCCGAGTATGTTGCTGCTACAGAGGCTAGTAAAGAAATGATTTGGTTACAAAGGTTTATGGATGAATTGGGTAAGAAGCATGATATGGGCACACTATACAGTGATAGCAAAAGTGCTATTCATCTTGCAAAGAACTCAACATTTCATTCCAGGACTAAACACATACATCTCAAGTACCATTTCATACGGTCAGTATTGGAAGATGGAGAGTTGAAGTTGGAAAAGATACACACTAGCCAGAATCCTGCAGATATGCTAACAAAAGTTGTAACCAGGGAGAAACTAAGAACATGCTCAATTTCAATTGGTGGTCTTCAAGAATGACGATGAAGATGAGAAACAACCAGGTCCAAAGAGGAGTCATTGTCCAGAAAATGAAGTAGTGGTGGAGTTGCTACAATCAGTCTCCAAGTGGGAGATTGTTGGGTGTGAGCTGATTATCTTGTTTACTTTGTATCACAGCATTGGACCCATGTACCTTTTGTACCTTAAAGGGAACCGCGCCTCCAGAGTGGCAATGTACCCAACATGAGTAGAGTCCCGCCCCCCGCCGGCGCTTTTCGGAGCCCCCTGTGGCGGGGGCTCGGGCGAGCGCCCCGCTCAGCTGGTCTTAAAATTGCCTTGTAAAAGTATAGTAATTTCTAGTCAATCTAGGCCGTTCATTAGGCAAATGATTTGACGGTAGAAGTTATGTTTAGATTAGGGTTTTTTTCCCTAGAAGGCAACCCCTCGCTTTTATGAGGGCATTGTATTACGGCTGTGTATTGTATGTGTATTCTCGGAGCGAGAAACAGAGAGGGAGACTATGAGAGAGAACAGAGGGTATTACATCGGATCTGCTGTAGGTTTTGTCTCTTCATTTTTGCTAGATAATAGAAAGGAAGGATTGGCTGTTCGGGGTGGACGTAGCCCAAACTGGGTGAACCATGTATATCTGTGTCTCTCTAGTTTTATGTGTTTTTTGTGCTTTCATTTTCTGCATATTTTATGTGTTTCATTGCTCCATAATATTTAATTTTCTAACAGTTTGGGAAAAGGTAACTGGACCTAATTTAACCAGTCGGAGCCACTACTCCAAATGGAAAAGGAGCTGCTTTAAGCTCTGGACCGGGTGGTTATCCCCCAATGTTGTTGCAACGATTTTCAAGGCTTAAACACCCTGGTAATCCAAATCCTCCTGCTACTTAGAAACCTGGAGCACACGCCGATGGTCTCATTGGTGCAATCTCTGACGTAGCCATAAAACAACCCAGTGGGCAAACCTCCCAGCCATCTTTGGCTGCCACCGCCCCTAACCAATTGACTACTCTTCCTACCGCTGAGGTGAATTCTATGCAATTTTCACAAAAACCTAGTGGCAAGAACAAGAAGAATAAGAAAGAGACCTCTTCTTCGGAAGAGCAGTCAGATCATCAGAATAATCCCAATCAGAAACGATGCTAAGACCAAAAAAGGAAAGGAGAAACCCATGAAGTTTCTTTGCAGAATCTGTGCGGAGGACCACTTGACATAAAAATGTCCTCAGCTGTAGGAATGCACAGATTTTATCACAAACAAGGACTTTGGGAGGACACTTTCCGTTCTTCATAATCCCTTCCCTAATTCACAGCAGCAACAACAACTCATGGTTGCAAACCCACCACAACCCCCGCAAAGGGGCAACGGTGGTACACATCTGTCTGGTGAAGGATCGTCCACCATTTATGGCGTAGAGAGTGTTGAACTCCAAACACGAGCCAAACTCTATGGAAATCTTGTCAGTGATACTCAAGAATCTAGTACTAGTTTGAATCCATTGCCGCCCAACGATTTTCATATCGAAAGGCCTGCCGCTGACCCTGTGATTCATCCCCCCAAAGGGACACTTCGACGCATGACTCATAAAAACTCTGCACGTGCTGCCCAAAACTACAACATTGTAGAAGATTTGGCACAAGCACTGTCAGCGATGTCTGCTCTTGAAGTATTTCAAACTTGTCTAGCGCAAAGGAAAGCTCTGATTTCGGCCATTGGTGGAATCGACCCCGAGGATTCTACGCTAGCTATCTTTGACATGGAGAAATATAAACCTCGCCTCTCACACCAACTTGCATTCCAGGTGCAGGTTTTGTCGAAAGGGAGACCAATCCATCGCACTGTCATAGATGAAGGTGCTTCGGCCTACGTTATGTAAAATACTTGTTGGCTCGCTTTGGATTCTCCTACTTTGTCTCTGCCGTTGAATTCCCTTAAAGATTTCGATGGCCACACTTTCCTCCCAAAAGGCTACCTTGCTAGCTTTCCCATTTCGCTTAGTGGGAAAACGATAAAGGTGGACATAGAAGTCGTAGATCATCATCTCGACTATAATCTGTTGCTGGGTGGCAGTTGGTCTTACGCAATGACTGCCATTGTTTCTTCGATCTTCCAAATCATCCTCTTTCCATTGGATGGGAAAATAGTCACAGTGGATCAGTTATCCTTTTGCACCCCCTATTATTCCACGTTACCAAGTAGCACTGTACCCCTAGTAGGAGGCGTTCCTGACTCGTACTTCAGTATTGGTACCGATCTTCTGAAGGCATCTTCCCTGATGGGTTGCTTTCCTCTCCCGCCACCTGAGGTTCCACATACGATTGCAATGATATCCACCACTTCAGATGGCTCTATCGATTCATGGATCCCACCAGCGCCTTCGGACATTGATTTCTACGGAGATTAGATGTTGCTATCACCGACAGAGTTGGCTCATCAAGCCATCCAAATCACATCTGAACCCTCCATAGCTTTGATTTCGAATAATGGTACCGACCTCCCGCCCATCACGGTTCTTTCTACAGATCTCCTCGATGAAGTCCTTCCTACGGACGAAGCTATTCGAGAGGTCATGTCTCTAGAAGAATAACCCTGGGGTGATTTCCATCATCATGCTTCGATTTTTGATTCAGACGTGATAACTACTGAAATCCCATCTTTTGACCCACCTAAGATCGTTCCCTTTGTTTACATGAATGTTCAAACTATCACTTCGGAAGGGAACCTGGGAAATATTTCTAAGACTATGCTCATAGATATCTTGGTCAAAATGCGTATCGTGGAAAACATTTAGATTAGAGCCAATTGCAATCCCAAGGAAACTGCACGCTTCACATCCCTTTTTAAGGAATTCCATGATTTGTTTGCTTGGTCTTATGACGAAATTCCCGGCATAGATTCATCTATAGTCGAGCACGAAATCAAACGTTATGACAATGCCAAACCTGTTCGGCAGAGACTCCGACCTGTCCATCCATGCAAAGCGGCCGCCATTAAAACTGAAGTCGAAAAAATTTTAAACGTTGGTTTCATCTATCCTATTCCTTTGACAGAATGGATTTCCAATCCGGTTCCCGTAGACAAAAAATAAGGCACCATTCAAGTTTATGCTGATTATCGCGATTTGAACATTGCTTGTAGAAAAGACAATTATCCCACGTCGTTCATAGATTAGATCCTTGATGCTTGCACCAGATGTGAATCTTTTTCCTTTATGGATGGTTTCTCGGGTTATAACTAGATTGCGATTAAAAAATATGACCAAGATAAAACCACCTTCATCTGTCCTTGGGGCACATTTGCATATCGTAAACTCCCATTCGGTCTGAAGAATGCAAGAGAAACTTTTCAAAGGGCTATGGACTACGCCTTTCATGATATTAGGCACATTTTATAGGCTTACTTGGATGACCTTCCGGCTCATTCCAAGAAGTGAACCCATCACCTTGCGCATCTGAAACAAATCTTCGCTTCTGTAGGTTCTATAATATACGTCTAAATCCACATAAGTTCATATTTTTTGTCGAGTCTGGATGCCTTCTAGGTTTTATTGTCTCCAAGCACAGGATTAGGGTTGATCCCGATAAGGTTAAGGAAATCATTGAATTACCCACGCCACAATCCATTCTGCAACTCCAACGTTTGCAAGGGAAGGAAATTTTTTTACATCATTTCATAGTAAACTATGCCGAGATGACGAAAGGCTTTATGCATTTATTGAATAAAGGAACACTATATTTGTGGGATGACCAAGCTCAACTTTCATTTGATGCCTTGAAATGAGCACTTATTTTTTCCCCACTTCTTAGTGCCCCCAACTACTCACGCGACTTTCTCCTCTACCTGGCAGCCTCTGTTAGGTCCCTATATTACTAGTATAGTCCCTTATTGTTGTTAGTGTAACCCCCTTATTGTTATTATTGTACCCTTTTAACCCCCATACTGTTATTATTGTGCCATTAAATTATTATTGTTAGGTTGGCTAGGATTACATTGTGGCCCCACTAGGATTACATTGTGGCCCATGGACTCCTATATATAGAAAGGAGGTTTTGTAATTTGAATCAATCCAAGAATTGTTCATTCATGTAATGTATTGGAGGTTGCCCCCTTGAAGTGGCTTATTTCTAAGGCGTTGATATCTCTTTTCTTCTCTTTTTGGAGCTGGTTTCACAACATTTGGTATCATAGCTTTGGATTCTAGGGTTTTTGCTGCTCCAAACTAGTCATCGTGGAATTTTCTTTATAAATTTTTTTCTACGAAGGTTCAGAAGCTAAAATCTTTAGAGTTTGAAGCCAAATTCTAGAGGAACACCGTCGAAAAATTTCAGAGCTTGGTTCTCAATATTTTTGGAGATATGATCTGTGGAAGTTAAGGATTTTTGCAGGCTCTTGAATTTAACCTAAACAGGTCATCGCAACATTTTCGATATAAATTTTTTCTACAAAGATTAAGAAACTGAAATTTTTGGAGAGCGAAGCTGAAATCCTGAGGAACATCATCGCAAAATTATAGATCTTGGTTTGAAATAGTTTCAGAGATATGATCTGTGGAAGTTAGGGATTTTTCAGGCTCCCGAATTTCATCTCAAAGAGGTTATCATGGGAAAATATTCATAACTCTTTCTCTGAGCATTGGATTGTAATGCTGTAAAAAGTGGCTGCAAGTACACAGACTTTAGTTTCCTATCTATCAATTTCAGAGCCAAAGGAGGAAACAGGAATACGTGTAAAGTTGTACAAGTTCGATCTATTGAACAAGTCCATAATTGGGTCATTGTGGGAGGTTGGACATATCTTTGCCTTGAAGAATCCAAATCAGGTCAAACCTGTGACATTTGAAAGAAGCTTTAGAGGGCTACTACAAAGCCAAATTTCAGATATTGAGGATCTGCAATTATATAGATATTTCAATTTCAATATAGAACTCCCCAAAAGCAAGTAAAATGTGTGTATTTTTTTTTCCCGAATTGCATGAGTCTTGTTTAAAGAATCAATTTGAATTGATTCCAAGGGCATATTGTAGAACAGATATCAGTATTGGATTCTAAAATGGCCCCTAAAAAGAATTCAACACCCATTAATCCTTTAGAAGGATCTACTATGACTC
The DNA here is from genome assembly GCA_034641835.2 of Pinus albicaulis. Lineage (NCBI taxonomy): Eukaryota > Viridiplantae > Streptophyta > Pinopsida > Pinales > Pinaceae > Pinus > Pinus albicaulis. Next base: position 1,570,796,438 of record CM076570.1, read on the forward strand.
ATGAAGATGAATAATGGAAACATGACATATCAAAATTACAAGAGCAAGTGCAACAAATTTCGTCTCGCAAAGAGAAACAAAAAATGACATGGAAGTTTTGAAGAAAGGCGTGGAAACTAAGATGGACGGTTTGAAGAAAGGCATGGAATCTAAGATGAATGGTTTGAAGAATGGCATGGAATCTAAGATAGATGGCATGGAAGTTGGCATGGAATCTAAGATGGATGACATGGAAGCTAAGATCGATGAGAAAATGGAAAACATGAAGAATGATCTAAAAGCAGACATGGAAGGTTTGACAAAGTTGATACAAGAAATGTTTCCTAATGGTGAAAAGATAGTAGATGAAACTCATGATGAGAACAAAATAAATGTTAATCGTGATTTCATAAAATCTAATGTTGGCGGGAAGAACCACCATATTCCAAAAATGGATATGAGGAAGTTTGATGGAAAGGATCCTGTAACATGGATACTACACATGGAGCAATATTTTGATCTCCATAATGTGCAAAACACACAAAAGGTACGCATTGCAACTTTACATTTAGAACAAAATACATTTGTATGGTATCGATGGCTTTGCTCCCGTAAAAAAATTGTTACTTGGTCAATTTTTACGAAGGAAATGATAGCACATTATGAGGATACAAAGAGCAACACCTTCTTTAGCCAATTGATAAATCTCAAACAAAAGGGTTTAGTGGGGGAGCACATTGAGGACTTCCAAAAATTGAATATAAGGGTAACTGATATTCCAGAGGAACACATGAATGATCTCTTCACAGGTACTTTAAAGGATAACATCCAACATGAAGTTCGCATTTTGGAACCTGATTTATTGGAGAAGGCATTCAGGTTGGCAAGAAAAATTGAATGTAAAATTATGGCGACAAGGAAGCCTACCACTCACTTCTATAAAGAGGGAAGTGTTGCTACTCCTAGATTTCCACAACCTACAAGATTAACACCACAACAATTGGAAGAAAAAAGAGCGAAAGGGCTTTGCTACAGTTGTGATAGCAAATACAATAAAGGTCATAAGTGTGCTCAGAAGAAATTATTTTACATAGATTATGAAGAGGAAAAAGAAAATGAACAAGAAGAGGATATATACCAGGAACCAACCCATGAAGAGGAAGAAATGAGTCCGACCATATCGTGTAATGCATTGGCAGGAATTACCACTCCTCAAACTCTCAAGATAGAAGGACATATCAAGAAGAAAAAGGTAATAGTGTTGATTGATTCAGGTAGTACCCATAATTTTGTTCATTGTAAGGTAGCCAAGGAATTGAATTGTTTCCTATACCCAGCACCAGAATGTCAAGTGATGGTTGCAAATGGAGGAACTATAAATTGCTCTGGAAAATGCCATAATATCAAGCTAACCATGGGGGAATATGTACTAACTATTCCAATGCTTTCCATTCCTATGGGAGGTGCTGATGTTGTACTAGGAGTACAATGGTTACAATCTTTGGGGATGGTAGCTTTTAATTTTCAAGAATTTTTTTTGAAATTTTTTTCAGAAGGAAAGGAAGTCGAATTACGGGGTATTGCAGGGAAGTAAGGAAAGATAATAAGCTCTAATGTCATGACAAAGCTTCTAAAGAAAGAACAATGATGCGTAATTGCACAATTATGCTCACTAGAAGTTCCAACATCAAAATCATCTATTTCTGCAGATCTCCAACAAGTCTTGGACAATCATTCCAAGGTGTTTGAAACTCTCAAAGGACTCCCACCTATTCGTGATCATGATCATGCTATTCATTTGATTCCAGGAAGTGTTCCTCCAAACATCAGGCCTTATAGATATCCTTACTTCCAAAAGAGCGAAATTGAACGTATGATTGCAGAAATGTTAGAGGCGGGTATAATTCAACGTAGTCAAAGTTCTTTCTCTGCTCCTGTAGTATTGGTACACAAGAAGGATGGATCATGGCGAATGTGTCCGGATTATAGGGAGCTCAATAAGCTCACCATCAAAGATAAATTTCCCATTCCTGTGATTGATGAATTATTGGATGAATTACATGGAGAAATTTATTTTACCAAGTTGGATCTTCGTTCAGGATATCATCAAATTAGAATGAAGACTGAAGATATTCCAAAAACAACATTTCGAACTCATGAGGGTCATTATGAATTTTTGGTCATGCCTTTTGGCCTTACCAATGCACCTTCTACATCTCAAGGGTTGATGACTTCCATTTTCAAACCCTTCCTTAGAAAATTTGTGCTAGTATTTTTTGATGATATACTAATCTACAGCAGGTCTTGGAAGGATCATGTTCAACATGTTGACAGGGGCTCAAACTATTGCAGGAGAAACAATTATATGCAAAAACATCCAAATGTTTCTTTGGAGTACAAGAGGTGGAATATCTGGGTCATATTATATCTCACGAGGGTGTTAAAGTAGACCCTAACAAAATTAAAGCTATTAAGGAATGGAAAGTCCCCAAGACAATAAAGCAGTTGCGAGGATTTCTCGGGTTAACAGGCTATTATCGCAAGTTTGTTAAGAATTATGGGAGAATAGCAGCACCTCTAACAATATTATTGAAGAAAAATGCATTTTCATGGACTCCTGAAGAAACTAAGGCCTTTGAACATCTTAAGGAGGCAATGTTCCTAGCACCGGTCTTAGCTACGCCAGACTTCACAAAAACCTTTATTGTGGAATGTGATGCCTCAGGAAATGGAATTGGTGCAGTTTTAATGCAGGAAGGAAGACCCATTGCTTTTTAAAGTCATCCAATCAAAGGAAAGTATTTACAGAAACCTATTTATGAGAAGGAAATGTTAGCAATACTGCATGCACTAAAGAAATGGAGAACTTACCTAATGGGAAGACACTTCAAGGTAAAAACTGATCATGATAGTCTTAAACACTTTTGGAACAAAGACTATCTTCAGAAGAGCAGCAAAAATGGGTCACAAAGATGTTGGGTTATGACTTTGAAATAATCTACAAAAAAGGGAAGCTAAATGTTGTTGCAGATTCACTCTCAAGAAAGAATGAAGAGGTGGAAGCATTTCTTTGTGCCATTTCTATTATCCAACTAGATTGGATAACCGAAGCAAGAGATGAATGGAAGAAGGACGAAGAAGTGTGGACACTCATTCAAAAGTTGCAGCAAGATCCTAGTACATCCGATACATTTAGTTGGAAAAATGATTCCTTATGGTACAAAGATCGCTTATATCTTTGTAAGGATTCCCAACTAAAACAAAATATTCTTCTGGAATTGCACACTTCTCCTTTAGGAGGACACTCAGGATTTTTAAAAACTTACCACATGGTGAAGAAAGAATTTTTTTGGGATGGCCTTAAATCTGATATTCAAAATTTTGTGGCGGAATGTTTGGTTTGCCAGCAGAATAAAGTGGAAACAATTAAGACCCCGGGACTTCTGCAACCTTTATCCATTCCAAGTCAACGTTGGGAGGAGATTTCAATGGATTTTATCACAGGTTTACCTAAGTCCAAAGGAAAGAGTGTCATCATGGTGGTAGTTGATAGACTTACCAAGTATGCACACTTTTGTGCATTATCTCATCCATTTAAAGCTAGTACAGTTGCTACTACATTTATGGACACAATTCAAAAGCTACATGGAAACGCAAGGGTTATTGTGAGTGATAGAGATCTTATTTTTACTGGAAATTTTTGGACGGAGTTATTTTCTTGTTTGGGTACTCAATTAGCTCATAGCTCATCTTATCATCCTCAATCTGATGGTCAAACGGAGATAGTAAATAAATGTTTGGAAGGATATCTTCTTTGTCTTGTATCTGATAAAAAAACATAATGGGTCAAGTGGTTAACTCTCGCTGAATGCTGGTCTAACACTTCCTTCTATACTGCAGCAAAAATGACCCCATTTATGACACTTTATGGATATCATCCACCATCCATCACATCATATTTAAGATAAAATTCGAAGGTTCAAGCCGTGGAAGATCACATAGAGCATCAACAAGAAGTTCTCCAACTCTTAAAGGACAACCTGAATTTGGCACAAAATCGAATGAAACAATAGGCAGATCAACATTGCAGCAAGAGACGTTTTGATGTAGGAGACTGGGTATTTTCAAGGCTACAACCATACAAACAAATGTCTCTCAAGCAAGCTAAGAAGGATATGTTAGGGTCCCGTGATTTGGCGGATTGGCAAGCCAAATGACAGTGTAACATCAAACCAAGCTTTGGAGCCCAAGGACCTAGCCTTCTTGGACTCAGACAGGGCTCTCTCTATGTGTGTAAGGGATGTCTGTGTGTTTGCTTATTATGTTCTGATTTTAGGCTAGTTATGAAGGATGTTTTTGGTTTTGGTTTTTTACGTTGTGAGGGATGAAACTGATCAAAGATGCGAGATAGGTAAAAAGATGTCAGATCAACTGGGCTATGGGGTCGAAAAGGTCAAGAAAGCTATTAGGCGGTGATACAAGGCTGTTGAAGGGCCGATTTGATTCAAGGTAGAAAGGATCTTTGGGAAAAATGGAGTAAATGGACATCAATTTTGTGAACAACAAAGAGTTTCAAGCATAACTAGTTTAATAGCAGACATAAACATGGTAGGGCAAACCATTAATCATGAAAAATGTAACTACAAGCTAATCCATACATAGAAATAAACATTCAAGCCATGCATAGAAGTATAAGACCCTCTAACTTTGGGAAATGGCTATCAGACTTTGGGGAAAACACTTAAGAAAGACAAACAACTTAACTTACTATGCCGGAATGCCTAAACACAGTACTTCAAGTTATTGGGCACTTTGAACAACAAGATTTTCATAGTTTTAGGCAAAGGGATAGATCGAAACTAGGCCTCCTTGGTTCAAACAAAATGATAATCTAATCAGTCAAAGAGAAATTTCATGGATGGAACTATAGCTAGCCATAGGTAAGCAGGGCATACCGTAAGTCCTTAGAATGTATAGAACTATGAATGAAACAAGCAACAATATCCTCAAGTTGTTAAAGAGCAGTTAAGAATTCTTTAATGCAACTAAGGAAGAAGAAAACATGAAAGCTATGAAGATTCAGGAAATTTGAGGTGCCTTCATGGGCATATCTCAAATTTGTTCTCTACTGATCTATAGCAAGAAAGAAACATGTATTCATGAATGAAAACTAGAAGACAACAACAAAGCAAGAGACACTATACCATTCTACCAAGTCATGGAATCCATCAACAATCCTTCATCATTCATCCAAGAACATCCAAGAGGCAATCCAAAAGCATAACACAAGTGTTTTCTTCCAAAGCTCATATGACCATATATTGCTTCTCTTCTCAAGTTCAGCCTTGTTTTACAATGAAAGCCTTTGGAATATATAGGCTCAAGTGAGGAAAACCTCATGGTTCAACTTGCCATCCTATTGGCCTAATCAAAATATCTAAGTTTGTCCTTGAGGCTTTGCAAAGCCCAAGGCAAAAAAATATCTCATAAAATATCTAAAAAATGCTAAAAAAGGGAATTTAATTGACTTTGCATCATTTCCCATGTGCAAAAATAGCTAAACGCACATTTGGAAAAAGCGTATTTTAGAGGTTAAAAAATTACAAAAATATTTCAAATTTACATCAGCAAAAGGTCCCCTGACTTGCCGGAAACATTTGGCAGTCTTCCTGATGTTGAAACGGGGCTCATGATAGCTTGTTGGAAAGCTCTGAGTGTCTAATTTTCAGAACAAGTGAAATTTTTTTGATCCTATGCCTAGAAGATCTCCAAAACTGCACCTGTGTGTAGAAAACCAAAAATTACAGTCTGCTGATATAACGAGCAGAGTGTGCAAAAAGCGAGCCTTTTTCGCCATTTCGCGGAAGAAAATGATCTCCAAATGTTCTGAAAATCGCTGAGGGTGTGCTCTTGAATTTATGGCATCCAATGATACCATTCTCCTCCTTTGAAAAATCCCCAAAATGAAATGGTGAATTTCATGAGTTTTGACAAAAAACTCAAAAATGCCAAAAAACCAAAAATTGTCAAAAAGCACCCAAAATTGGTGTGCATGACCCTCAAGGGTCCTCAGCAACACGCTCTGAAACTGAAGCCGAAATTTCAAGTGCTGATGTGCTTTTCTTCTCTTTCCGTGCCAGGCGCTTCCCTTTTGCCTCCTTTAGTTTCTCTTGAGTGGCCTTTAACTTGCGCCAGGCAAATTGATTTAGCTTTTGATAATGCTTTGTCATCCTCCTTTGCAGTTCTAAGTCTCTGTTCGCCTTCTCAAGCTTCATCTCCAAATGTTTATTGGATATTTCTAGCCATGCCTCCTTATTGTTTTCAATCTCTTTCTCGAGTAGTGCAGTGAGGGGAGTGGATTGAAAAAGGGCTTGTTCCTCTTCCTTTTGCCTCTCAAGAGCTTTTCTAAGCCCTATGGTCCTAGGCTTCTTTCGCCTAGGCTGGTCCTCTTCTTCATCTTCATCAAACTCACCTACAAGCTCATCTATCCTTGCTTGGGCTTTGGCAGCTTCTTTCTTGTATTTGATTGCTCGTGCCTCATAGATAGCCATATGGACACTCATTTGCCTATTTTGGATTTCCAAGAAATGATTGAAGTTTTTTGCCCGATGAAGGTCATTCTCCAATGCTTCAATTTGGCCCTCTCTATGGATTAGAAGGTTTTCTAAAATGCGGGCCTCATTATCACTGTCATCACTTTGGATTGGAATGACAGCCAATGCACCTCCATGCTTTTGACTTTCTCCTACCTTGCCTTTCCCTTTTCCCTTGAAGGCTAATCTTGCGCTCTTCCTCCTAAGAAAGTTAGTGAGAGGCTTCTTTGGCGAATTTCTTTTGCTCCGGGTAATTCTTGTAACTTTTGAAGTGACCACCTTGGGCACTTTCTTTCTTGATGTCTTGGGCTTAGCCTTTTCAGGAGAGAAAGGCATAATTGTTTTGCATTTGTCATCTTGTTTGTCACCTTCTCGAATTTGCCTTTCCTCTTGAAGCTGCTGTGCCTCTTGAGGAGACTGATTGTAGAATTTTCTTGAAACATTTTGACAAATTCCTCTTTTGAGAGTGGCTTATGATAAATTTTCAATCTGTGGCCATTCACAATAAGAGGAGTTTGAAACTCATCAATGGTCTTGATTCTTACCGCTCCATTGCTAAAGATCTTGTCAATCTCATATGGCCCAAGCCAATGAGTCTGAAATTTTCCTTGAAAATCTTTAAACTTGGAATCAAATAACAATGCCCAATCTCCTTCTTGAAACTTCTTCTCTTTGATGTACTTGTCATGCCATTTAGCTCTTTGATATTGAACTAGATCAGTTTTTAAAATTGCTTCTTGCCTGATCTCATCTAGCTCATTCAATTGCTCCATTCTATTCTTTTGGGCTTCTGATAAATCCATCCCCAACTGAACTGCTATCTTGAAGGTCTTGACTTGGAACTCAATGGGGAGCAAGACTTCTTTCCCATAAACAAGTTCATAGGGAGAATGTCTTGTTGTATTCCTCCATGTAGTTCTGTAGGCCCACAAGGCTTCTGGAAGCCTTTCTGCCCAATCTCTTCTATGTAGATGAACAGTTTTGGTGATGATACTTTCAAGAACTTTGTTTGTGGACTCCACTTGACCATTTTCTTGTGGATGGTAAGGAGTAGATCTTCTGTTCTTGATTTTGTATTCTTCCATCAACTTCTCCACCAAGTTGGATGTGAATTGGCTTCCCTGATCTGTCACAATTTCTCTTGGAACACCAAAGCGAGTAAAAATATCCTCATAAAGAAAATGAAAAACTGAATTTTCAGTAGCAGATACTAATGCTTTGGCTTCTACCCATTTAGTAACATAATCAGTACAAACCAATATATACTTCTTTTGCATAGATGGTGGATTAATAGGTCCAATGAAATCTAAAGCCCATTTTTCAAAGGGTTCAATGAGTACCTGTGTTTGCAATGGCATTTCATTTGAAAGGGTAGGTTTCCCTACTCATTGGCAGCTGTCACACCTTTTGACATATTGTTTTGCATCTTTGAAGAGGGAAGGCCAATAATATCCTAAAGAGAGGATTTTATAGGCCGTCCTTTTGTCTGTAAAGTGTCCGCTGCATGGTTCATCATGACATGCCTTAAGAATATCGGGCATTTCATCTTCCCTGACACATCTTCTGATCACAAGATCTGGCCCTGTTTTAAACAATTCGTTAGAAATCCATGAATATTTTGAACTCTCTTGAATAATTTTTCGTTTTTCACTTGGAAATAAATGTGAAGGTAGTTTCCCTGTAACCAAATAGTTAGCAATATCTGCATACCAAGGAGTTTTAATAGTTACTGCAAACAAGTATTCATCGGGAAACTTATCCTCTACAGGAGAATCTTCTTTAGTATTCTGAATCCTAGACAAGAAATCAGCTACTGTATTTTGTTTTCCTGGTCTATCCAACACAGTGATATTGAATTCTTGCAAAAGTAAGAGCCATCTTGTCACTCTGCCATTAGTAACAGGTTTGTTGATTAAATATCTAATTGCAGAATGGTCAGTATGAATAAAAGTTTCATAGCCTGTTATGTAATGTCTAAACTTATTAATTGCATGAACAATAGCTAAAAACTCTTTTTCAGTCACAGTATAGTTCAACTCTGTGGGAGTCAAATTTTTACTGGTGTAATAAATGGCATAAGGAACTAAATCTTTTTGACCCAACACAGCTCCTAGAGCTGTATCTGAAGCATCCGTAGAAATATGGAAAGGGAGTTTCCAATTTGGTCCTCTCAAGATAGGTGCTTCGGATATTCTTGTTTTCAAAGTTTCAAAAGCTGATTGACAATTAGGATCCCATTTAAATTCACAGTCTTTTGTAAGAAATTTGAAGAGTGGAGATGCAATTTTAGTGAAGTTTTCTATAAATCTTCTATAGTAACCAGTAAATCCTAGAAAACTTCTAACATCTCTTTGACAATTTGGAATAGGTAATTTGGAGATGACTTCAACTTTTGATCTATCAACCTTAATCCCATCTCCTGAAATATGATGTCCTAAAACAATCCCTTCAGTAAACATCATAAAGCATTTTTCATGGCTTAATGAAAGGTTTGTTTCTTCACATCTTATAAGAACTTTTTCCAAATTTTCTAATGCCTCTTCAAATGAATTACCATAAACTGTAAAATCATCCATATAAACCTCTACACAATCATGGATTAGATCGGAAAAAATTCCTAGTACTGCTCTTTGGAATGTTGCTGGTGCATTACATAACCCAAAAGGAAGCACTCGGTAGGCAAAAGTTCCCCATGGACAAGTAAATGTGGTCTTATATTGATCTTCAGGTGCTACCTGAATTTGATTATAGCCACTAAAACCATCCAAAAATGAAAAGTACTTTTTACCTGCTAATGTGTCTAATACCTGATCGATAAAAGGCAAATGAAAGTGATCCTTCAAAGTTGCTTTGTTCAATTCCCTGTAATCAATGCATACCCTCCATTTACCATTCTTTTTAGGTACTATAACCAAAGGAGAAACCCATCGGCTATCTGAAATTGGATAAATGAAGTTTACATTGAGTAGTTTTGGAGCTCTTCTTTCACTATCTCCCTAAGATTTGGATTCATCCTTCTTTGAGGTTGTCTGATTGGTCTATTGTTTTCCTCAATATAGATATGATGGATGCAAGTCTTAGGATCAATACCTTTCATGTCAGTATACTCCCATGCAAATGCAGTAGAATGTTTTTGCAAGATTTTGATTAGTTCTTGTTGTTGTGACTTTTCCAAATGTTTGTTGATATTCAATGTTTTTCCTGGAAAAATCTCAATAGTAGAACTACCAAACTCTTCCATAGAGTAAAGAGACATTTGTCTTGATGATAAATATTCTATGTCAGATTCCAACCGAAATTGTGTGGGGTCATATTCTGAAGATGTCTCAAAATTTTCTAATGTGTTCAGAATTTGACTATCCTCACTGATTTCAGAAATGGTAAAGACAAGTTGTATAGTGTCCTCATCATCAACCCATTCATTATCTCCTACTTCTGTGATTGCTTTTGCTGGAGGATACAAATTTAATTTCTTTGTCGAATTACCATTGGAAATGTACATATCCCCAGATCTACAACTAATAAAAGCATCAGCTGTGGCTAGCCAAGGTCTTCCTAAGATAAGTGGGTGCCCTCCTAGATTACTCTTGGGAGTCAAAATCATAAAATCTACCGAATATTCCCAAGAATCTAAGGAGACTGAAATATCTTCTAATACACCATCTGGTTTAATAATTGATCGATCTGCAAGTTGCAGTAAAGTAGGTGTAAAAGAAGGTTAGGAAGTTTTAGCTGGTCCATAGTCTGTCTACTCATAATGTTGATAGCAGCCCCTAAGTCAATCAATGTGTTTGGAATTTCTATCCCATTTATATGTGTCTTGACAATTGGACTTCTTGGATCTACATACTTCTGCATGGTAATTTTTCCCATCATAATATCTGCAATTTTTCCTACTAGGTGGATTCTTCTTGTGTCTTTTAGTTTCCTTCCTGGTCGTTTGAAACTCAACTCCTTTATTGTTTTTGCTAGAATAGGAATCTCTCGAATGGCTTGTAGCAAGGGAATCTTGATACAAACATTCTTCAATTCATCTAGAAAATCATAGTTAGGCAACAAGATTTGTTTTTCCACCCCCTTGTCAATTTGTAGTCTTTCAGGAAAAGGAGGTGTAGATGAAGATGCAGGTTGCTCAACTATAGGAGTTGTGGGTGTTAACTTTTCTTTTTATTTTTGAATGTTTGAATTTTGAAGAGATGCTTCCTCAGAACCCTCATTGATTTTAAGAGAGTCCTCCTCAGAGGTATCTTGTTCTTGAATATCTATAGAAGGTTTTTCTAAAACTCTACCAGATCTGAGTTGTACATCATTGAGAGGAACAATCATATAGGTAGGAAATTGTTGTCCTTCTACCATGTAAGTATTCTGAGGGTTTTTATTGTTAGGATTTGGCAATGGCTGAGCTGGAAGTTGATTTGTCTTTTGTTGGTATGGGAGCATGAGTTGAGGATTTGGATTTTGTTGAGAAGGTTGTTGTTGTGGAAATGGGAATGAAAGTTGTGGATTTGGGTTTGGAAGTTGTGGAGCTTGTTGATTTTTAAAAGATGGAAGATATTGATAAAATTGAGCAAATCTCCCATAAGGATTTTGCATCCCTTGTACCCATGGCTGATATGGATTTTGATGTTGGAGCCAAGGTTGTTGCCAAGGATTCCAATTTGGTGGGGTTTGAAGATTCATAGGGTTGTTAAACCCTTGAGTTTGTTGTCCCTGCCAAGGTCTTCTTGCAACAAAGCAGAGAGATTCTACTGAATTTGGGTCTTCTTGAAAAACAGCTTTGAGTCCAGGAATTGAAGGACAATCCTTGATCTCATGATTCTCTGAGCAAATCATACATGTTTCTACAACTTTTGCATCCAAGGGACATTCCCTTAAAGCATGTTTCTTCCTACATTTCGGACAAAATATGGCTAGAGCATCAGTTTCTGCTTTCTGCTTGTTTTGGATTTTAAGGGTGTCTAGTTGTTCACTAAGGCTCCCTAAGATATCAGTTTTGAATTCATCAAGCATATTGCCAATCTCTACCCTACTTACTGATCCAGTTGCAGATTTTTTAGCCCTAATAAGAGAAGGATCCCTAGGCCCTTTTTCTGTTTTAGATTTTCCTCTTGAGAGATGGACACATAGTTCTGTTATGTCACGAAGTGGAAGTTGAGAAATGTCTCCTTTCCCCATCATGTTTAAAATATCTATCCATTCATCTCTAATGGCTTTTAATATGAAGGCTTTCAAGGTTTCATCATCTAAGTTTCTCATCTTTGCTCTTTTCAAGTTGTATTGAAATCTTTCAAGTAAATCTTCCAAGTTTTCGTCTTCTTTTTGCATCATTTTGAATACCTCATCCTTGTGATTGGTGGGCATACAATAGTCCAAGTATCTATCCAAAAATGTTTGTTTCATATCATTCCAAGTCCTAATATATTGAGTAGCTAATCCCATGAACCATTTCAAAGCAGCTCCCTTCAAAGTTGAAGGAAACAGTTTGAGTTTTTGAGAGTCTTCCATATAGTCATAGGTTCAGCACACGACTTCAAACTCAAACAGAAATGTTTCAGGATCCTCACTTCGCAATCCATAAAAGTGGGGGAGGACAGATGGTGAGATATTTTTCATTGTTGTATGAGTTTCCTCATCAACTATAGGGAATCCAAACAAGTTATCTCCTTCCCTATTTCTTTCATTATTATCTTCACCATTGTTGTCTCCATTGTTTCCTCATCCTCTACCTCTACCTCTACCTCCAAATCCATCTATTATTTCCTCTGCCATGATAGTTTCTTTAGAGTCCTTAAAGTCCTCTGGTTCTTCTATCAAGGGAGGATGAGAGAGAGTCTCTTTGTTTTCTAAATGGGATTTAGTAGGTGGTATAGGAGAATCCTCTAATTCAGTTGTTCCTTGAATTCCAAAAATATTAAGGCTAGGGGTAGATGGTGGTGATTCTTGTCTATGCCTTGAAGAAGATGGAGTTGTAAAAATCGAACTCTTGGCTTTAGCTATAAACCTTCCCCTAGAATCTCTTGCTCTATGCATGTCATTTTTTATTTTTATTTTTTATTTTTAAAAGTTGGGCTAATAATTCTCTTTCTAATCTTCGAGGTCACACTAGGTGCAAGAAGAGAGCATACTTAAGAAATTACTAAACCAATAACTCTCTTTTCTGATCCTCCAGATCACACTAGGTGCAAGAGGAGAGCATACTTCAAGAAGTTATCAAGTTTTCCCTTCTTTTATTATTTTGTTTTTTAAGAAATTGGCTACCTAGTTACACTTCCCCAGCAATGGCGCCAAAATGTTTGGTCAATTTAGTGTGTCCTAAATTGCTACATTAATTTATCAATCCGAGATTCGTAAGCTGATGAAGTGTGGCGCACTATATGTGCAAGATAACCTATTTCTTATCTTTTTGTCGCTTTTAGTTTTCTAATGTGAGATGGAAATTCTAAAATAAAAACAAGTATGGTTATGATTGTTCAAGGCAGTGATATCCTTTATAATGATTTACCAACTTGAAACTCCAAAAGGAATTTGAAACATACAATGACAAAACTTGAAAGGAAATGAAAATGTGTTGCTAACCTAGTAAATCAAAACAGTGAACTATTGAGCATGAAAACCAAACTATCCTTGCTGCTGTCTAAACACAAAAGAAACTATGCTTAAAGAAATCGAGGAATTGCAACAAAGTAAATCTAAATCAAATTACATCAACTTATATTATGATCCCTCGCCATTAGTCCAGCTATGGCTTTCGAAGGTAACCATAAACAACTTGAGCAATCTGATATCTAATTTGCAGAAAAAGAAACTAATATGAAACTACACACTCATACTTCAATCCCTCACCATCAGTCCAGCTGTGGCTTTCGGAGGTAACTGAAAATGACATGAGCAATTTAATATATCTAACTTGCAGAAATTAAACTAATATCAAACTACACACTCATACTTCAATCCCTCACCATCAGTCCAGCTGTGGCTTTCGGAGGTAACTGAAAATGACATGAGCAATTTAATATATCTAATCTTGCAGAAAGTAAACTAATATCAAACTACACATTCATACTTCAATCCCTCACCATCAGTCCAGCTGTGGCTTTCGGAGGTAACTGAAAATGACATGAGCAATTTAATATATCTAAATCTAACTACTGAAGCAAATGTACAAGACTAAAATAAACAAAGCAGTACTGAAATTAAACATAAACTGAGAAAAATAAATTAGCAGCAGAACAATATTGATTCCATGTCATTAGTCAAAAGATATGCAAATGCCCGGGCTTCCTATTTGAAATCTGAAACAAGAACACTGATCAGTTAACATAAAATATGAAAGATTATGGACAGAAGTAAAGTGTAAAGCATGAAAGATTATAAACAGAGATGAAGCATAAATACCATGAAAGATGCAATGTATAAACACATGAATGACTTATGGCACAATGAGCTTAAAGAAATAAAACAAGAACTATACAATAATGCAAAAAACCTCAGCGTGTGCAGGGGCCCTCTGCACCAACCTTGGCAACAGCCTTCAAGTACGAATTACGCTTGGAAATAGAGTCTTCTTATATATTAAAATGCAGTTATAACAGAGAGGTGATATTACGGCACAGTGGCAACGTAATTACATTACAGAGCTATCTGGAGGCTAATAGAGACTAATCTAATATGCGTATGCAAACGGATTATTTATAACAAAGGAAACATAACTAATTCCCTAAAGTTTATGCTGATAGAAAACACGTAAACCATTACGTCCAGAGATCTAGGATCATGGCCACGTTGAGGAGTAAATCTATGAAGAGTGGATGTTGGATTCGGCTTATGGAGCCGTGTACAGGTGTTGATGTGTCTCCCGTAAGTTAGAAATGGTCATGCAAATCCTCACGTGATGAGAAACAGAGTCCTGTCACCGTGGGACTCTACGGTTGACTTCCACTTGGCCACCTTTGACCACAGCCTCCTTAGGTGAATTTTCCCGAGCCAATAGGACACGATCCATGTCCACATCATTTATGACTTGCCCATGTGGCTCGAATTGCCTGAAGACACCTGTAACATAGACTTTCACAAAATGGCTGCGGAAAGTTGCAGCAGCTGCGGAAAGTGGCAAGATTCCGCAGCTAAATGAGCAAAAATCTAAATCAAACAACAGACACAAAATATAGTTAAAAACCATTTTAGATGCTCTTTTGCAATTATTATACAATGATATTGACAACTTGTAAGGTTCAGGTGAGTGAAAAAGGTCTAGGAAGATGTATAAGAAAGATGCAGATTTGAGACTCAACATACCCCCACTGTGAAGGTGTTGCATGTCCTCATGCAACCAAAATTTTGATAATCCTTCTTTAGTTCATATGCCTTGACACTTCAGCCAGTACATCCAGCCCTCTCCTCCTCTTCCTTGGTGCTGCTAACATTCTGGGCTTCTTCATTAAGCATCTAAATTTGATATTAACCAGTGCTCTGCTTAACTTCTGGCATTTCTTTTTCAATTTCTTATTCTTCTTCTGCCATATTCCCAGATGTAGCATGGTATTATCATGAATGATTTTGTCCAATTTGCTTTGTTCCTTCAATGTCTCATTTTCATTTTTAATGTGTTTATTTAAAAGCTCTAGCTCAAAGACTTCCTGTTTCAGTGATTGGACTAGATCATTTTGTGATATGTGAGGCTGAATGGACGAAGTACTGGGACCTGTAGCTGCTTTTTCTAAAGATTCTATATAATCATATACTTCTTGTTGCTTGGGGTCTATATCAGGTGTCATTTTTATTGGGCTGTCCCCAAAATGCCGTGAAGGAGAGTTATCTTCAAAATCTGGCTGAGAAGGGCTCACATCAACATCTTGCTAAGAATGGGATGGACTATGTTCAATGTCTGACTGAGAATGAAATGAACCAGGTTCACTAACTGACTGAGAGTGAGATGGACTATGGTCAGCTGGGGATTGTTCAGATGTTTCTTCTCCCAAATCAATAAAATGAGGTCCCTTCATTTGCGTTTTCCTCAACTTCCCCTTAAGCCTGGAACTTCTTCTCACACGCTGTGGACCACTGTCTTTTTGCTTTTGTTTTCCTTTCTCTTTCTTCTTGGCTATAGATAACTGTTCTTGAAGATGAACCAATCTCTCAGATAACACTTGATGATCTTCTTCTTCGGAAGAAGGGGTTTGATGTATAGCCTCAATACTTTCTCTCTCTTTTGATGTTATTGGCTTTTTACCCTTGGTTTCTTTCTTCTTCCTTTTTGACAGTCTCTCTTCCCTACTAGTTCTTTCAATTGTAGTAGTAGGAGTACTTTGAGTTTCATCATTTGTTATTTTCTCCTACTCCTTCTTGATGTGCTACCTTCAGGAATTTCTTAGGGTTCTTCAAAGAAATTTCTGATCAAAAATTGTTCCCATGTGTCCTTGTTCTCTTTTAACTGTTTTTCAATCAAAATTTTCACAAGACCATGGTGATATAGATGTGGTTCTACATCCCCTAAATGTTTCTGAACAGTCACAGACATCTTCTTCAAACTATTTAATAAAAAGTATGGCAGATTGAGGGTCTGGTTATCTAGAAAATTCATGACAATACGGTGTAATTTTATATACATGGACCCAAAAGCAGCCTTGACAAGTGATGAATTTTTTGAAGACCTTCAAACAAAACCCAGCCCATTCCTCTGGCTTATAAACATGAATTCCTCTTTTAAAAATATCTATGTCCATAGCTATGTCACTGATTTCAGAAATGGTAAAGACAGGTTGTATAGTGTCCTCATCATCAACCCATTCATTATCTCCTACTTCTGTGATTGCTTTTGCTGGAGGATACAAATTGAATTTCTTTGTCGAATTACCATTAGAAATGTACATATCCCCAGATCTACAACTAATAAAAGCATCATTTGTGGCTAGCCAAGGTCTTCCTAAGATAAGTGGGTGCCCTCCTAGATTACTCTTGGGAGTCAAAATCATAAAATCTACTGGATATTCCCAAGAATCTAAGGAGACTGAAATATCTTCTAATACACCATATAGTTTAATAATTGATCGATCTGCAAGTTGCAGTAAAGTAGGTGTAAAAATAAGGTTAGGAAGTTTTAGCTGGTCCATAGTCTGTCTACTCATAATGTTGATAGCAGCCCCTAAGTCAATCAATGTGTTTGGAATTTCTATCCCATTTATATGTGCCTTGACAATTGGACTTCCTGGATCTACATACTTCTGCATGGTAATTTTTCCCATCATAATATCTGCAATTTTTCCTACCAGGTGGATTCTTCTTGTGTCTTTTAGTTTCCTTCCTGGTCTTTTGAAACTCAACTCCTTTATTGTTTTTGCTAGAATAGGAATCTCTCGAATGGCTTGTAGCAAGGGAATCTTGATACAAGCATTCTTCAATTCATCTAGAAAATCATAGTTAGGCAACAAGATTTGTTTTTCCACCCCCTTGTCAATTTGTAGTCTTTCAGGAAAAGGAGGTGTAGATGAAGATGCAGGTTGCTCAAATATAGGAGTTGTGGGTGTTAACTTTTCTTTTTCTTTTTGAATGTTTGAATTTTGAAGAGATGCTTCCTCAGAACCCTCATTGATTTTAAGAGAGTCCTCCTCAGAGCTATCTTGTTCTTGAATATATATAGAAGGTTTTTCTAAAACTCTACCAGATATGAGTTGTACATCATTGAGAGGAACAATCATATAGGTAGGAAATTGTTGTCCTTCTACCATGTAAGTATTCTGAGGATTTTTATTGTTAGGATTTGGCAATGGCTGAGCTGGAAGTTGATTTTTCTTTTGTTGGTATGGGAGCATGAGTTGAGGATTTGGATTTTGTTGAGAAGGTTGTTGTTGTGGAAATGGGAATGAAATTTGTGGATTTGGGTTTGGAAGTTGTGGAGCTTGTTGATTTTGAAAAGATGGAGGATATTGATAAAATTGAGCAAATCTCCCATAAGGATTTTGCATCCCTTGTACCCATGGCTGATATGGATTTTGATGTTGGAGCCAAGGTTGTTGCCAAGGATTCCAATTTGGTGGGTTTTGAAAATTCATAGGGTTTTTAAACCCTTGAGTTTGTTGTCCCTGCCAAGGTATTCTTGCAACAGAATAGAGAGATTATACTGAATTTGGGTCTTCTTGAAAGACAACTTTGAGTCCAGGAATTGAAGGACAATCCTTGATCTCATGATTTTCTGAGCAAATTATACATGTTTCTACAACTTTTGCATCCAAGGGACATTCCCTTAAAGCATGTTTCTTCCTACATTTCGGACAAAAGATGGCTAGAGCATCTATTTCTGCTTTCTGCTTGTTTTGGATTTTAAGGGTGTCTAGTTGTTCACTAAGGCTCCCTAAGATATCAGTTTTGAATTCATCAAGCATATTACCAATATCTGCCCTACTTACTGATCCAGTTGCAGATTTGTTAGCCCTAATAAGAGAAGGATCCCTAGGCCCTTTTCCTGTTTTAGATTTTCCTCTTGAGAGATGGACACATGGTTCTGTTATGTCACGAAGTGGAAGTTGAGAAATGTCTCCTTTCCCCATCATGTTTAAAATATCTATCCATTCATCTCTAATGGATTTTAATATGAGGGCTTTCAAGGTTTCATCATCTAAGTTGCTCATTTTTGCTCTTTTCAAGTTGTATTGAAATCTTTCAAGTAAGTCTTCCAAATTTTCATCTTCTTTTTGCATCATTTTGAATACCTCATCCTTGTGATTGGTGGGCATAAAATAGTCCAAGTATCTATCCAAAAATGTTTGTTTCATATCATTCCAAGTCCTAATAGATTGAGTAGCTAATCCCATGAACCATTTCAAAGCAGCTTCCTTCAAAGTTGAAGGAAACATTTTGAGTTTTTGAGAGTCTTCCATATAGTCATAGGTTCGGCACACGACTTCAAACTCAAATAGAAATGTTTTAGGATCCTCACTTCACAATCCATAAAAGTTGGGGAGGACAGATGGTGAGATATTTTTCATTGTTGTATGAGTTTCCTCATCAACTATAGGGAATCCAAACAAGTTATCTCCTTCCCTATTTCTTCCATTATTATCTTCACCATTTTTGTCTCCATTGTTTCCTCCTCCTCTACCTCTACCTCTACCTCCAAATCCATCTATTATTTCCTCTGCCATGATAGTTTCTTTAGAGTCCTTAAAGTCCTCTGGTTTTTCTATCAAGGGAGGATGAGAGAGAGTCTCTTTATTTTCTAAATGGGATTTAGTAGGTGGTATAGCAGAATCCTCTAATTTAGTTGTTCCTTGAATTCCAAAAATCTTAAGGCTAGGGGTAGATGGTGGTGATTCTTGTCTATGCCTTGAAGAATATGGAGTTGTGAAAATTGAACTCTTGGCTTTAGCTATAAACCTTCCCCTAGAATCTCTTGCTCTATGCATGTCATCATTTTTTTTTTATTTTTTAAAAATTTGGGCTAATAATTCTCTTTCTGATCTTCCAGGTCACACTAGGTGCAAGAAGAGAGCATACTTAAGAAATTACTAAACCAATAACTCTCTTTTCTGATCCTCCAGATCACACTAGGTGCAAGAGGAGAGCATACTTCAAGAAGTTATCAAGTTTTCCCTTCTTTTATTATTTTGTTTTTTTTAAAGAAATTGGCTACCTAGTTACACTTCCCTGGCAACGGTGCCAAAATGTTTGGTCAATTTAGTGTGTCCTAAATTTCTACATTAATTTATCAATCCGGCATTCGTAAGCTGATGAAGTGTGGCGCACTATATGTGCAAGATAACCTATTTCTTATCTTTTTGTCGTTTTTAGTTTTCTAATGTGAGATGGAAATTCTAAAATAAAAACAAGTATGGTTATGATTTTTCAAGGCAGTGATATCGTTTATAATGATTTACCAACTTGAAACTTCAAAAGGAATTTGAAACATACAATGACAAAACTTGAAAGGAAATGAAAATGTGCTGCTAACCTAGTAAATCAAAACAGTGAACTATTGAGCATGAAAACCAAACTATCCTTGCTGCTGTCTAAACACAAAAGAAACTATGCTTAAAGAAATCGAGGAATTGCAACAAAGTAAATCTAAATCAAATTACATCAACTTATATTATGATCCCTCACCATTAGTCCAGCTATGGCTTTCGGAGGTAACCATAAACAACTTGAGCAATCTGATATCTAATTTGCAGAAAAAGAAACTAATATCAAACTACACACTCATACTTCAATCCCTCACCATCAGTCCAGCTGTGGCTTTCGGAGGTAACTGAAAATGACATGAGCAATTTAATATATCTAACTTACAGAAAGTAAACTAATATCAAACTACACACTCATACTTCAATCCCTCACCATCAGTCCAGCTGTGGCTTTCGGAGGTAACTGAAAATGACATGAGCAATTTAATATATCTAACTTGCAGGAAGTAAACTAATATCAAACTACACACTCATACTTCAATCCCTCACCATCAGTCCAGCTGTGGCTTTCGGAGGTAACTGAAAATGACATGAGCAATTTAATATATCTAAATCTAACTACTAAAGCAAATGTGCAAGACTGAAATAAACAAAGCAGTACTGGAATTAAACAAAAACTAAGAGAAATAAATTAGCAGCAGAACAATATTGATTCCATGTCATTAGTCAAAAGATATGCAAATGCCTGGGCTTCCTATTTGTAATCTGAAATAAGAACACTGATCAGTTAACATAAAACATGAAATATTATGGACAGAAGTAAAGTGTAAAGCATGAAAGATTATAAACAGAGATGAAGCATAAATACCATGAAAGATGCAATGTATAAACACATGAATGACTTACGGCACAATGAGCTTAAAGAAATAAAACAAGAACTATACAATAATGCACAAAACCTCAGCGTGTGCAGGGGCTCTCTACACCAGCCTTAGCAACAGCCTTCAAATATGAATTACGCTTGGAAACAGAGTCTTCTTATATATTAGAATGCAGTCATAACATAGAGATGATATTACGGCACAGTGGAAACATAATTATATTACAGAGCTATCTGGAGGCTAATGGAGACTAATCTAATATGCGTATGAAAACGCATTATTTATAACAAAGGAAATATAACTAATTCCCTAAAGTTTATGCTGATAGAAAACACGTAAACCATTATGTCTAGAGATCTAGGATCATGGCCACGTTGAGGAGTAAATCTATGAAGAGTGGATGTTGGATTTGGCTTATGGAGCCGTGTACAGGTGTTGATGTGTCTCCCGTAAGTTAGAAACGGTCATGCAAATCCTCACGTGATGAGAAACAGAGTCCTGTCACCGTGGGACTCTATGGTTGACTTCCACTTGGCCACCTTTGACCACAGCCTCCTTAAGTGAATTTGCTCGAGCCAATAGGACACGATCCATGTCCACATCATTTCTGACTTGCCCATGTGGCTCGTTTTACCTGAAGACACCTGCAACATAGAATTTCACAAAATGGCTGCGGAAAGTTGCAGCAGCTGCGGAAAGTGGCAAGATTCCGCAGCTAAATGAGCAAAAATCTAAATCAAACAGCAGACACAAAATATATTTAAAAACCATTTTAGATGCTCTTTTGCAATTAATATACAATGATATTGACAACTTGGAAGGTTCAGGTGAATGAAAAAGGTCTAGGAAGATGTATAAGAAAATTCCAGATTTGAGACTTAACATACCCCCACTGTGAAGGTGTTGCATGTCCTCATGCAACCAAAATTTTGATAATCGTTCTTCAGTTCATATGCCTTGACACTTCAGCCAGTACATCCGGCCCTCTCCTCTTCTTCCTTGGTGCTGCTAACATCCTGGGCTTCTTCATTAAGCATCTAAATTTGATATTAACCAGTGCTCTGCTTAACTTCTGGCATTTATTTTTCAATTTCTTGTTCTTCTTCTGCCATATTCCCAGATGTAGCATGGTATTATCATGAATGATTTTGTCCAATTTTCTTTGTTCCTTCAATGCCTCATTTTCATTTTTAATGTGTTTATTTAAAAGCTCTAGCTCAAAGACTTCCTGTTTCAATGATTGGACTAGATCATTTTGTACTGTGTGAGGCTGAATGGACGAAGTACTGGGACCTGTAGCTGCTTTTTCTAAAGATTCTATATAATCATATACTTCTTGCTGCTTGGGGTCTATATCAGGTGTCATTTTTATTGGGTTGTCCCCAAAATGTCGTGAAGGAGAGTTGTCTTCAAAATCTGGCTGAGAAGGGCTCACATCAACATCTTGCTGAGAATGGGATGGACTATGTTCAATGTCTGACTGAGAATGAAATGAACCAGGTTCACTAACTGACTGAGAGTGAGATGGAATATGGTCAGCTGGGGATTGTTCAGATGTTTCTTCTCCCAAATCGATAAAATGAGGTCCCTTCATTTGCGTTTTCCTCAACTTCCCCTTAAGCCTGGAACTTCTTCTCACACGCTGTGGACCACTGTCTTTTTGCTTTTGTTTCCCTTTCTCTTTCTTCTTGGCTATAGATAACTGTTTTTGAAGATGAACCAATCTCTCAGATAACACTTGATGATCTTCTTCTTCGGAAGAAGGAGTTTGATGTATAGCCTCAATACTTTTTCTCTCTCTTGATGTTATTGGCTTTTTACCCTTGGTTTCTTTCTTCTTCCTTTTTGACAGTCTCTCTTCCCTACTAGTTCTTTCAATTGTAGTAGTAGGAGTAATTTAAGTTTCATCATTTGTTCTTTTTCTCCTACTCCTTCTTGATGTGCTACCTTCAGGAATTTCTTGAGGTTCCTCAAAGAAATTTCTAATAAAAAATTGTTCCCATGTGTCCTTCTTCTCCTTTAACTCTTTTTCAATCAAAATTTTTACAAGACCATGGTGATATAAATGTGGTTCTACATCCCCTAAATGTTTCTGAACAGTGACAGACATCTTTTTCAAACTATTTAATAGAAAATATGGGAGATTGAGAGTTTGATTATCTAGAAAATTCATCAGCAATCTGGTATGGTACATATACATGGACCCAAAACGGCCTTCACAGGTGATGAATTTTTGAACAACTAGCAGCAAAGTAGCCCATTCCTCTTTCAAAGCATGAACAGGAAATCCTCTTTTAAAAATAGCTATGTCCATACCTGGGTTATGTAGAATTACTCTCCAAGCTTCATCACTAATGCTTTTGTTCTTAAACCATCTTTCACCCTCTTGAAGAAGTTTTGTGGCAGATGCTATAGATGCCTCATTCACCGTGAACTTAAGGTCTCCAATCTCTACTTCTAGGCCATTGAACGACCTTGCAAAAGCTTTTGTCACTTCTTTATGGTAGCCTCTAAACTTTTGGATAAACCGCAGCCACTTTTCCTTCTTCAATATATCCCTGACTTGCGGATATCCTTCCATGAATTTAGGTCCCTCTGGTTCTGCTCTCAACAATTTACCCATCCTTCTTTCTGCTCTTTAAAAACTTGCCTGCGTGAGGAGGGTTCAATGGAAGTAGGACGGTTGAATGAACAGAAATGAGCACGATGACTGTAGGTAGATATCAGAGAGTGGGTATACAGACTGTAGCGTAACAGAGAACAAAGCGGAACAGAGAAGGGTTACGTGAGCACGGCAGAGATACGGCTGTGAGATTAATAGAACAATAGGAAGAGTATAACACATCCGGCAGTGTTTGAAATTTGGTGGCTGCAAAATAAATGTAAGCACGTTTAAACAACGGCTATGGATTTTATGCGGCTGAAAGAAGCCGTAGTCAAATCAACTACGTCTCATTGTCATAGGTGGAATATCGGAGTATGAGTGAAGATCGGAGGTTTAATTATGGGATCGTTTGAGAATGAATGCGAGAAGATCATATGGAGATCGTGAAAGGGTTACGGAGTTTGTCAATATAATCATTGCACATAATGGATGGAGATTATGGTTTAGAACTATATAAAAATGTGTTTTAAATGCCATTTGAAATGAATTTTTACTCATACCTTGGAATCTTTGCCTTTTTCCTTGGTCTTCAATTAGTTGCTCCTCATTGATATCTTGAATGCTCCATGTCTTCATTTTTGGTCCTCATACCTGCATTTTATTTCAAGATTATGGAAATAACATCTGGCTGTACATTCTTTTGAAAACAGAGTGGTAGCTGCGGAATCTGCTTCTGGCTGCGGAAACTGGTGTCAGCTGCGGAAACAGATGTCAGCTGTGGAAACTGACACAGCTATTATTTGGGTGAATGGAAATGAACGGATGACAAATGACTAAATGGAAATGGTCATGAAAGAGAATTTAATTGGTAAAATGGAATGAAAAATGAAGTGAAATGGAATGAAGTGGAGAGAAATGAAGTGGAATGGAATGGAGTGGGTGGTCACAAGACTTGTGAAATGAAAGAGAGAGATTTTTTTTTTGGAAAATATAGGGTGTCAGGTGTTCCTGATTTTCACCCAATATTTTCTGTATAAGACTGCCAATCAGTGATTGGTTTTCAGGCTTATACAATTTTGTTAAGCCAGAAAAGAACAGCTAAATTTTGGTGGAGAAGAAGAATTCTTCTGTACCAGCCTGATTGCAGAATTTTCTTGAAACATTTTGACAAATTCCTCTTTTTAGAGTGGCTTATGATAAATTTTCAATCTGTGGCCATGCACAATAAGAAGCAATAAGAGGAGTTTGAAAATCATCAATGGTCTTGATTCTTACCGCTCCATTGCTAAAGATCTTGTCAATCTCATATGGCCCAAGCCAATGAGTCTGAAATTTTCCTTGAAAATCTTTAAACTTGGAATCAAATAATAATGCCCAATCTCCTTCTTGAAACTTCTTCTCTTTGATGTACTTGTCATTCCATTTAGCTCTTTGATATTGAACTAGATCAGTTTTTAGAATTTCCTCTTATCTGATCTCATCTAGCTCATTCAACTACTCCATTCTATGCTTTTGGGCTTCTGATAAGTCCATCCCCAACTGAACTGCTATCTTGAAGGTCTTGACTTGGAACTCAATGGGGAGCAGGACTTCTTTCCCATAAACAAGTTCATAGGGAGAATGTCCTGTTGTATTTCTCCATGTAGTTCTGTAGGCCCACAAGGCTTCAAGAAGCCTTTCTGCCCAATCTCTTCTATGTAGATGAACAATTTTGGTGATGATGCTTTCAAGAACTTTGTTTGTAGACTCCACTTGACCATTTTCTTGCGGATGGCAAGGAGTAGATCTTCTGTGCTTGATTTTGTATTCTTCCATCAGCTTCTACACCAAGTTGGATGTGAATTGGCTTCCCTGATCTGTCAAAATTTCTCTTAGAACACCAAAGCGAGTAAAAATATCCTCATAAAGAAAATGAACAACTGAATTTTCAGTAGCAGATACTAATGCTTTGGCTTCTACCCATTTAGTAACATAATCAGTACAAACCAATATATACTTCTTTTTCTTGGATGGTGGATTAATAGGTCCAATGAAATCTAAAGCCCATTTTTCAAAGGGTTCAATGAGTACCTGTGTTTGCAGTGGAATTTCATTTGAAAGGGTAGGTTTCCCTACTCTTTGGCAGCTATCACACCTTTTGACATATTGTTTTGCATCTTTGAAGAGAGAAGGCCAATAATATCCCAAGGAAAGGATTTTATAGGCCGTTCTTTTGTCCGCAAAGTGTCCGCCGCATGGTTCATCATGACATGCCTTAAGAATATCAGGCATTTCATCTTCCCTGACACATCTTCTCATCACAAGATCTGGCCCTGTTTTAAACAATTCGTTAGAAATCCATGAATATCTTGAACTCTCCTGAATAATTTTTCGTTTTTCTCTTGGAAATAAATGTGAAGGAAGTTTCCCTGTAACCAAATAGTTAGCAATATCTGCATACCAAGGGGTCTTAATAGTTACTGCAAACAAATATTCATCAGGAAACTTATCTTCTACAGGAGAATCTTCTTTAGTATTCCGAATCCTAGACAAGAAATCAGCTACTGTATTCTGTTTTCCTGGTCTATCCAACACAGTAATATTGAATTCTTGCAAAAGTAAAAGCCATCTTGTCACTCTGCCATTAGTAACAGGTTTGTTCATTAAATATCTAATTTCAGAATGGTCAGTATGAATAAAAGTTTCATAGCCTGTTATGTAATGTCTAAACTTATTAATTGCATGAACAACAGCTAAAAACTCTTTTTCAGTCACAGTATAGTTCAACTCTGTGGGAGTCAAATTTTTACTGGTATAATAAATAGCATAAGGAACTAAATATTTTTGACCCAACATAGCTCCTAGAGCTGTATCTGAAGCATCCATAGAAATATGGAAAGGGAGTTTCCAATTTGTTCCTCTCAAGATAGGTGCTTCAGATATTCTTGTTTTCAAAGTTTCAAAGGCTGATTGACAATCAGGATCCCAATTAAATTCACAGTCTTTTGTAAGCAATTTGAAGAGTGGAGATGCTATTTTAGTGAAGTTTTCTATAAATATTCTATAGTAACCAGTAAATCCTAGAAAACTTCTAACATCTCTTTGACAATTTGGAATAGGCAACTTGGAGATGACTTCAACTTTTGATCTATCAACCTTAATCCCATCTCCCGAAATATGATGCCCCAAAACAATCCCTTCAGTAAACATCATAAAGCATTTTTCATGGCTTAATGAAAGGTTTGTTTCTTTACATCTTATAAGAACTTTTTCCAAATTTTCTAATGCCTCTTCAAATGAATTACCATAAACTGTAAAATCATCCATATAAACCTCTATACAATCATGGATTAGATCAGAAAAAATTCCTAGTACTGCTCTTTGGAATGTTGCAGGTGCATTACATAACCCAAAAGGAAGCACTCGGTAGGCAAAAGTTCCCCACGGACAAGTAAATGTGGTCTTATCTTGATCTTCAGGTGCTACCTGAATTTGATTATAGCCACTAAAACCATCCAAAAATGAAAAGTACTTTTTACCTGCTAATGTATCTAATACCCGATCGATAAAAGGCAAAGGAAAGTGATCCTTCAAAGTTGCTTTGTTCAATTCCCTGTAATCAATGCATACCCTCCATTTACCATTCTTTTTAGGTACTATAACCAAAGGAGAAACCCATCGGCTATCTTAAATTGGATAAATGAAGTTTACATTGAGAAGTTTTTGGAGCTCTTCTTTCACTATCTCCCTAAGATTTGGATTCATCCTTCTTTGAGGTTGTCTGATTGGTCTACTGTTTTCCTCAACATAGATATGATGGATGCAAGTCTTAGGATCAATACCTTTCATGTCAGTATACTCCCATGCAAATGCAGTAGAATGTTTTTGCAAGATTTTGATTAGTTCTTGTTGTTGTGACTTTTCCAAATGTTTGTTGATATTCAATGTTTTTCCTGGAAAAATCTCAATAGTAGAACTACCAAACTCTTCCATAGAGTAAAGAGACATTTGTCTTGATGATAAATATTCTATGTCAGATTCCAACTGAAATTGTGTGGGTTCATATTCTGAAGATATCTCAAAATTTTCTAATGTGTTCAGAATTTGACTATCCTCACTGATTTCAGAAATGGTAAAGACAGGTTGTATAGTGTCCTCATCATCAACCCATTCATTATCTCCTACTTCTGTGATTGCTTTTGCTGGAGGATACAAATTTAATTTCTTTGTCGAATTACCATTGGAAATGTACATATCCCCAGATCTACAACTAATAAAAGCATCAGCTGTGGCTAGCCAAGGTCTTCCTAAGATAAGTGGGTGTCCTCCTAGATTACTCTTGGGAGTCAAAATCATAAAATCTACCGGATATTCCCAAGAATCTAAGGAGATTGAAATATCTTCTAATACACCATCTGGTTTAATAATTGATCGATCTGCAAGTTGCAGTAAAGTAGGTGTAAAAATAAGGTTAGGAAGTTTTAGCTGGTCCATAGTCTGTCCACTCATAATGTTGATAGCAGCCCCTAAGTCAATCAATGTGTTTGGAATTTCTATCCCATTTATATGTGTCTTGACAATTGGACTTCCTGGATCTACATACTTCTGCATGGTAATTTTTTCCATCATAATATCTGCAATCTTTCCTACCAGGTGGATTCTTCTTGTGTCTTTTAGTTTCCTTCCTGGTCTTTTGAAACTCAACTCCTTTATGGTTTTTGCTAGAATAGGAATCTCTCAAATGGCTTGTAGCAAGGGAATCTTGATACAAACATTCTTCAATTCATCTAGAAAGTCATAGTTAGGCAACAAGATTTGTTTTTCCACCCCCTTATCAATTTGTAGTCTTTCAGGAAAAGGAGGTGTAGATGAAGATGCAAGTTGCTCAACTATAGGAGTTGTGGGTGTTAACTTTTCTTTTTCTTTTTGAATGTTTGAATTTTGAAGAGATGCTTCCTCAGAACCCTCATTGATTTTAAGAGAGTCCTCCTCAGAGGTATCTTGTTCTTGAATATCTATAGAAGGTTTTTCTAAAACTCTACCAGATCTAAGTTGTACATCATTGAGAGGAACAATCATATAGGTAGGAAATTGTTGTCCTTCTACCATGTAAGTATTCTGAGGATTTTTATTGTTAGGATTTGGAAATGGCTGAGCTGGAAGTTGATTTGTCTTTTGTTGGTATGGGAGCATGAGTTGAGGATTTGGATTTTGTTGAGAAGGTTGTTGTTGTGGAAATGGCAATGAAAGCTGTGGATTTGGGTTTGGAAGTTGTGGAGCTTGTTGATTTTGAAAAGATGGAGGATATTGATAAAATTAACCAAATCTCCCATAAGGATTTTGCATCCCTTGTACCCATGGCCGATATGGATTTTGATGTTGGAGCCAAGGTTCTTGCCAAGGATTCCAATTTGGTGGGGTTTGAAGATTCATAGGGTTGTTAAACCCTTGAGTTTGTTGTCCCTGCCAAGGTCTTCTTGCAACAAAACAGAGAGATTCTACTGAAATTGGATCTTCTTGAAAGACAGCTTTGAGTCCAGGAATTGAAGGACAATCCTTGATCTCATGATTCTCTGAGCAAATTATACATGTTTCTACAACTTTTGCATCCAAGGGACATTCCTTAAAGCATGTTTCTTCCTACATTTCGAACAAAAGATGGCTAGAGCATCTGTTTATGCTTTCTGCTTGTTTTGGATTTTAAGGGTGTCTAGTTGTTCACTAAGGCTCCCTAAGATATCAGTTTTGAATTCATCAAGCATATTACCAATCTCTACCCTACTTAATGATCCAGTTGCAGATTTGTTAGCCCTAATAAGAGAAGGATCCCTAGGCCCTTTTCCTGTTTTAGATTTTCCTCTTGAGAGATGGACACATAGTTCTGTTATGTCACGAAGTGGAAGTTGAGAAATGTCTCCTTTCCCTATCATGTTTAAAATATCTATCCATTCATCTCTAATGGCTTTTAATATGAGGGCTTTCAAGGTTTCATCATCTAAGTTGCTCATCTTTGCTCTTTTCAAGTTGTATTGAAATCTTTCAAGTAAGTCTTCCAAATTTTAATCTTCTTTTTGCATCATTTTGAATACCTCATCCTTGTGATTGGTGGGCATACAATAGTCCAAGTATCTATCCAAAAATGTTTTTTTCATATCATTCCAAGTCCTAATAGATTGAGTGGCCAATCCCATGAACCATTTCAAAGCAGATCCTTTCAAAGTTGAAGGAAACAGTTTGAGTTTTTGAGAGTCTTCCATATAGTCATAGGTTCGGCACACGACTTCAAACTCAAACAGAAATGTTTCAGGATCCTCACTTCGCAATCCATAAAAGTTGGGGAGGAAATATGGTGAGATATTTTTTATTGTTGTATGAGTTTCCTCATCAACTATAGGGAATCCAAACAAGTTATCTCCTTCCCTATTTCTTCCATTATTATCTTCACCATTGTTGTCTCCATTGTTTCCTCCTCCTATACCTCTACCTCTACCTCCAAATCCATCTATTATTTCCTCTGCCATGATAGTTTCTTTAGAGTCCTTAAAGTCCTCTGGTTCTTCTATCAAGGGAGGATGAGAGAGAGTCTCTTTGTTTTCTAAATGGGATTTAGTAGGTGGTATAGGAGAATCCTCTAATTCAGTTGCTCCTTGAATTCCAAAAATCTTAAGGCTAGGGGTAGATGGTGGTGAATCTGGTCTATGCCTTGAAGAAGATGGAGTTGTAAAAATCGAACTCTTGGCTTTAGCTATAAACCTTCCCCTAGAATCTCTTGCTCTATGCATGTCATTTTTTATTTTTAAAAGTTGGGCTAATAATTTTCTTTCTGATCTTCCAGGTCACACTAGGCGCAAGAAGAGAGCATACTTAAGAAATTACTAAACCAATAACTCTCTTTTTTGATCCTCTAGATCACACTAGGTGCAAGAGGAGAGCATACTTCAAGAAGTTATCAAGTTTTCCCTTCTTTTATTATTTTGTTTTTTTTTAATAAATTGGCTACCTAGTTACACTTCCCCGGAAACGACGCCAAAATGTTTGGTCAATTTAGTGTGTCCTAAATTGCTACATTAATTTATCAATCCGGCATTCGTAAGCTGATGAAGTGTGGCGCACTATATGTGCAAGATAACCTATTTCTTATCTTTTTGTCGTTTTTAGTTTTCTAATGTGAGATGGAAATTCTAAAATAAAAACAAGTATGGTTATGATTGTTCAAGGCAATGATATCCTTTATAATGATTTACCAACTTGAAACTTCAAAATGAATTTGAAACATACAATGAAAAAACTTGAAAGGAAATGAAAATGTGCTGCTAACCTAGTAAATCAAAACAATGAACTATTGAGCATGAAAACCAAACTATCCTTGCTGCTGTCTAAACACAAAAGAAACTATGCTTAAAGAAATCCAGGAATTGCAACAAAGTAAATCTAAATCAAATTACATCAACTTATATTCTGATCCCTCACCATTAGTCCAGCTATGGCTTTCGGAGGTAACCATAAACAACTTGAGCAATCCGATATCTAATTTGCAGAAAAAGAAACTAATATCAAACTACACACTCATACTTCAATCCCTCACCATTAGTCCAGCTATGGTTTTCGGAGGTAACTGAAAATGACATGAGCAATTTAATATATCTAACTTTCAGAAAGTAAACTAATATCAAACTACACACTCATACTTCAATCCCTCACCATCAGTCCAGCTGTGGCTTTCGGAGGTAACTGAAAATGACATGAGCAATTTAATATATCTAACTTGCAGAAAGTAAACTAATATCAAAATACACATTCATACTTCAATCCCTCACCATCAGTCCAGCTGTGGCTTTCGGAGGTAACTGAAAATGACATGAGCAATTTAATATATCTAAATCTAACTACTGAAGCAAATGTGCAAGACTGAAATAAACAAAGCAGTACTGAAATTAAACATAAACTGAGAAAAATAAATTAGCAGCAGAACAATATTGATTCCATGTCATTAGTCAAAAGATATGCAAATGCTCGGGCTTCCTATTTGAAATCTGAAACAAGAACACTGATCAGTTAACATAAAATATGAAAGATTATGGACAGAAGTAAAGTGTAAAGCATGAAAGATTATAAATAGAGATGAAGCATAAATACCATGAAAGATGCAATGTATAAACACATGAATGACTTATGGCACAATGAGCTTAAATAAATAAAACAAGAACTATACAATAATGCACAAAACCTCAGCGTGTGCAGGGGCCTTCTGCACCAGCCTTGGCAACAGCCTTCAAGTACGAATTACGCTTGGAAACAGAGTCTTCTTATATATTAAAATGCAGTCATAATAGAGAGGTGATATTACGGCACAGTGGCAACGTAATTACATTACAGAGCTATCTGGAGGCTAATGGAGACTAATATAATATGCGTATGGAAACGCATTATTTATAACAAAGGAAATATAACTAATTCCCTAAAGTTTATGCTGATAGAAAACACGTAAACCATTACGTCCAGAGATCTAGGATCATGGCCGCGTTGAGGAGTAAATCTATGAAGAGTGGATGTTGGATTTGGCTTATGGAGCCATGTACAGGTGTTGATGTGTCTCCCGTAAGTTAGAAACGGTCATGCAAATCCTCACGTGATGAGAAACAGAGTCCTGTCACCGTGGGACTCTATGGTTGACTTCCACTTGGCCACCTTTGACCGCAGCCTCCTTAGGTGATTTTGCTCGAGCCAATAGGACACGATCCATGTCCACATCATTTCTGACTTGCCCATGTGGTTTGTTTTTCCTGAAGACACCTGTAACATAGACTTTCACAAAATGGCTGCGGAAAGTTGCAGCAGTTGCGGAAAGTGGCAAGATTCTGCAGCTAAATGAGCAAAAATCTAAATCAAACAGCAGACACAAAATATAGTTAAAAACCATTTTAGATGCTCTTTTGCAATTATTATACAATGATATTGACAACTTGGAAGGTTTAGGTGAGTGAAAAAGGTCTAGGAAGATGTATAAGAAAGATGCAGATTTGAGACTCAACAAAGAAATGGGATTTTAGTGGCTTTAGATATCGACCTCGGGGAGAACTTGAAATCAAGGCCTACCACTTGGAAATTTTTTCCTTTGAACCTCAAGGCGCATAAGTGTGTTAAGGGCGAGAAAATTTTGACTTCTTGTACCTTCTGGCAGAAATCCAAACACCCCACCTCATGAAAATTGAAAAGGATAGATGGGTGTGCATTGACTTCCTTGGTAGAAACTGGCTCATATCTCTTGTGTAAACCACTTCTGCTATCTTTCCTGGGCAGCATCTTGGACTAAATGTGTTCTTGAAACACCAAACTGCCTCACTGTCTTTGAAATGCCTTCTTTAAACTAAAATTTGTCAACCCACTATTTTAATAAGGAAACAATGTTTTTTGGATGCTGGTGCAAAATGCTCCCTTTCAATATAAAACCCATTCTCCTTTAGAAATCTGCCTTTCCAAACCTTGTATATCAATCTAACAAGCAGACCTTTTTAAGAAAAACACAGTGAAATGAAGATAGACAGTCAAAGTGAATTTGCTGTGTGTTGTAATAAGGTCACCCTGTCCTTTGAATTTTTGAGGATAACAATATATTCTTGTGTCTTTGACCAAGGTAAAAATCACACACTCCTTAATTTCGAAATCCTGTCCTCTTCTTGGTATGCAACTCAAACATATACACAGTCAACCAGATTATGTATTCACACAGTTAGAATTTACGGTCTATAGGACAATGGTGGCTGAGCTTTGAAATGCTTCTGAGTTTTTAACAAAGGTTTGTAGGAGTTTTTGAAACAATCAAGGCTCCCTTCAACCAGAATATTGCTTCCTTTTAAGGCCACTCAACCAATGAACTCAAAAACATGCACACAGTCAACCAAAGTGTCTTTATACAGTCCAAAGTCACTGTGCTTAAAGGGGCAAGGTGACAGAGTTTTGAAATGTTTCTGAGGTGGTAGCAATGGTTTTGCAGCAGTTAAATGCCAAAAACTTCTTTTGAACAAAACACTACCCTCCTTGTATACAGCTCACCAAATATATAATGATATAAACCCAGTCATTTCAACAAGTATAAATACACAGTCCAAGGCTATGGTGTCATAGGGTCAGGTGACCAAGCCTTGTAGTATTTAATGAACAATCGACTTTTTCAACAAAACACTGCCCTTTATAATCCATACTTCCTTATATCCATTTTGACAATACCTACTGTTTCACCTTTAAACAAAAATGGAGGAAATTCCTTGTCTCTTTTTTCTACTGTTTTCAGTAATGTATATGGCTGACAAATTTGGACTTTGTTTCATCAAAGCAGTGGTAGCCTTTCAAGAGTTTGACAAAGCTTTCAGCTAAGGGGCATATGGTGAGTTCAAAAATAAAAAATATCTCCTTGACTCACACCAGAACATTCATCTTTTACCCTCATTTAGCTTTGGAAAACACAACATCTCCCACCCTTCAAAAATTGACAATTTTTTAAGGAAGATCAAGGGATACCTTAAGAAATCGATGATGTTGTTGTTTTGAAGACCTTGCACTGTTGTTCCACTCATTTAGGAGGCGTTTGAACTGTCAACAGGTGCGCGGTACTTTAGAAGAAAAGAGCGCCGCGCAAAACACATAGTCGGGTGGCTTTGTCGGGCCCTCGTGACCCGCGGCTACAGGAGCACCGCACGCTTAGACAGGAGTGCCGCGCGCCTTTGTTGCTCTTTGGAAATTCTGCGCACAGGAGCACCGCGCTGTTGCATAGGAGCGCCGCGCGATTCAAACACTTCTAAAACTCTGAAAAACCGGTTCAAAAACCTCTCTTTCTGGCCTTGAGAGCTTTAATGGGATTTTTTGCTCGGGCTTTGGTATTTGCATGATGAATTTGCAATGGCTATTTGTCCTTTTGAAGTGAAAAATGAAATAAAACCCCTTGGTTTATTTTTTCAAGGGTTTTGAACCTTTTTCTCTTTGAAACGATGCCTTTGGCTTGCCTTTTGAAACTCAAAGAAAACTTGACTGTGTTTGAGAGAGGCCCACCCTTTTTAACGATATTGGAAACAAGTTTTTCATGCCCTTAAACAACGTTAACATGTATCAACCTATTCATAAAAACTTATTTTTAAAAGGTCAGAATCTGCTCACTGTGTATATATGTTTTAAAGGTGATTTCTGCCAATTTTGTCCCTTTGGTGACAATTTAACACAGAAGCTCTACTTGAATAATAACCCAATGCAGTTGCATTAATTTAAAATCTGTCATTTTCTGTTTATTAAAAAGGGCGCTTCTTCCAACATACTTCTTCTGCTCAAAATGTACCGATATGGTGTTTCTGGCCCTTAAATAATGAACACCTATATTTGTCTTAAGATATTCTCCAGAATCTGAAAGTATGTCAAAGTCCTTTTGCATATTATGCACAACTGTGTTCAGTTGTATGGCCTCTTGAGGGAAATGAGCTCAGGTTCCTTTGTCAATCATGATAAGCCTATTTGAAAAAACACCTTTTTATGAGTGGAGCAGACCAATACTTTGAAACATAATCACTATTATGTCCTTTCACTTGTGCAATGATTTACCTCATCAACCATTCTTCAAATTTTGTTTTGTTGGAGCTGCAGATTTTCCTTTGAGGGAAAACCTGTTAAGAGATGAGCTTGATCTCCTTTGATGGCAGTGGTACCCCTGCATTTTCCTTTTTTTTCTCTTCATATTTTCTCTGTTCAATCAAACTTTGAAAACAGTCAATGCCCTGGCCATCTGCTTATGAATGAAGGAGGCCTTTTACTTGGCGAAAATTCTAAAGATTGTTTGATAAACATGCTTGACAAGGGTTCCTTTTATATATGATGGCAAGCAAACAAACTTGAAAACCTTACTGCTTTTACCTCTGCCTGCAATCATTACTTTGCTTGAGAAAAACCCTAGTCAATGTGTTACTGTCTCACTGTTCATTAAAACAAATCTGTCTCGCAGTGAGCTGCAATTTTTCAAGTCAAACTTTGGCCATCGCCCTATGCTTATAGATGAAGGAGGCGCCTTAACCCTCTTCTTATTAATGAAGGAGGTTTTTAGCCATGACTTATCAAAAGCCTCTTGACAGTGTTGCTTTTCTTCCGCTGTCCTTTCAGGCTGTGAATGAGATCGCAAGAGTTTGATGAATAAATCTTTGCCCTGTAGATGCATCTCAGGCTCGAGATCACATTGAGAAGTAGCTTTCTTCTCATATGGAGCCAAGAATTTTCTTCTGAGACATTGACATCCTTCTTGTGCTTGTAAAATCCATAAACAGTGTAAAACACCTAAAATCAGCTTGAGATTATGGTCTATGCATTGCTGAGACATAAGGGTGTATAAGTGGCGTGACTTAGGGCTGTGACTAACTTCATTAGTAGAGTGAGAGGTCTGTTATGACTGGTCTATAGCAGATGAAGGATTTCTGGCCATTGGACAGTTTGCCAAAGGAGAAATGTCTTAAAGCGCCACTTCCTAACTTAGGGGGGACTGTTTGAATAGATTTGGATTATCGCTTTTAGAGCTGATGGGCAGACTAGTATGGCTGAGGCTAGGTAGGATTAGATAATGAGGTTTCATATTGACATGGGCGGACTGAAAGGTAAGAAGGCAAAAATTTTTCATGTGGGTTTTCTAGATGACAAATTGACATATGGAGATCAGCTTCTAGAAAACTCAGCTAGGAATTTTAGTCATCAACAACAGGTGAAAAATACTGATGACTAACAGGATAATAAATTATCGCCAAAGTACTATGGTCCTTACAAGGTGTTGCAAAATATTGGTACTATGGCATACAAATTGGAGCTTCCTGCTTCTTCACGAGTGCATCCAATTTTCCATGTGTCATGCTTAAAGAAGGTTATAGGTGAAAATATTCCAGTTCAAACAATATTACTAGAACTTGATGAGGAAGGAAAAATCATATTGGAACCCGAAGAGGTCATGGAAACAAGAACTCGGCAGCTACGGAATCGATAAATTTTAGAGTATCTCATCAAGTGGAAGAACTTACCCACTGAAGATTCTACATGGGAGAAGGAGAATTTTATACAGAAGCACCCAGAGCTACTCAAGCATTGAGGACAACACTTTTTTGAAGGAGAGGGGCATGTTAGGTCCCTATATTACTAGTATAGTCCCTTATTATTGTTAGTGTAACCCCCTTATTGTTATTATTGTACCCTTGTAACCCCCATATTGTTATTATTGTGCCCTTAAATTATTATTGTTAGGTCGGCTAGGATTACATTGTGGCCCATGGAATCCTATATATAGAAAGGAGGTTTTCTAATTTGAATCAATCCAAGAATTGTTCATTCATGTAATGTATTGGAGGTTTCCCCCTCGAAGTGGCTTATTTCTAAGGCATTGATATCTCTTTTCTTCTCTTTTTGGAGCTGGTTTCACAACAGCCTCACCATCCTCGCTTGGAATGGTTTTGGTTCAAGTTCACCATGATGATAGTGAACATGTGATATATTACTTGTCAAAAGGTCTCATTGGACCCAAACTACGATATTCACATGTGGAGAAAATCTCTCTCGCGGTGGTCTTTGCTGTCACCCAATTTCGACATTATATATTACTGTGACAGACTACCATCATTGCTTTGGAGAATCCCATGTGACACATTTTGTCTGGACAAGTTATTGGAGGAAAATATTCCAAATGGATTGTAATCCTCCAACAATTCGATTTGGTATTCACTACTGCCAAAGCAAAGAAATCTCTAATCTTTGCTGAATTACTATCGGACCTTCCAAAAATTGACTCGGAAGATGTAGCTTATTATCCATTTCATGATGAATCTATCTACCTAGTTGATTCTTCTGATCCTTGGTATGGGGACATTTTGGTCTACCTCCAAACTCAACATTTCTGCCCAACTCTCACGTCAGACGACTATCGTCGTATTCGCCACCAATCGAAACACTAACTCGTGCTAAATGATACTCTATATCGCCGTAGTGTCAATACTATTCTTTGGTGTTGTCTCACTTTTAACGAGGCAGAACACATTTTAAATTACTATTTTGAGCTTTCTTTTTAGGGACTTTTTCTAGCTCATAAAACTGAAAAAACCTCGAGTTGCCTTCGTCGGGCTCGTTAAACTACCACAACAAAGAAATATGAGCCATTATTTTCATCTTTTTCAAAGCTCATTAAACATTAAAAGTAGCCGAGTTTCCTTTTTCGGGCTCGTTAAACTACCATGACAAACAAATATGAGCCATTCTTTTCATCTTTTTCAAAGATTATTAAACAAAAAAAGTAACCAAGTTTTTCTCCGTGGGACTCGTTAAAAATTCATGGAGAACATCAAGTTTTTCTTTGTTGGACTTGTTAAAATTTCACAAAGAACATTGAGTTTAATTTGTCTCCTCGTACTCATAACAAAATGAGGTAGATATCCACCGAACATAGATTTATCACTTTTCCGGATTCAATGGACTAACTCAGGGAAAATGAACTGTTTCGGGCTTAATATTCTCCCTTCGTCATGCCCGGTTATCAAACATGACAAAGGTACCCCCTGGAGTTGTCTTTTATGATGTTTTTCAGACTCTCTAAATATGAAAAAATCACCGAGTTTACCCGTATGGACTCATTAAACTTAATCAGAGGGGGGGGGAAATTGGATGAGATGGAGACTTCTTTTGTTACATTTTAAAGGTCGATTTGGCAACACAAAATCTTGAACATGGCACTTCCCAGAAAACTCTTTCGCATTTAGCCAAACCCTACCATCTATGAGTTTAGCCTTCATATACCAGTGTTCCTACATTGGTGAATCCTAATACTCTTTGGTGTTCATTAAGCCTAAGCTGCCTAGTACCCTGTTAGAGTGCCTTTTATTGTTCAAGAGGATCCCGCAATCTACTGCTCCTTATATCAACCAAAGCCATCATATACCAGAACTTATTTGTTTTCATCTATTCCCATTTTCTATTGATTATTTCCATAAAAAAAAATCATCTTTTCCCGTTTTGTGTCGACTGATGTAGGACGCCTCAATGCCTACCTTTTGAAAGATATCTTCCTATCGACTTCAACATCTTATCTAGGAAGTTGATCTAGAAACATGTCAGTACCCAGATACTTACAAACATCAATGGCAGGTCATATTGTGTTTGGTTGGGGTTCTCATTATTGGCTCCCGATCGAATGATTCTACGAGTGTTCGACATCAAATGCTTTTATTCACACTCGTTAGATTGTACTGTGCATCTTGGGGACCATCATCATTATCGATGGCCACCCTTGCGTCCTTTAACAGTTTTTGTTATTTACTGGTAATTAGACGATTTCCCACATGTTCGACTACAAATCATTCATTCACATGTACGGAAATATGCGGTTTAGTGAAGCAACGACCAAGACCTTGGGTTTGAGGTTTACACCATTATAGCTATGTTTCCTCTCCCAAGTTGCGATATTGTTTTTTGGAGACAGCTTCTTAGTTTGATATTGTTATGACATACACTTTCACATGATGATTATCGGTGGACACACTTATCATATCTCTATTTTAGATAAATCATGTTTATTAGCTACTGAGCATGGGAATTCCTGACTCAAGACATACTATATTTTCTGACATAGGTTGTTGTTTCAGGTTTTCCTCAGTCCTCCAATTCCTCTCATTCTACTACACTTGTTATAAAGTATTTCGGCCATCGTCTTCATCTCTGACCTCACACTTTAGGGGGAATCTGTTACAGGACAAATTCCCTCCTCATCAGCTCAGAGGAGAAGGTGAAATTAAAGGAAGAAAATGACCTAGAAAAGACCCATTTTTGCCAAGGCAATGCACCCCAGAAATAGCTAGGCAGAGTTATAACACACCTGAGCCATGAAAATGGAGATTTAATGCCTAGGGTAATGCTCTGTCTTGCCCAAGGGGAAACGTTAACCATGTTTTAGTGTGAAAATGGAAATATCTTGCGGAAAAATGACTCAAATTTTCAACTTTCTCTCAAAAGGAATCAGTTCAAAATAGAAACTAAATGGCACAAACCTTTTATCAGGCATTGCCAAAAATAAATGAACTCCTATGAAAGGCAAAAGTAACGAAAATCAAGGACACATCTAGATCTTTCCCGATTTGAATAGGTTGAAAGAGTTGGTAAGGTTTGTCCTCTCCATCTCCTATAAATTGGAGTTGTGGGCTCTTGGTCTAAGGTCGAAGGTTTGATTATATGTGGAGCAGAATTTCATTGTTGTAGTGTGAGGCTTGAATATGGACGAATTTCATTGAGATCTTTCTACCTTGAGCATCATCACACTCAGAGATAGAGAAAGAGAGAGAGGAATTGGAAGATTGAGGAGGGCTTGGTGCAACTGACGGTTGTAATCCTTCTTTTCATAAATTAATAGAAATGTATCTATTTTGTCCATTCGATGCATCACTATCACAATTTTTGTTCAATCATATATGTAGCATGATATGAATGGATTAGATCTGTATTTTTTTATGTTTCTTATATGCTAGTTTAATTGATAAGAAGCTATACTGTAGAGATTACGCGGGTGCTTTGATTGATTGTAGGATCTAGATTTGGAGCCGGTGAAGAAGGATCTCTACTTCGCTGCTCAGCATTCTCCATAGGGTCTACTATCCACAAAGAGGTAATATTTCCATCTTTCTTTGTCAATTATATATATTAGTATGAAAATGCATGCAGCATCTCTGGAACTTTACAGCTAATATGATAGTTTGTCTCGGGCACCGGAAAGCCCTGAGAGGGATATCTAATAACCACCACCCAAGCATATTACCCTATAGAATTCTTCCCTCTTTATGTGGCCTCCTCACCTCTTTTTCCTCTCCCTCACTGTATGATCTATTTTCTTCCTCTTCTGCCATGTTTTTTTTATCAAAACCCTAGGGAAGTGTGATGATGTTTTAGGAATGAGGAATGGGAAAGGAAAAATGAAGGATATGGTGCTAGGGATGTATGAAATGGGGGAGGGGATAAGAAGTCATAGTATGATGGGATTTAGGATGGGGATTTGAGGATTGGGAGCCTAGGTAAATGTAGCACCTAGGACTTAGGGTTTTGGGAAAAAGGGTTAGGGAAAGGGAATTTTGTAAAATAGGGTGTTGAGCAGACAAATCCCCTCTGCGGATAGAGGCGATCCCTCTAGCCCTAGGTTACTATCTAGAAACAAGGGAACATGTTGGACTCTTGAATTCCTAGATTATAAACGAAATGTGGACCGAAACAGATATCTTACCTCGGTCCAATGCTTTTGTCATGGCACATGGTAGTGATCTCGATATTTGTCTTCATGCCTTGCGCTCCGTGTTGGTGATGATGTTCATGCGTCTGCCTAAAGATAAAACAAACGATGAAAACATACAAGCATATACATTCATCTGTAGCTATTCAAGGAGAGCTAAACACTTTGCATATAAATGTAAACAAAGTTGGAACCATAAACTAGTCATGTATTATTGATAAATGAAAAATAAGTTTACAAACTTATGCCTTGACGTTGGAGATCTCCTTCGATGGGTTCAGTCGGGCGTGTCTCAAGCATTCGTTCGACATTCGACCCAATGAGGCAATGGGCTTAAACTATCTCTCAATAATGGATTCATCTCTACTTTCTTTAACACACCAGCTATACTAATGACTTTTCAGCTAGCTGAATCAATGTGAGGAGGAAGAATTTATAGGAGAGGAGGAGGTGGTTTTGGATCCCACATAAGGTGGAGGAGAGGTCTATCCCTTTGGGAAGTTACACAATTTTAGGAACTAACAAGCCAAAGGGAGGAACTCGACGTGATTTAGTTGAACAAACAATGATGACTCCGCTCATGAATCTGTTAAGCATGGAAGCTTCATTTCTATTTTAAAAAAAATTCCAAAAGAAGCTCAGAGCGGGTGCCCTTCTGAGACAGAGCGCCAAAGGGCACAGGGCCCTATGTAAATTTCTCCATGGGTGTGAGGCCATTTTTTCCTACCAGCATCGACCCAAAATCATATGCTTTTGAAGGTCTGCTTAAGGAATGATCAACATAGATTATGATCTTAACATGCCAAGGGATGCAATGAAATTTATGGCAATGTATGAACACAAGGGTCACTTAAATGGTCCTCCATTGTTTGGGATGGGGATTGCAGGGATGGTGACAAAATACTATGTAACATATGCCTCCTAAAGCATGAAGTGCGAGAGAGAGGGAGGGGTGAAATGCTTTATGAGAACATGCCCAAACCAAAACACCGTCGTCAGAAGTCCTACAAGAACAAGTAAAACTAATATCTCTGATACATGAATATGTGGTTTGGGTGCAACCATCAATAATAGAGTACATACAACAATATCCAAGGTATGGATGCAACCGTCCAATGAAAAGGATCGACAAATAGACTCAGGTATGGTCGCAACCATCCAATCAAAAGAGTCATGCATATAGTCATGATAAATCAAATTGTCTAGCAGCCTGGATTTTATCAGACAAAACCCAGGGTCTTGCGCTCCATATCGACCCAAACAAGTAAAAATTTAGGCATGTGAATGAATGAGTTGAAGTTGAACATGCAATAAAATCACCCAATTACCAGCCAATGATGAAAGCTTTTAATAGGCGCGAGAGAAACCACCAATAATGACAGTGGTACTCAAGGTACAAATAATAAAATTCACGATATGTGATCAATAAGCTGGAGTCGAACATCTGTGAAATCACTCGATAAAAGGCCAATGATGAGAACCTATCATCGAATGCGAAGAACTTGCCATTGAGGATGCAAGCTCTACGGTACTAGAAGGGAGTCTCTAGATCAACTTCCTGGATAATGAGATGAAGTTGACAGGAAGTGACCGATCAAAGGAGGGCCATAATGTTTCTCACATCATCGATAGGAGACAGAGGAATAAGATGATAGTGAATCAAGAGTCTACGGAGGATCAAGGGTGAAAACTGAAGAAGGAAACTTCTCTTGAACATATTGGCAACACGACTCCAGAATTTGGCAATATTTGACATCAAGGGATCTGAGGTCATGGTGACGTGGAAAAGAGCATATGAGAGGTCAAAATAGATAACCCAAACCCATGGAGGCAAAATGACAAATATGAGATGTCCCCAACCCGACACAAACTACAGACAAGTGTCATGTTCAAGAGTGACATACTGTCGACACGACTAAGAACTAGTTCCATTTTTCCCCACCATTTCTGGCGAGTACCCCAATTATTTTTGGAAACAAGCTTGAAGGGGATAACATATGCTTGTCATATAAGTTTTTCCTTTGGAAAAATCCATCCTAATACATTTTATGAGCCCTAGGAAGGAGGAACTTGGTAATGGTTTCTGATGTCATTAAGTTTTAACGAGTCTGAAAAATGAAGAACTCGACATCTTTTCATATTTAGAGAGTTTGAAAAAGAAGCAGAAAAGAAAACTCCAGTAGGTCCCTTTTCGTAAGTAGTCTTGCAGATTCGGAAGGGTAGAAAATAATATCTGAGAGAACCTCTTAGCCATGTTCGAATAAGGTATTACATTTTCGTAAATAATCTGTCCCAACCTGAAAAGGGGTAAATGTATACTAGGCAGATGATGTTTCACAACATTTAACAAGTTCAAAATGACAAGAGTCTTGAAAATCTTTTCAATTTTTGAGAGATAGAAAAGAGCTGAAAGATGACTCTAGGGGGTGACTTTTTCGTGTTTTTATCGAGTCTGAAAAAGTAATAAAATACAACTCGTCGCTTCATCGTCGTCATGTTTAGGACCTGCTACTGCACAAGAAACAAACATAAAACCCATTTTTCAAGACAAAATAATAAAATAATCGAAAAATAAGTTTAAAAACCTAATTAGGGTTTTGAAAAGGTTATAAAATGATGCAAATAGTAAAAAACAATTTAATTTTCACCTTTTAAACTTCTTGTGAGCATTTTACCATTTTTTACTGCGAACTTGTGGAGCTGACATCAGGCAATCCAGGAGGTCATTTTCGAATCTTTTTTTTTCTAGGTAAGAGCTCTCATCTTTTCCTACATTTTAAACCATGTTTAATTTCCTGCCTTTTAGTTTTTGATGCATTTTGAGGGAAGTTTGTCATGTGTCGGTCGCGACGGTCGGCGTGGGTTCCAGGCATGGAGTCACGCAAACCCGCCTAAAATTTTAAAGGGGAGGTGCCAATCAAATAGCAACGCCAAGCTGTGACCAAAAATTGCATAAAATTTCTCCTAAAATTCTTGATTTAAATGATTCAAATGTCAAAACTGTGGCCAATGGGAGCCTTAATTATGGTTTTTTATGGCAATCAACAGCCAAAATGGTCATCGAATGGAAAGAACAAGAACACAGGGAGGAAGATGAAAAAACCATGGAAAATGATGCATGCATGGATGCCTTGAGATATTGTGGGCTCTTGAGATTCTTCCTAACACC
Organism: Pinus albicaulis; assembly: GCA_034641835.2. NCBI lineage: Eukaryota > Viridiplantae > Streptophyta > Pinopsida > Pinales > Pinaceae > Pinus > Pinus albicaulis. The sequence continues at coordinate 1,570,839,806 of CM076570.1, forward strand.
GTGTCTATGAGATCAACTGGAACTATTGCAATATCTGATCAATGTGTGGGACACTGATATGGAAATATTCATGATTCACGACCAAGAGTTGGAGATAGAAGTCTTAGACATACATTTAATCACTGGATTGTCATGGAGGGGAGAAAAACTCATCCTAACAGGTACCCGGCCCCTTTGTGAGAGCACAAGCATGCTAATAGACAAAGTTTGCCCAGGAGCAAAGAAAAGATCAAAGAGTGGAAAAGTTGATATTCAAACAATACATGACTTGGCACTAGGAGTAGTGCTACACACTATAACTCAAGCCACTGGATCTCAGGCTCCTCACGAAGCTACAAATACACAGTTTCAACTTGCCGTGGATTGTATGGCTCCAACCATCTACAATTGGGTGGAAGCCGTAACAATCAACTTGAAGCATCAATTAATGAAGTGCAAGAGTGGAAAGCTAAAACAATTCGGATATGGGTCCATCATAATACCGTTCATCCTGGAATGGTTATCGATATTCCAACGCAAGGAGGTTCTACTACCTACACCATCAGCACGAGAGCCATGGATGGTCCATTAGATGGAGTTGATGCCTCGATCAGGAGGATGTCAACATATGTCATGGAAGCCAGAATTCTTCAATTGGCTTTGTCGACAACTAATCGTGGTAGAGGAATGGCCGTACTCCAGTACTGGTTTCATGGGTGATACAGACCTTCCACTCCCGGAAGGAGATGCTTGGGATGAGGCTTTGGGTAAAAAATCATTTTTTGTTTTTATAAGTGTTATGAAATTTTTCTTTATATATGTTCTGATGTTTATCCATGCATTGTAGATGTTGGCCCAGAGAGACCTGTAGGGATTTCCCCCATAACATAGATGGTCCCACACGATTTCAAGGCGGCCCCTCAAGGTGAGGGAAGTGAGGAAGAAGAGATCGTTTGCAACTTGGAGGGACTCACATGCAGGATCCCATATTATGTGAGATTCAAGCATGTTCCTCGTGTGTATTAGAGGCACACTACAGGGGTGTCTAACCGCATCCACCGATTACTGAGGCAGGTTGTGCATGCAGTGACATGTTATCATGAGCACCATGCTGATTAGATGCCTTGGGTTTATTTTTTCATATTTTTTGAGAGACATGGTGTCTCGGGATGTAATCAAAACACATATATTTTTTAAACTTATGATGCACATGGATGAAAACAATCGAATATATATATATATATATGCTTATTTTCCTGTCTAAATATTATTATGCAATGATGAATGCTTTTACAAATTTTGAAAATGTCTATCTAATACAATATTGGCTACTGCATCAGTTAACGTATTCATTATTCTAGGAATATGCTGATATGTGATATAATCAAAATTCCTTTCTAACAGACGAACATGCAAATACAACCTTAAAATTTGAGGGTTTCTAATAGAGTAATGCCCATTGAGTTAGAGAAAAACAAGCTGAGAGTCTAGGTTCAAGATTAATTCATGAATGTCGAGAGCAATTACTTCAGTTAAGAGTTTAATGACTACACTGTATTCAACGAAATTATTGGTTGTTCATCCTAGACAAATACCTTGAAGGTCTATCAACTCACCGTTAGGATCATAAATAACCCACGCTGTGGAAGACAAGTTCTAGGTACTACGGGAGGCACCATCAGAGAAACCGACATAAGGAGTGATAGACATCTGAATAGTAAGCAATGGCATAATAAGCAGGAAAAAATTGCTCGCAAAGAATACCAAGCCAAAAAATGTAAAAAAATGAAAAACACACTTATGTACAAAAGGACATGCATGAGAGGCTCATGCATAATATTTTTTGAGGTATAACCCAATTATGGGTTGACTAAAAAGATAGCCTCCATAGTTAATCAGATCATGGGCCCCATTCTGTAAGACACGCTTAACGATATAGGGACCATGCCACATGGGTTTGAATTTACCTGCCCACAACTTATCGTGAGCTTGGTCATACAAGAGGACTAAGTCTCCTTCTACAAAGGTATGAGGGTAAACTCTCTGGTCAAAATGGGCTTTGACCCGCTTTTTCTGTGCTTTTATGACTAGAGCAGCAAAGCGGCGAGTTTCATATAACCTCTCCAAATATAGGAGACATTCTTCCTCTGGTTAGGTGTTAGGCAGTAATTCAACAACTATCTTGAGAGAAGGGATTTCACATTCAATTGGAAGGGTAGCTTCCAGACCATAAACAAGATGGAATGGGGTGAATTCGGTTGCATCCTTCACTGAGGTTTGGTAATCCCAGAGAGTTTTAAACAACATGAGATTCCAATTAGAATTGTGCATCCTAATCGTGCGCTGAAGCATAGTGACTAAAACTTTGTTCATGGCTTCAACCTAGCCATTGGCCTGAGGGTAGTACGACGTTGAGATGTCATGACACAGACCCAAATTAGTAGTCAACTCAGCCATCATGTAATGGCGAAAATGAGAGCCATGGTTGGTGACAATGGCTTGAGGGACACCAAACCTGGTAATCACATGATTGAAAAGAAATTGTGCAGACATCTTACCATCAGCTGTGAGTGTAGGAATTTCTTCCGCCCATTTAGTGAAGTAGTCCACAACTACGATAATATAAGCATGCCCCCCAGCCGAGTGAGGGTTACACGTCATAAAATCGATGCCCCACTTCACAAAGGGACCAATGATAATGACGGGATGGAGGTGTGCCGGTGGTGCACGCATATTGCGCTAGTAAATCTGGCAGTCATGAAATTTACGGACAATGACAATACAATCTTTAAAAATGGTAGGCCAGAAACATCCAACACGAAGGATTTTTTAGGTTGTAGCATACCCAGACACATGACCACCATAAGCACCAGAATGGTAGTAATTGAGGAATTTTTTAGCTTCCTTGAGGGTTAAACACTGATGGAGAATGGAATCAGCTCTGAGGCGGTATAGGGTATCTCCGACTATGCGATAGCGTTGCGAATGGTGACAGATACGTCGATGAGCATCCTTCATCAACTCAGATCAGAAGGTGGAATTCTAGAGATAAACGATTATATCACTGTACCATGGATTGAGGGTGCTAATGAGAAAAAGAGTATCGTCTCGAAGGCGTTCCTCAGAACCAGAGGGAGCAGAGGAAGAAGGTAAAGAGCAGATCAAATCGACAAAAACCAATGATTTCTTCAATTTGGCAGTAGTGAAATCCAAATCTAACTCTTGGAGGATAACTATACAATTTGAGTTCTTGCCCCCCAAAAATTGTCCAGTCAATATATAAGTCATGGGGTTGCAATCAGAAATCATGGTTACTGTGCGAAGTAAAATATAATGGTGAACACGTTAGATTGCTTGCACAATGGAAAACGCTAATTTCTCGACATGAGCATAGCTCAAATAATAAATGACATTCTCATCACCATCATCGTCGTCCTTTACCAAAACCATGGCAATAGTGCTAAATGAGGCAGCCAAATAGAGGGAATAGTCACGATGATAATTGGGTGGACGCAAAAGAGGAGCATTGAAGAGCAATGTCTTCAGTTCATCAAAAGATTTTTGGGCAATCTCATCCTAGAGGAATGGGATGCCTTGCTTAATAAATCGTGTGAATCCTTTGGCTACTTTAGCATAGTTCGGTATAAAAAGACATAGGAAATTATCTTTCCCTTGCAAACTCTACAACTGATGTAAAGAAGAAGTGGAGGGTAGATTGACAATAGCTTAGACCTTAAGAGGGTCAAGACGAATTCCATCTTTAGAAAAAATAAACCCAAGAAGTCTACTGGAATCGACGCAAAAGACACATTTATGCGGATTGAGCCGAATTTTCTAGCGTCTACAGTGAATAAATATTTGACGGAGATGATCTGGGTGGTATTTATGCTTAGCACAATGAGCTGGAAGGCCATCCAGGTAAGGTTGAACAATGTGCTTAATATCATGGAAAGTGTATGACATTTCTCTTTGGAATGTGGAACCAACATTCTTAAGGCCAAAAGGGAGCTTCCTATATGCGAAGGTGCCCCAAGGATAGATGAAGGTGATCTTGTGTTGATCGGCTGGTAGAATATTGATCTGGTTGTAACCAGAGAACCCGTCCATAAGGGAAAATATCTCATTCCCGACACATTCGTCAATGATCTAGTCAATGAAAGGAGTGTGATAGTTATCCTTAGGACAAGCACAATTTATGTCACGGTAATCCACACAGTCTCGAATAATACCCTACTTTTTATCCACAAGGACGATGTTAAAAACCCAATCTGTCAAAGGGATTGGATAAATGAAGCCAACTTTGAGGAGTTTTAAAAATTTTTCCTTTATGGCGGCTGCCTTTCCAGGGTGCACGGGACGAAGACGTTGGCGAACAGGCTTCGCATCAGGATAAGTAGGGATCTCGTGCACGACTATACTCAGATTGATGTCGTGCATTTCTTCGTAGGACCAAGAGAAAATGTTTCAACACTCTTGGAAGAGACTAGTATAGAACTCAATCTCATCAGGAGAACATGTCACCCCAATGTGGATGTTCTCGACAATCCCCAGTTTAACGAAGATGTCAATAGGCATCGTTTGCGTAATGTTCCCCATGTTACCTTCCACAAAAACTTCATGTGTCAATATAGGTGTTTGAAGAGGATGGGAAGGACCTTAGGAAGCGAATTTCTCAAGACAAGTAGACATGGCCCCAAGGCCAGGCATAAAGGAGGAACGATGATGACTATCATCCCAGGGAGGATCCTCTAGAGACATGGTTTCCACGATGGCTTCATCAGTGGGAAACATCTCATTCAAGGGATTAGGATAATTCAAAGAGTCAAGCCAGGGGGATTGAGAATACGTGTCGAGAGACACACTCAAAGGAGTATGATTAGAGGGAGGAGGAGCTGAAGCTGAGATAACTTCACAATAATAAATTTCTATAGCTTAATGACATTGTGTCACCAAACAAATCAACCTACTCAGGCAAAGGGATGATCCACGGATCAGAAGGCGTGGAGATCATGTTGACTTGAGTGGTGTTGGGTGGAGGAAGAGAAAAAATACCCATAAGGTGGGACCTTTGAAAAATCCCGGCCCTATGCTCTCATAAGGAGTAGGAATATGATCTACATATGGAACATTTCTCTCGGAGGATATGGAAGTAAAAAAAAATAACTAATCGACAATGATGATCTTTCCTTTGTGCGAAAATCAAAGAACACAAAAGAGAGTGGATGGGACGCATAGCATAACGTGAGTCCAACTGTGACCGAGGAGAAGATTATAATTGAGTTTGGCATCAACGAATTCAACCTCAACATTAACCATTTTCCCTTATAACATTATAGGTATGCTGGTGAGAAAACCTACAGGGCGAGATTCCCTTCCGTCAAAATATTCTAAAGCATTTTGGAGATTGATTGAGGGTTGGAGAACCAATGGCTTTCCAACTTGTAGAGGACATGATGAAAGTATATGCACCCTCGTCCATGACTTCTCGATGGATATTATTTCCATTAATCCCAACTTGGATAATCAGTGAAATCTAGTGAGGGAGACATGGAATGAAATTTTCCAGATCAAAGGTGATAAGGCTTGAATTGGTGGGGTCCACCCCTATGATAGCGGATAGCAAAGCCTTCTGCTGTGACAGATAGCTCTGAAGTACTTCCAACATGGACATAGCGGATGATTCTTGAGCCAAATCCTCAACAATACTGTAATGTTGAGCAGCACGGGCGTTTGGGTTATAGGAAGACTTATGGAGCACGCATTTAGAGGGTGGCCGTACAATGGGCTCAAGACTAGGCCTTTCAATGTGAAAAGGGCCAGAAGCAGGCGCGGGAGGAGGACCATCTGTGATCTCTTTCCCTGCTGCCTGAAATGGTTCGGTACAATCTTTCGACATGGTAGAAATAGATATGGGTGCAACACCATTCATAATGAAAACCTGAGAGCCAAAAGGGGCGGAGGACTGAGGTTGCTCCACCATCTGGGTTTGCTGTGATGGGAATGGTTCTTTGAGAATGACCAGAGTTCCTTGGGTGCCTTTGAGCAGTTGACTCACTTCAGCCCATCGTGTATAGTCCTTGGTGTAATGCTCGTTGTCACAAATTAGAGAAGGATACTTCGGTTTGGGTTTCGAACCATCATAAACATTGGGTTGAGGAGAATCCTCTTTTGGGGTATCAGATTTGGCCTTGCCTTTCCCCTTTTCCTTACCTTTGGAAGCTTTATCTACCGAGGTGGACTGGACAAAATTCACTTTCGCGGTCTTACAGGGATTCAGAGGTGGATGAGAAGAAGTATCAGTAGAGGAAGTAGATTTGTTCTTCACAAGATTGGGAGAAGACTTACGCGAAGTCTGAAACACGGAACCAATGATACTGTCAACAGTGCTTTGGAATTTCCATGTTGTGGAGAATCGGGTAAGAGTTAATAAAGTGTGCTAGATTGGGAGTACACGAGATCGAGGTATTGGGCACGAGCGATGGCTTGTTCCTCATTAACGCATGCCCCCATAGCAATGTCCTTAACAATATGACCAATAAAAGAGGTAGTGAACCAATCAGTCAGAAGTTGACCAGGAATCTCAAAATTGATCAAACAACGACACCGCCTCCATTCATGAATATGTTCAGATATATGAGTAGCCCGATCTTGTTTCAAGGATGTTAGGAGGTGCGTCCCAGTTTCATAACGAATTGGTAACTGAAAGTGCATGAGAAATTCAATGGCTAGAGAGTTGAAATCTTGAAAGATGCCGTGGGAGAGCTCAATATACCACTTTGCAGCGGCACTAATGAGGGTCCTTTCTAAAAGACATAAATGAATTGAATCTTCAACCCAGGAGTTAGAGGAACACCATAGATGGTATGTCATAACATGCGCCTAGGGGTCTTCTCCAAACTTGCCTTCAAATTTGGGACAATCGCCAGGGATTTTAGTGGGAACGAGAGGCCAATATGGGTTATGAAGGATGGGATCATTCGTTAACTTCGACAAATCGGGCAGTTCCAGCGTAGCAAGGAATGGAATTTGCGGTTTGAAAGGCATTACAGGCCTTTGATAGAGACCAACATTGGGGTTCCAATCAGTTCGGCAGAAATTCTGAGCCCATATGTTCTGTCCCAGAGGATTTTGTCCATAGGGGTTATAATTTTGATAATTCTACCCATAAACTAGTTGAGGACCAGGGTATTGATTCTGAGTGAACCACTGAGGTCCTCTTTGAGTAGCATATTGATTTTGCGGCGAGATGTAAGCAGCGCCTTGGGGTAGACCTTGTACCATCGAAGGTCGACCTTGAGGAGTGAAAGGTGGGCCCTCAGGCTGTACATGCTATCCCTGGGGTGTAAGTTGGCTTGGATATTGAGGTCGAACATGTTGTCCCTAGGGTGTAGGATGAACTAAAGGAAGTGGACCAGGTTGCTCCTAAGGACCAGGTTGATTTGAAGGTTGAGACGAGCTAGGTTTCCCTAGAAACCTAGGTTGGCCCGACTGACCAGTGGAGGATTGGCCTTGTTCCACAAGAGATGGGCCTTGCTGAAAGTAAGGCTGGTTCGATTGCAAAAAAGGTTGTCCCTGGGGTGGATAGGTTTTCCCTTGAGGTGCATAAGGTGCTCCTTGCTGAACATAGGGTTAACCAGCAGGACTGTAGGGTTGTCCCTATTGGACTGAAGGTTGTCCCTGAGAGGTTTGTCCTTGTGGACCATAGGGTTGTCCCTGTAGGAACGTAAAATACTTGGGGTTAACCAGTATCTGTGGCATTTGAACATACAATGGGCCATGTGGAACGGGCCCATGGTAATAAATGTAATTTCCATGCTCATCGTAGTAATGTTGGCTTGAGGGGTCCTAACCCAGGTTTGGAGGTTTGCTAACAAACCCATATACTACTGTCCCTATCAGCAATGACTACTTTCGCAGGCCAAGGTCTCACTCGAAGTAGTATGGGAGGGTGTTGGAACCAAGTTTCCGCACCATGGGAGAGAGTAGGTAATTTAAGGCAGATCTGCATTGCAACTTATCAGGTTTGTATAGAATGAGTTTATTCACAATATTTTAATAGTATAATCAACACATAACCATAAAAAAGCTACTAACAGATCTAATCAATACATTCGCATCCGCGTGTGCATCAACAAATACCATCACAGAACATTATAATTGCAGCTAATTCTTAGATCACAGGTACATTCGCAGCTTAAATAACGTCACAGATGAAATTCAGTAATAAACAAGATCAATACAGATACCATAAAGATACTTCAATTATATTCCGTATTCATTAGTATCCAAAAACCCAATTACAACCCAAAACACAGCCCGCGCACATAGCTAGCAGGGTCTGCACACAACAGGATTGAGGATCTTTGCGCACACAACCAGCAGGATTCCTTACCCAAAAATACCTAGACAGATCTCAACAGTTTTCATGTAGCATCAGTATTGCTTCTTCGTTACCTCCTAGACCAAACTATCTATCTATTTATATCATCACATCCCTTGCTATCCTATGGTCCGCAAATCATGGTTTGCGGACCCTAGATTTACCCTTAAACCCATTAAAAAACATTGGGGCTTTGACCCACCTCAAAACCCCTACACAAGACCAAATATTACAAAATTATACCAAAAACACAGCTTAGGGAGCCCCGTTCCAACAGGCGCCCAACACAATCTTGTGACTCGTCTCGAGTCACAGCGACCGTGGGGTTTGCATCTTCGCCTGAAGTTTCTTGATCACATCAACCAGAGGGGGAAACACTCCTTCGCTTTGTGCAACAACATTCTATGTAATATCCATCAAATTCTGCGAAGTTGGGCCTTCATTAGTAGCCGTGACACTTTCCAATTTCTGGTTCAGTTGTTTAATCGCGACATCCACTTCCTGAGATAGCTTGAGGGCTTCATCGACCCAAGGCTTGAGGTGGTCACTAAGAACCTTATTTTTGTGGCGGAGCTCTTCAATGTCATCTCGAAGTATGTAGTTGTGCCAGGCGTTGAGCTGGAATCAAAGTGGACATATTAGCTTCGAGCTATTCAAACTCTTCCTCCTTCTAGCACAGCTCTTGAGTAAAATCACACAAGAGAGGGTTGCGCAACACTTTAGACCATAGCTGCATAGCTGTCTCCAACAACTCTTCCCTGAGAAATTTGAGCTGTAATAGCATTGGTGGCCTTTGTGACCAGCGTGGCTCACTGGGCTCTTACCTCAGGTGGAGTTTCCGGTTGCAATTTGGTCTGTAAGGCAGCAATCTGCTGTTCCATCTCTGTCTTGACAGTCTGAATTTCAGTCCTAGAAGCCCTTAGTGTTGCAACAAGCCCCTCAATATTGGCTTGGGGGTTAGCATAAGCCGAGATATCCTCAGTTACATTTTCCCATAGCCTACTAATTAGGTGTTCCAACTCGGTAGGGTGGCGGCAAGGGTGCATGCGGCCTGTGCCTGGGACACCTCAGCAATTTTTTCCATGATCATTTGCTCAGCTATACTAAGCTGCTGATGCACCCGACAGTCTCTCTGCTGGATCTACTCGAAGAGGGATGCGTGGAGGACTTGCAGTGGTTCCTGCGGAAGCTGGGCCAAATCCAATTGTACCTCTACGTAGGCCTGGACATGCGCACCTAAGGCAGGTGGGCTCAAGATGAATGTTGCGCCTGGTAGGGGGCAGAGGTAACTTTTAGTTGTGATGATCAATTCACTTTCGGTTGCTGGGGGTGGCCTGGTATGAATTATGCTTATCTGCAGGATGTCAGTTTTGAGATGCAGAGCACGGAGTTTAGTTTGGAGTGTAGCAACCGTGACCTTCTGCTACTCTTCCAACGCCAAAAATTTATCTTCTGAGGCAAGGGTGACTGCATCTGTGATCTGCTCTAGGTCTTCCTCTTTTAAAGGAAATTCAGTCTCCCGACCAGGCCTTGTAGCCCACCGTTTCTTTCATTGGCCTTTGCGAGGGTCGGAAGTCCGTTTCGTACCATGTAGGGAGTCGGTACCCTGCGCATCCAGACCCTCCATGTCCAGATCCTGCTGTGACTCCTGCTCTGCACCCTTTTCAGCGTCCTTGCCATGACCTTCTGCCTTTTTGGTGGTATCAGGCGAGTTATTTTTCAGAGCAGTTCTTGTACCTATAGTGTCAGTTGTACCAAATTTGAAGCCCATCTCTAGTGTGGTGGCCAAGTGGCGATGAGTCGGTCAATCTCCTCGTCATCGACCATCTATGGCAGTGATACCCACGCCGGATCCTTACGGGCCCGGATCTGCACATTGTGCATCGTGACTTGGAATGCTATGATGCTTTTGTACTTTTCATAGATTTCTGGTTACAAGTGCAGACGGGAGTGGATTGTTGCTGCAAGCCCATTCTGGAATAGGACCCAGAAGACCTTGTTATCCTTGATGCGCTTCTCATCCTTTGAATCCCAAAAATTTGCGTAGAGATCCCCCTCGCACATATCTGGCTCGAGGTCAGGGAGGACTGAGTCTTCAGGGGCTTCCCATGCGACCAATGCAATGAGGAGTAGTAACCAGGAGTAACTGAATGCCCTTCCATGATCCTAGGCCTCGTGCACGTTCTCCAAGAATTCAGTACACAAGAACTGGGACTAGTTGAAGCAGACCCCTTTCTTACAACGGCCAACCAGCTGAATTACATAAGCGGGGACAATGGAAACCTCGCACTTGCACATCATTTTACATGCTAGCAACAAGGTACCCATGCGTGCGCCTTATTTCGCTCGACATGGTAGTCGTCGTGCACCTTATCGGTGATATGTTGCTCATACTTCTTGCCGATGCGGTCCATGGGATTCGGCCCCTCCATAGGGAGACCAGTAATTCGGTGAATGAGTGCAACATTAATGGGAATGCGGTCCTGGATCCATAATCTTCCATCATGGACCAGAGCAAGCAACTGATGAAAAATTCAGTCAGTAACATTGTAGTGGCCAAAGTGAGGCATCTGCAGCAAATTTAATAACCTGAAACTAGCAAAACCGCTTGCCCACGGCATGGGGACTACCCTCAGTATGTCATCCTCCAATATTATTTCAAGATATAATTCTGGTGCCAATTTTGGGAAGGCCTCTAGGCTGGCCAGGTCATGATCGTCGAATTTTATCGAGTGGAGCTTGCCAAAGGATTCTCCAATTATGGGGACCTTGCCCAAAATCAGAGGCATCTGTAGATAGGCGCACGTACCATCAAGATTCTTGGGCGTGCGCACCGAGGGCTTGCGAGGCCGAACATAGGGTAGTAGCCAGTTTATTCGTTCAGCGATCCGGGCCTCTTCCTGAGTAAACAAAGGTCTATTTGATGGGTTAGGCGAACGTTCCTGGGGCACCGTTCATAGGGATTTCACGTTTCGAGGGGAGGTACATGGCTTCACCCTAGCCCATTTCACAATCCTCCCCTACACTTGCTCCTGGCATTTTCCCTTCCCCTTCTTTTTCTCCACCTACTTTCTCTTGCTCGGTGTGGACACAACCTCCTCAACTTCAAGGGTGACTTCCAGTACTTCATGGGATTATTTATTCGTTGAGGCCATAGTCTGCGAAGATTCAATAGGATTGGACAATCATTCTTGCGCGGAAGATGAAGTTAGGGTTGCTACTATTAGAGGGGGTAGCACGACAAGACATGAACAAAGTACAATAGTTGCCAGAAATTGCAAGGCACAAGTTGTTCAGAATGCACAGAACCCTCTTCTGAGCTCCCCTCCTGCTTTTAAAGCATTGGGTAGTGACCAACGGTTGGGTGAGGTTTATCTGAAACTTACCATCAAGAAAACGATAAAAAATCTTCGGAAATCGCCTCATTAATTGCCGGCCGCCCGCTTCTTTCAAAGGTAAAATTTTATTTTTACCCAGTTTTACTGTTCCAACGGCTAGTTTTCACAGCTGTGTATTACCCCTGCATTTCCAATGCACCTCCTCTGGCTTCTAGACCTAAGATTGACCCCTGCACTCCCAACGCACCTCTATGGGTGTCCAGACCTGCGATCAATCCCTGCACATACCACGGTCCTGCCTGTGTTTGTCCCCCTGCCTGCACGTATTCTGCCCCATACAGCTACTCCAGCCATATAGTCATTTGATTAAGTATGGTTTGAGCTGACTTCCATTGACATATCCTAGTACCATATCACTATGCAGTGTGGCTAACCAGATATCTCTTCCATCAGTAATTTCCTTTACCATATAGGAACCTAGCCAATGCTGACGAAACTTCCCCGAGTTCTTCGTGAACTAGCTAAGTATAGCAGGACCAATTCTCCCTTCGCAAATATATTTTCCCGAATATGTCGATCATGCCATGCTTTTTCTCGGGCCTTCTGAACTTGTTGATGGAACTTAGCAATGAATCGATCTTCCTCCAAGGCCACGAGCTGCGCTAAACACTGCTCCATGATATCAGGCTCAGCCGTGTTCATAAAGGTTGCGATGTGCAAGCTAGGAACAATATACTCCATGGGCATAATGGCCTCCTTTCCATAAACCATTCGAAACGGTGTTTTCTCAGTCAATTTCTTACAAGTGGTTCGATAGGCCCAAAGGACTGACGGGATGCGCATGTCCCAATCGCTTCGATCAACATTAAATACCTTGGTCAGTGCATGTTCCAAGATTTTATTAAAAGATTCTACAGCTCCATTTTCCTATGGGTGATATGGGGTGCTTTTCGCGTGGTGGATCCAAAATTATTCAGTGAAAGCCTTTATTGTTTCATTAACAAAATGCGTACCTCTATCACTCATCAAGATCTTTGGACAACCAAATCTGGTTAGAATATGTTCAAAAATTAAGTGCGCAATGATATCTGCAGTACAATCCTTCATAGCTTGTGCTTTAGCCCATCTGGTTACATAATCAGTTGCAATGATGATGTAGCGTGCACCTGTCTTCCTTATTGGTGGGTTGATGGGCCCAACGAAGTCTATGGCCCATTTTTCAAATTCTTGCAGGGCCATCTGCGGTTGCAAGGGCATTTCATCTCTACGTGACGGTCTTCCTGTCCTTTGGCATGTGTCGCAGGCTTTGCAATAGTCATGAGAGTCACTATGCAGTGTGGGCCACCATATCCCAAATCTCAAGATCTTCTGTGTCGTCGCTTTCCCTGCGTAGTGACCTCCTACTACGCCCCCATGGGATTCTGCTAAGATGGCGTGTCTTTCATGCTCCAAAACGTATCTTTGCAGCGCCTCATCAGCTCCCAGCTTATACAAGTGGCCTGCTATGATGGTAAATTCCGTTGCGCGGGTTACCAAATCTTTCTTCTGTTGTACCGAATACTCTGTAGGCACCATCCTCGTAGTTAAGAAGTGAATGATGTCGGCGAAGTGTGCATCAACCATATTAATAGCAAACAACTGCGCATCGGGCAATTCTTCTTCTAGGTTGGCCAGTTCTTCACCACTTTCGATTTGGGATAAGTGGTCTGGCCCGACATTTAGTTTCCTCGGCTTCACGATGATTTCAAAGTCATATTCTTGAAATAGCAGCAGCCACCGGAAAACCTTTCCCCCCAACACAGGATTATTCACTAGGTACTTCAAAGCCGAGTGATCTGTAAACATCTTGAAGTTCCCTCTTAACGGATAATGTCGGTATTTCTGCAGGGCGCATACCATGGCCAACCCCTTGCACTCAGTAGTGGAGTAGTTACGCTCCGCACTAGAGATTTTTCTACTAGAAAATGAAACTGGATGGTTGATGTCTCCTTCCCCAGGCTGCGTAAGGACAACTCCCAGGGCGTTCCCTAAAGCATCTACATGCACACGGAAAACCTTCGCCCAATCAGGGAATATGAGGATACGTGCAGACACCATCTTCTCCTTGAGTAGCTTAGAGCTCTTCTAACACTTCGCATCCCAAAAAAACGAAACGTCCTTCTTTAGCAACTTCTCCATGGGTGCTGTGATCAGTGTGTACCCTTGAATGAACTTCCTGTAGTAGCCTGTATGTCCGAGGATAGAGCATAGTTGTTTCTCAGTTGTAGGGACTGCTAGGTTGATGATAACTGCAACCTTGGTAGGGTCAACCATCAGTCCCTGTCGACAAACTATGTGACCTAGAAAAATCCCAAAAGGTACGCAAAAGATACACTTCTTAATATTTAGGGAAATCGGGTGCTTCCTACAGGCGTCTAACATCATGTGCAGGTTCGAGACATGATCCTTTACCAAACCAAATACTATCCAATCATCAAAATACACCTCCAAGAACTTGTGGATGAACTCCTTGAATACTGCGACCACCACCCGCAAAAAGATTGCAGGGACATTCTTGAGCCCAAACGACATGACAGTGTACTGGAAGGATCCCCATTCAGTGGTGAACGTAGTTTTGCTGCGATCTTCAGGTGTGATCCTGATATGATGGTAGCCCAAGAACCCGTTAGTGAATAAGTAAGCTTCCGGCCCTCCCATGCTATCAAGAATTTCATCAGAAAATGGCGTAGGGAAGGGATCGTGAATGTAGGCATCATTCAGTTTGTGCAGGTCAACATAGATTCTTATTTCTCCTTTGGTATTTTTCTCCTGGACCACCATAGGACTTACCCAATCAGACTGTTCTACCGGTTTGATGATACCTACAGCTATCATTTTTTCAAGTTCTTCCCTGACTTTCTGCTTATACTTGTGGTTCAATCGATAAGGGCACTACTTAATAGGGCACGCATATGGTTTTAAAGTGATGCACATGACCCTAGGTTCCCTGTAATCCTTTTGAGTTCCAAGAATTTCGTAAGAAACAGGTCCTGGTATTCTGTGAGGAGTTCTGTGACTTTCCCATAGTATCGTCATCCCAGTAGTCCCTAATTTTAACTAGCTTAGGTTTCTCCTTTGTTCCAATGTTGACTTCCCTTAGCTTAAGAGGCTTGGTCACATTAGCAGTCTGCAACTGGGGTCCAACAAATGCGTGCTTTCCCTCTGATTTCGGGATAGTGATATTTCACAAGTCTTCATCGCATTCCTCCATCGATAGATTGTGGCAGTTGACAATATCCTGCATCTGCGTATCCCAGGCTGGTGCCCCATACTCCGTACGAGGGCACGATTCATCAAATACCAAGGCATAAATTTCATATAAAGCTTCATCTAATGCCTCAATTCCACCTATCAATCCGAACGTCCCCACAAAATTGTCTGGCATGGTCTCCCATTGGCGGGTGCGCTGGTATAGCTCTGCATCCAAATACCATGCAGTGGGAATTGGTCCCAAGGCATGGATAAACAGGTGGACCCATTCGTCCATGGTCCTTTCACACCATGCCTCCATCCATGCGGCCACGTGTCTGCACGGATCTCCTTGACCAAGGAAAGCCTCTACACATAAGTGAACCAGAGGTTTGAACCATAGAATCATCATTTCGCGACATTCCTCCCAATCCTGGAATGTCCCCTTATGAGTTTCCCATCACCGCGCAAAGGTCGCACGCATGGATAGGTTAAGTGCCCACATTCTTCGTTCCCTTGGAGCTTCAACTTCAAATCTTCGCAAAAAATCCTTGATACTACCATAACCATCAAAGTAGGGCAATTCTCTTACCTCTTAGGTGATACACTGGAAGCTTTTCGTGATCCTGAGACATCGCAGCGCAGATAAGTCATGTAACCGATTCTATCAATTTTCTATCCCCCCATCGGAGTCAGAGAGGCATTCACTGTATTTCTCCCAAAAAATCACACCATCAGTTGTAGGATTAATCCAATCCTCATCCCAGGCGGTGAGTTTATAAATATGATCTATGTCGTCTCCTTCGCGCACTGGTTTTGTATACCACTCTTCTTGCCCAGGATCTAGAGGGACTATCACTCTCGTACCCTCATTCTCAAAAACCATGCTCCTTTTCCTTAAGTTGAAAATACCTCCCATGTCTATTGCCAAATCTAGTCCTAGGAGTGCAGGATAAGGGTCTGCATCTTCCAAAATTTTAATTACTTCAAATTCTGCGCGTACCTTAACTCCTGCGATATCTACCATAATCTTTGACAGCCTCCCCAATGGTATGATATTCTATTGGTTAGCCATGCACAGTTGTATATTAGACCATTCCACCTTAGGTTCTCCCATCCTCTACCATGTATGCTTGGGTAGGACGTTCGTATCAGATCCCAAGTCTAAAATGACCTGATCCATTTCATAGTCATCGATCTGCGCTGTTAGCTGCATTTCCCGCCTAGTGCGCTTCTTGTGCTTGTACAAATTGTGAACATCTCTAACCTCTGTAGGAGGGTTAATTATTTTCGTGCAACTATCTATCAGTGTAATATTCCCAATTAGCCCAAGATAATGGGAATGTACAATTTCGTTTCATTTTTCTTGTTGCATCAATAAAATTGTAAAGGAGGATCAATAAACTCCTAAAACAGAAAAATAAATCAATGCCCCATGTGAACAAGGCTAAATCTGGGATGCCTTAGCAAAACACCCTTATGTGTGAAAGGGATTAAGTCATTTGACTAGGTCAACTGGACCAAATCAACAACGCTGTCTAGATACATTGAATCACCTAGATGCACAAGGCAGTTTTAGTTGGAGGCTAATCATGTTAATGCAGCTAAATCATTGAGATGGTTTAGGGTTTGGCAAGGTTTCCATCTTATTTAAGGAGGAGGAGGAAAAAATGAGAGAGGTTGTTGAAGATATTATTTCTGAAGGATTTTTATACTTAGACACTTCTCATTCTCTAGCTGTTTAGCTGAGAATAGTGATTTTTAGCACTAGGGTGTTCCTGATCGAGAATTACACCTCTTCCATTGAGTAGCTCTTGGAGGATTCTTGCATTTCTTGACCACTATCATGCATTTGGCCAAGCTCTTCTTCCAACTACAATGCAGATCTTATTGAGGGTTTTGCTGTCTTTGTAAGCTACAGCAAGTGGAGGCTAGATCTATTCAGATCTAAGCCATTCTAGTGCCTCTTTTCACTGGGAAAGTCTTCTATCCCATTGGCAAGAGAGTATTGGATGAGTAGATCTCATTTTTAGATCTTGGCTTGAGGCCACATCATTCTCTAGAGCCTACAATGCAGTCCATCTTCCAGAACTACGTTATTTGCAAGGAGAAAGTTGCAGGGTCTTTTGGCACTTCAAGGAGGAGAGATCTCTAGTGTTGGGAATATTCCCTTCACTGTGGTGATCCGTGGATTACAGATCTAATCCATGTTACATTCAGATCTGATCTGAATACTGATGTATTTACTTCAAAAATTCTGAATCATTCTGCAGATCAGCTGCCATAGATCTCGGATCTACTCCATGTACATCATTTTCTGCTGAAAACCCTAAGGGGCTTTTGAAGAGGTGAATCTATAGTGTACAGATCTAATATAGATCTATATTTTTGTACACAGATCTGCTCTAGATCTGAAGTGTAACTTACAACTCTTTTCAGCTAATAAAATAACGTTGTCAAGCTTGTACAGTCATATCATCTGGTTGCAGCCTCTTATTTTGAGCATCTCTTCATGTAAAATTTCCTACTTTCTGTTCTATGATGTATGGGCTTCAATATAATATTTATATGCTGATGTAAATGAAATTATTGAGCCTACATATTTGCCTCCTACATATATTTGGCTGAACTGTGTTATTTCCTGAGTAGTTTTGTCACATAGTGTTGTAGTCCCTTCCTTGGGCATTTTCTAAGTTGTACTAGGTGTGGGAGATCTGTTTAACCCACCTAGAAATATTTGTTTCTGATCCCCTCTTGTATTTTGGTCTTATATTATCATATCTAAGGGATCCAAGTGCTGAAATTGGTTGTTGTAGCATACATTCCTGAAAAATGTGTTTTTTCAGGCATGCCTTGCTAGCTGTCCCAATTTGGGGATATTAAAGTGGTATCAAAGCAACTATCTTGGCACATATTGTGGTTTTCTTACTGAAGAGCCAATATGTCTTTTCATGGAAATAAAATATTGATGAAGAAGTGTGGTTACACTGAAGACACAAAATAAAAGGGCAAGACCCCTTTTACTGGAAGTTTGCAAAGAGAAGAGTTCTCTAAAACTCGTTCTCAAGCTATGTATGAGCTGAAAGAAGAAATTCGGGGAATGAAGATTGAAAGACAAGCATATATTTTGAAAAGTTTTGCACATGAAGGAAGCCCCACTACTTCATATGATGTGTGTGAGCACTTAGCCACACAATTTGATCTACAACGTTGTAGCATGCCTACATTCCTTGCAAGAGGAGAAGAAGAAGGAGAGACACCAAAAGAGGAGACTCTTGGTGAATATCTCTGAGAATATGAATCTTAGTCTAAAAGATTCAAAGAACATCTAAGCTTCCTAGATTTTATTCAACTCAAATAAGAGAAAAGATCCAGCAAAACTATGAGAAGAAGAGGGTGCATGCAGCACACCTTGGGTATAAATTTTCTACCTACTTTTGATGGGTCACCTGAGAGCTCACCCAAGTCTTGGGTAAAGAAGCTCGACACATATTTTCAGCTGCATCCAATTTCTGAAGAAGAAGCCATAAGAGTAGCAACGCTACACCTCCAAGGTAAAGCATATTCCTGGTGGTTATTTGAGTCTTCTTCATTAAAAAATGTAAACATCTCCACTTATGCAAAGTTCACTAGGAGGTTAGTGAAAAGATTTGATTCTATGCCATCTAAAATTTCTGTGGGTAAACAAACTAAGCCCAAGAAATCATAACCTTTCCATGAGATTGAAAGATCCATGAAGATAACTCCATTTCAAAACATTGTTGAAGGGGTTAAAGATCTGCTACATGATTTTTCAAGGGCAAAGGCCCTACTTCAACAAGAACCTTCTTCTCAAGAAGAAGACATGAGTGTTCCTTTTTCAAGGAGAGATCAAGTGAAAGGATCTCTTATTGATGAGACATACTCCATTGATGAGGAGAAGAAAGAAGAAGAACTGAAAGGGTCCTCTAACACTGTGACAACAGGATGAGATCTATTTTTATTGAGAGATGGAGATGAAGCTATTGCTTCCACTAAGAGGTCTATTGTATCTTTTAAAGAAGGCCCCAAGAATCCCATACATGAAGAGGATGAGCAGCATGTGTCTATGATGATAGGAAAAGAGACAAAACAGTGGAGGAAATGTGTTCCAACACTGCATCCAATTTTTGTAACACACACTATGATGGATCAGTCCTTTGTGATCAAGACTCTTGACACCAAGGAGATGATGGGTGTTCATGAGTTAGCTGCATCTAAAGGAAGCACCTTAGACTGTGTGATCTTGCAGAAGGTTGGTGATGAAGAAGAAGATGGGGGAGTTGCTCCAATTTCTCCTTATCATGATACTTCCACACAACAATCAAAGATGAATTTGTGCAGTGGAAGCAGTCATAATAGGTTCCCATCTATTGTTCACATGGGAATGAGCCATAAGACATCATTATCTTGTGGTATACCACCTGGGAGACCACCTGATTCAGATTTGATGAAATATGTTTCATGCATTGATGCTCCTTTCATAGATCCAAGAAGGAAGGGAGCATTAGAAGACCATGCTTCAACGCTGAGAGTATGGGGAAAGTACAAGGAGAGGGAAAGCATTTTCCCCTTAACATCACTATCCATTCTATCATCTCATACTGCGTTGAGAAAAGATGCTGCAAGAATGAAGGTTGACACCATCATGAAGCAAGGAAGGCAATCCTTGAATTAGAAGACAAATTTGTTCGGAGGATCCTCTTCCATACATGATGAGAGATGGTGGTCACACATGCATAATTTGTAAAAACCAAGGAGGTTTTGGATAGATGATAGCCTTCCATGGGAGACTAACTTCCAAGACCTTCCAATTTCTTTTGAGCATGTGCATGAGCAAGGAGGGCGACAAGGAAGGACTGGCAACCTTCCACCTTGTACCTTTGGCATGGGAGATGTCAAGGAGGAGAAAAATGGGAAGCTTGGCTTTCCAACATACACCTTTGAGATGGGAGATGTCAAGGAGAAGAACAACAACATGGCAAATGTGGAGCCAGAATTGTAATCTATGGATAAATTACGCTTCCCTAGATAGGTGCTAGTCTAGAACAACAGGTGAAAGACTATACGAATATTTCTCTTAACTCAGAACAAATACACAGAGAGGATTGGAGGCTTACTTGTTCAGTCGCTTCCAAATGGCTCCTTCTATCGCTTCCACTACAGCTTCAAATTCAAGCGGTTTGTGAGCTGAATGCTTCCTGCAAGAAAGAACACTGAAACAACATAAGATGCAATAATATAGATATCTATTCAAGTTAGTTAGCTAAATCAGTAAATCATAAATCATATACATCAACTAAGATCTTGAAATATGGAAAATCAAAGCCAATACAGATGCATATAGGGAAAAAGAAGCAGTATTCTTTATTGATGATAGAAGGAGAGGCTATAACCAAATGACTGATTTGAAGTGACCTTTCTAGCAATCATCCAAAGCCTCATCACAGTATAAATCTCTCCAGCAGTATCTTCACAAATCAAGCTTTCAATTGAAAATTCTCCAGCATTTCTCTACTCAAATTCTTCCTCCTAAGCACTTAGATCTGTGCTCAATTTATAGATGAAGTGTAGGTTGTTTTGCAATCAATAACTTTCCAAAAATAGGCAAGACATGTTTCCAGTCATGTAGACGTAAAATGGTAACTTGGATCTGAAGCTTGACACATGTGAATTCTTCTAGAAGGCACTGGCCAAGTGGAGGTTCCGGAATAATGAGAATTTTTCTCCCAATGTGACCAACGCACCTTTGAATGTCAGGAAGTGCTTTGCAGAGCAGCGTTGCATGGGGCTACCTGCATATGAAATGCACTTAGGTCCCTTAGAGCCTGTGTTGCTGAGCTCTCATATGTTATACAATAAGCTTCAAACCATGGAAACCTTTGCTTGATGAAAGTATTGTTTGATTTGTCTTGTTTCTTGTCTTAGGGCATATAGCAACTAAAATGATAGGGAATGATAGACCCTTGATCATGGGTCCTGGAGATGATGCCGAGTTAACCAGGTCATTGGGAATGGTGCCCAAATTGACCTATAACAGCAGACACTTTAGATGACACATTATCAGCGCTATCATTGTTGGGCACATTAGATCCCTATTGGAAATCCCAACTGCTGGTGGAATAGTCCAAGGATCTTCATACTTGCATGATTCTTGATGACTGCCTGCATGAAGAGAGCTATTCATTCCTTGATGGAGTCATCTATAATCATGGTAGGATCTTCTTGTCTAGAGCTTCCAAGCTCAAGGAGAAGTTGCTACAGAGGGCTTATGAAGAGTTCTATTTCAGCCATACATATTCTATGAAGCTCAACAACATCATTTTGAGGAGCTATTATTGGGAGGGCTTTGAAAGAAAACTATATCATCATTGTCAGAGATGCATGGACCTTGTGGAGTTGGAGCAGCAACATGACTCTAAGGAAGAGTTAAATCAGCCCTCTCTTTCTTCCCTTGAAGGAGAGAGTAGATCTCTGCACCACCCCATTGATAGGAGGAGGATTGTTGGTGAAGAGCATGCTCTTAGTACATGTGCTTTATTTTCTGATTTCATTCATTCTTACACCATGTTTTTGTAGGCCATGACTCCAAGGAGAAGTAATATATTTTTTAAGCCTCATGGCCAATATTGGGTCCCAAAAATTTATGAATTGGGCCACTCCCTTGGAAGAAAAAAAGAGACTTTTCATCATGATGGGTGCTTCCCAAAGGCACCAAATATATCTCACACTTTCAGCTATGGTGAGATGGTATGGGAAGCAATTAAGTGGTGGGAAAACCACTTACCACATCTTGGTTTGATGCAGGTAGGGGATGCTCTGCGCTGGTTCCAGATGTGGGACTATGATCCACCTCCATGTGCACAAATTTCTGTTTGTTTGTACATTGTTTTGATCCCATATATTGATGATGTACTTGCAATTTTTATGGGGATGTATGGAGGAAGGAGGGAAGGCATGCATGTTCCCTATGGGATGACTACACTCCCTGTACTTTCTATCTTATATTTCAGGGAGGGCATTGGGAAAACCATGATTGTTTCATGTGATTCATTGTTTCCTTATGGGATGAGCTATTTGCATCTCATGAGAACATTGTTGGAACAAGTCACGGATGGATGGATTGGTGATCACTTAGCTTATGGGAGAGGCTTATCATTGGTTTGTGTCACCAATGGAGGAGGAAAGGAGTTGCAACACTCACCTTATCAGTTGCTTAAGGACAAGCAACCTTTTGGAGGGGAGGACTGTAATATTCCCAATTAGCCCAAGCTAATGGGAATTCACAATTTTGTTTCATTTTTCTTATTGCATGAATAAAATTGTAAAGGAGGATCAATAAAATCCTAAAACAGCAAAATAAATCAATGCCCCATGTGAACAAGGCTAAATCTGGGTTGCCTTAGCAAAACACCCTTATGTGTGAAAGGGATTAAGTCATTTGACTGGGTCAACTGGACCAAATCAACAACGATGTCTAGATACATTGAATCACCTAGATGCACAACGTAGTTTTAGTTGGAGGCTAATCATGTGAATACAACTAAATCATTGAGATGGTTTAGGGTTTGCAAAGGTTTCCATATTATTTAAGGAGTAGGAGGACAACATGAGAGAGGTTGTTGAAGATATTATTTCTGAAGGTTTCCATATCAGAGAACTGTGTTTTTATCTTAATACAAAGAGTTTTGTTTCATCACTCAGGATTCAGAAGGGGTTATGGATGTTTGATTGTCTCATGATGTTTCTCTTTAAATTACTTGCAGTGGCATGAATGTATGTTACTTAGAATTCACTGAAGGTGCTCTAACTTCCTTCATATGTTCATGAACTATGTTTATTCTCTGTCCTATTGTTCTATTGAAGCATCTAAACCCTGAAATGCCCTGACTTCCATATGGAATTGATATTTATGTTTTGTGAAAGCACATTTGACTCCATTTACCCAATAGATGTTTTTTGATTAGTAGTACAACCAATTATTCACTTTATTCACAGAGTTAGCCATCTAATCTTTATTTGCAAATCATTAACCTATTGAGAGAGCCCTCTCAGGTTGAGGAGGCTAAGCCTCAACTAAAATTTTGGTTTGAAATAGTTACTCAGAGTTTCCTTGACTAGCAGCGTATCAGGGTCTCCTGTGCAACATGAACCTCAATTTAGAAATCCACAATTTAGGAGACCTCAAAATTAGCAAAGGCCGAGAGAGAACAGAAATCAACACGCTGACCCTCCAGTGAGACCTCCTTTTCATCAAAATTTGGTAGATGAAGAGATGAACCTGAGATTCCTGAAGAATCCATCCATTTTCTTGGCGAAGAAATTTCAGGAATCTTCTTGACTAAAGAAGAGCATGATGAGTCAGATTTGGCTAATCAAAGAGAAGAACCATCAGATTATTTTAAAGGGTATCAACATGCTATTTTTGAGATGCAAAAGCAATATAATCTCAGAAATAGAAATGTGCCTATCATTGCAAACAAAGCGCAGCCTAAGAAAGATGCTCCAAAGGTTGTTGAAGCTAAGAATGATACCCAAAATGTGGCTGAAGGTAAAAAATATATTCCATTTGGTAAGAAAGACACTCAAATTCCTCCTCTTGTCAAAGATGCTGAAAAGTCTGTTTCTGTTTTCAACCTTGAGAATGAAATTTCAAAGTTTAAAATATCAGTTCCTTTCAGTGAAATTATCAAGGTGAATGAATATAGAAGCAAGATAGTTAAGATGTTGAATTCACAACCGGGGGTTGCTGATATTTTGAATGTCCAAGAAGATAATCCTACTATATATTTGGGTCCAAGGTTAGAAGATGATCAAAATGAAGAGTTTCCTCCTTTTTATGTAAGCATTAGATTCATGATATGACTTTGCATAATGCTATGTTAGATTCAGGATCTTCTCATAACCTTATGCCCAAGGTTATCATGGAGAGAATGGGATTGCAAATCACAAGACCATATAAGGATTTGTTTTCTTTTGATTCCAAGAGGGTTCAATGTATTGGTTTAATCAAGGATGTTGTTGTTGGCCTCACACAAATTCCAGCAAAGACAATTGTTATGGACATTTTTGTAGCCGATGTTCCTCCAAAGTTTGGTATGCTATTGTCAAGATCATGGGCAGCGAAAATCAAAGGCACAATGCAGATGGATCTTTCCTATGCAACTATTCCTGTTTTTGGTGAGAAAAGGAGGTTGTATCGGGAGACTAGAATGGCCTACATGGTAATCAGTAAAGATAAACCTCAAAATTTTCCTATTTATGCCTTTGATACTGAACTTGGGTCTGCCATTCTTTTCAATGAATTAGCTGATAGTGTTGAAGAAGAAATTAGAGCAGAAAATCAACATTCAGAAAATCAGCATGCAGAAAATTGACAAGTAAATGACGAAGAGATGGAGGAATGGTGGTCATTGTACTTTGATGGATCAGCAGGAAAATAAGGGGCATGAGCATGGATTTGGATTACAAATCCAATGCATGAGAGTAAGTTTTACTCCTACAAACTAAATTTTGATTGCGCAAACAACATGGATGAATATGAATCTTTGATTTTGGGTCTAGATATTTTGAAAAATATGAAGGCTCGAAATATTTATGTTTTTGGAGATTCTGAATTGGTTATTAGAAAATTTGAAGGTGTGTATTAAATGAAGGATGTAAGAATGAGGGCTTACAGAAATTTAGTTTTAGACTTGTTGGAAAAATTTCAGTCTTATTTCTTCATAGTCAAAATTAGAGATCAGAATTCTATTGCTGATTCCCTTGTTGTTTCCGCGAGTCTTTTCATTATTCCTATGAATTCATATGAAAAATATGAGATTGAAGTTCATCATAGGCCAGATATACCGGACAATATCATAAATTGGCTTTTGGAGATGATCAACAGGTGAATTATTTTATTGAGTTGAAAGAAGAATTTGAAAATACACATGTAGATCAACAAAATATGCTTGTTGAGCCTAAAGAAAATTTTGAAGTTTTGCAATTAAAAAATAATTCAATACCAAAGGGTCTTATTCCTCTAGAGAAGCTTTTTGATCAAAATGATGTTTTTAAAGCACCGAAGTTGCAAGCTGATGAAGAGGAAGTAGAGAGCTGTAATCTTAGTACATTAGATTTGCCTAAAATGATAAAAATTTCAAAGCTTCTTTCAGCTAATATGAAATCCAAATATCTTGAGATGATGAGAAGGTTTATGGATGTTTTTGCTTGGAGTTATTTTGATTTAAAGCAATATGATCCTTCCATTATTCAACATACTATTCTTATCAAGGAAAATGAGAAGCCTTTCAAGCGGAAATTGAGGAGAATTAATCCTCTTCTCATGCCATTGATTGGAAAGGAGGTTAAGAAACTTTTTGATGCAAAGATCATTGTTCCAATTAGATTTTCAAATTGGCTTGCAAACTTATTTCCGGTAAGGAAGAAGAATGGAGAAATCAGAATTTGTATTGACTTCAGAAATTTGAATAAGGCTTCACTAAAGGATAATTATCCTCTTCCTAAAATGGATTCAATTCTACAAAATATTGTTGGTTCACAAAGGATGTCTATGCTTGATGGCTTTTCAGGTTACAATCAGATTCTTGTGCATCCAGATGATCAAGAGAAGACAACTTTCACAACACCATGGGGTACATTCATGTACGCTAAAATGCCCTTTGGTCTCATGAATGCAGGAGCCACTTTCCAAAGAGAAATGGACATTTCTTTTTCTGAAGAAAAGGATAAGTTAGTGGTTGTTTATTTTGATTATATCACAGTCTACTCAAAGAAAGAAGAAGATCATTTGAAACATCTAGGAAAAATTCTGCTGAAATGTAGAAGGTTTGGTATCTCTCTCAATCCTACTAAAAGCATCTTTGCACTAACATCAGGCAAATTACTTGGCCATATTATTTCTGAAGAAGGAATTAGGATTGATCCTAATAGAGTCAATGCAATTCAAAAGGTAGATTTGCTAAGAAGTAGGAAATAGATTCAATCTTTTCTTGGGAAAGTGAATTTTGTTAGGCGCTTCATTCCTAACTTTGCTAAGATTGTCAAAGATATAACAAGGATGCTAAAGAAAGGAGTGGACATTAAATGGACAGCTGAAGCAAGGAAATATTTTGAAGAAATCAAGAAGGCACTCACACAAGCACCGGTGCTCATCAGTCCAGATTTTTCCAAAGAATTTCTGGTTTTTACATTTGCTTCTGAAAACACAATTGCTGGAGTTTTGCTACAAAAAGGAAAACAAGGTATTGAACAACCTATTTATTTCTTTAGTATGACATTAGAAAATGCTGAACTAAAGTATAATATTCTAGAGAAGCAGGCCTATGCTTTGGTGAAAGCCATTAAAGATTTCAGAATTTATGTTTTGCATTCACACATCATAGCATATGTTCCATGTCCTGTGGTAAAGGACATTCTAACTCAGGCAAATCCGGATGGAAAAAGGGGAAAATGGATTTCCAAATTGCTGGAATATGATATAGACATTAAACCAACGAAGTTGTTGAAGGGACAAGGCTTGGCAAAGCTAATGACTCGGTCAAATCTGGATTGTCTTGACATAAATCTGAATGCAGAAATATCAGAAATTTCTGAAAATGAAGAAGAATTGGTCTAAATTAATGAGAAATTTCTTACTTCAGAGTGGTATGAGGATGTGGTTTTTTTCTACAGCATAATAAAGCTCTTGCTGGTCTAACGAAGTCCAAAGCAAGGTTTGTTAAGCTAAAATCATTGCGATATTTTTTTTATGACATAAATCTATTTTGGAAAGATGCAGGAGGAATTTTGTTGAATTGTTAGCTTGAAGAAGAGGCTGAAAAGATAACTGATGAGTTCCATAAAGGTGATTGCGGAGGACACCATTATTGGAAAGCTACAGCAAACAAGATCCTAAGAGCTGGATGCTTTTGGCCAACAATGTTTAAAGACATTTACAAAAATATTGCTGCATGTCATGAGTGCCAAATTTTTGAAGGAAGAAGAAAGCTTGTACCTCTACCTTTGGTTCCTAATTATGTTGAAGCTCCATTTTAGCAATGGGGGTTAGAATTTATTGGAGAAATACATCCATATTCATCAGGGCAACATCGTTGGATTCTTATAGCAACATACTACTTCACCAAATGGATAGAAGCGATACCAACTAGGCAAGCTAATGACTCTGTAATTATTTCTTTCTTAGAGAATAATATATTGTCAAGATTTGGTTGTCCCATGAAGATTATAATAGATAATGCTCAAGCATTTAAGTCCAAGAAAATTATTAATTTCTGCCATCAATATCACATCACTCTTGGACACTCTACAGCCTACTATCCGCAAGGTAATGGTCTTGCTGAATCATAAAACAAGAGCATTGTAAGAATCATCAAAAAGGTACTGCAGGAAAACAAGAAAGCTTGGAATTTAAAACTGAAGTACGCCCTATGGGCTGATAGGATTTGTACAAAGAGATCAATTGGAACTTCGCCATATGAATTAGTCTATGGAGCTGAAGTTGTTTTTCCACCATCACTTGGGGTGACAGTTATGAAGTTAATTCAAGGACTTGAAGAAGAACCAAACGCCATCCAAAGGAGGATAAACTAGCTGATAGCCTTGCAAGAAAAGATAAATGAATTCTATGACAATCATCAGCATGTTCAAAACATAATCGAGAATACATTTGATAGGAGGATCAAAGAGGACAATTTTCAGATTCATGATGAAGTGCTGAAATGGGAGGCCAAAATTGAAGAAAAGGGAAAGCATGGTAAGTTTGAGAATTTATGGAAGGGTCCTTTTCATATTGCTGGTTTTCATGGAAAAAACACTTACATATTGCAGGAAATTGATGGAGAATCATATGCTGGAGGGCCTGTTAATGGCAGGTTCCTAAAGCATTATGTTTGCTGAAGTAACATCACTCATTCATGACATTGTATATATTCATCTTTGTCAAGTTTTTGCTAATAAATGACAAGCTGAAACAGAGAGCTTAAGCCTGAGGTGAAGGCCCAATAGTTCAAAGAAGATACTTGTCAACAAAATTTATGTTTTTTATAAAAATGGATGGCACTGGTGCTGCGGGTTCTTAGTGTACCATAGGGGCACACTATCCCAAGTGGAGCCACTGTTATCACTATAATTTTTTTTTGAAACTTGGTCAGTTACACTTGTTCCTAAGTCATAATGATAAGATAGGGTTAGAGTCATTTTATATTTCTTAAGGTCTAGATCATGAGTTAAAGATCTTATTCCATCACCAAACAATGTTCATCAACCTTGTTTCATTCTTCAAAGACCTTATGCCATGTTTTAAAACCCATCTTTAAAGTTTTTTTCGAAGATTTGATGAATAAGCCACGAAACCACATTTTCGTAGTGCACTCAGTGTAAAAAATTGATTTTGCGCTATGAAAACGCTGGTGATTTCGTAGCGCAAATAACTGAATTTGCAAATCATGCGCTACAAAATCGAGGATTCTCAGTTTTGTGCCCGAGCTGTCACATCTGTCAAATATAGTTAAATTTTTCATCATTAGGTGTCATTCACGAGTTCTCATTCACACATGCAACCATTTATTATAATTATTCGGGGTCATTTGTCATCGATTAGGGGCCAGATTGTCATTGGTACTTTCAAATTTGAAAACAGTTGGCCGTTTTCGACTTCATTTGTCTCATGCAAGACAAATAGTGCATGCATGCATTTTTATGTTTTGGAGAAGCAATTAGTGGTGAAGGATCAGAGTTCACTAAAATTATATTTCAAGCCAGGCAGAACTGAACTTTCATTCAACAAGTGTTTTCAAAATTTTCTATCAAGTGAATTTGAAATTCGTTGCTATTGGAAGCAAGATTGTTATTCAAGTGAGGCAGAATTCTTATCAAGCGAGGCTAAACTCATTTATCAAGCGAGCCGGTTCATTCAATGGTTTGATTGCTAATTTGCTGAAGGCACAGGGTTTTCAGAGAGATTCTCATAGATTTCCGAAGATACAAGGTTTCCAAGAAGATAATGGCTGAAGAAAGAAGGAGTCATAGGTCCGGTCATTGCCTAAGAACAGAACCTGAAGGTGTAGAAGCCCTTACAAAGGACAAGTCTGTTGAAGAAGCCTTTAAGAAAGTAGGTTTCTGGAGGTTTTGTGAAAAACTTCAAGGAGGGCACACCCAAGTCACCAAAGAATTTGCCACAAAATTCACAGGTTCAAACTCAAGGATTGGATTCCAAAATTTACCAATTTCCCCTGAAGTGATATCAGCAGTTACATAAATTCTGAGAGGAGAAGACAGGTGGTTTAAAAATTTCAAGTTTGACATGGTACCCTACAAAATATTTCTAAAACCAGAGTTTTCAGAGGTTGACTTGAACAAGGCTGTGCCAAGAAACTATGTCAAAGATACATTTGCCAATTTTCTCTACAATATTCAGAGATACTTCACCTGTGAAGGAAGATACCACAAGGTGTATACCTATCACTTTAAAATTTTGCTTCATTTCACAGGGATAATATCTCTAGATTTATCTTTTTATCTTTTCAGAAGTTTGGCTAAGATGTCTGATAAGGTACAAATTAAATTTGAGTCATGTGAAACCTCATTATTTCACCATGGCTTAGTTAAGTTAATATTCTTACATGAGCTGCAAAAAGCAAACAGAGATTGGGCTAAATTCCTCTTTTTGAGGGCTGAATTCCTCTTTTTGAGTAGAATTGGGATTGAAGGAACAGGTGTTAGTCCTCAAGCTAAAGAAAAAACTCCATCAAAGATTACTGCCCCTTTATAAACAAAGTCAAGAAGATTTGTTAAGCTCAAGCCTCGAAAACAAGTTAAAGAACCAATGATAGGAACAACATTGAAAATCCAAGATACTCCTAAAACCGCACAGAAGAAGAAAACTCTGGTTAAGGAGACAATTCTAGAGTAGTCAACTAGCAAAACAGAGAAAATGAGGTTGACTAGGAGTCAAAGGTTAAAGGAAAAACATAAGGCTATAAGTACAAAGGGGTCAAAAGGTAATTTGAATGATATACTTCAAGCTATTGACATTGTAGAGTGTCCCCTAGTGCAAGCAGACTTCATCAAACTAGATACACGTGGCAGCAAATCTAAGAAATTGAAGACATCCAAAAGGTTGGATTTTCAGGATGATGTGGCAGAGTTTATTTTTAAACCTAGAAAACCCTCAACTAGGCACTCCAGGAAGTTGAAGCAGCTAGACTTAGAGAAAGATCAAACAGGAGGGGAAAGTGCTAATGTTTTTGAAGAAACCACAAATATATCTTTTTCAATGCCTGAAGAAGACAGAGATAGGGTTTTCAATATTCAGAAGGAAAAGAGCAGCTATGAAGATGTCAAATACAAACTCAGATTGGCAAATAATGAGATTCATAAGTTGAAGAAAAAGGTGAGAGTGCATGCAGAAGAAAGAGCAAAATTTGAAAGAATGAAAGGACTGTGGGAGATGGAGAAAACCCAAACCCTGAATTAATTGATAGTCAAGCTCAATTCTTCATATGGACCCTACCTGCAATCAAAGAAGAAAAATTCATTAGGATGGTCAATACCAAGCTAAGGGAAAACAATAGAAAGCTTAAGAGGAGAGTTGAAGATTTGGAAATATAGTTAGCACAATTTGAAGATCAGCCACAACTAAAATAAGTGTAAACAGTAAGTGTCATCCTTTAAGAAATTTTTGAGGTTATGAATATATCTCATTTTTGGAGTTGTTTAAAGATGATGTTATGGGTTATGAAGGTTGATATACACCTGAAAACATAGTATTAAAGGGGTTGAAAACCAAATTTTTTGAAAGAAGCTATGAAATGTGAAGACTCAGCAGTTTCGTAGCGCGCTATGAAACTGTTGAAGGTGACACACAGTAGTTTCGTAGCGTGCTACGAAACTACTGTAGGATGTAGTTTGAAATATTT
Source organism: Pinus albicaulis (assembly GCA_034641835.2). Classification (NCBI taxonomy): domain Eukaryota; kingdom Viridiplantae; phylum Streptophyta; class Pinopsida; order Pinales; family Pinaceae; genus Pinus; species Pinus albicaulis. The sequence continues at coordinate 1,570,870,669 of CM076570.1, forward strand.
TTGCAAATTTTCAAAGGTGACAAGGGTTTTGTGTTGGGTTTTGATGTTGGTGGGAGGTATATGGAGAATATAAATGAAGATCTAGAGGGTTGGAAAATGTAAAATGGTGTTTAAAGTATGATTTAAAAATTAAATGTTCTGCGCTAGGAAAACAATAGACTCGGCAGTTTGGTAGTGCACTGGTATTAATAGTTGTTACACCATTTTGGAGGTTTTGATTTGCATAGCTGGAAGGTCGAATTCAAGTGAAAGTCATAAGACATTTTCCACAGGTTTTGAGCACCAGTTCTTCTTCAACAATTGATTCAAATGGACAACAATGAAGCATTCAGCTATTATATAGGAAACATGCTCCTATTTTGTAGGAATAGATAAGAAGCAAATTGATGGGTCTAACAACAACAAGATGAGCAACATCATGGTTGAATTATAGCTTTCAAGCATAGTTTTAAATGAATAGATAAGGTTGTTAAAGGTTGTTAAGATGTAACAAATAGTGTTTTAGTCCTAGTTGTATTAGGACTGTAAAACATATAGTTTTACTGTCAGTTTGTAAATGAAGTTTGTTTAGAAGTTGATAGGTGTCAAAATTCAAATTTCTTCTCAAATATTTAGAAGGAATCCAAGGATATCATGATCACTCTATAAGAGGGAAGAAATAGAATTGTAGAGGGTTGGAATTTTCATTGAACAAGCATACTTTTTGTGATATCATAGAACTATGTTTTTATCTTAATACAGAGAGTTTTGTTTCATCACTCAGGATTCAGAAGGGGTTATGGATGTTTGATTGTCTCATGATGTTTCTCTTTAAATTACTTGTAGTGGCATGAATGTATGTTACCTAGAATTCACTAAAGGTGCTCTAACTTTCTTCATATGTTCATGAACTGTGTTTATTCTTTGTCCTATTGTTTTGTTGATGCATCTAAACCCTGAAATGCCCCGACTTCCATATGAAACTGATATTTATGTTTTGTTAAAGCACATTTGACTCCACTTACCCAATAGATGTTTGTTGATTAGTAGTACAACCAATTTTTCACTTAATTCAGTTTATTCACAGAGTTAGCCATCTGATATTTATTTGCAAATCATTAACCTATTGAGAGAGCCCTCTCAGGTTGAGGAGGCTAAGCCTCAACTAAAATTTTGGTTTGAAATAGTTACTCAGGGTCTCCTTGAATAACAGCCTATCAGGGTATGATTTTGAGATAACACGCTCTAGGCGTACTACTTACTCCAGATTCCCTTAATGATATCACAAGTTTGTTTCAAAATAAAACATCAAAAACAAACTACAATATATAATAAGTCACTATCTCAAGGCTGTTATAAAAATGTGACTATTATAAAATATGAAAGATTGCTAACCCTATTGTAGAACCAAGACATGAGATAAAAAATGTTGGCTAGATGATAAATAAATTTTAATGTTGTTCAAAATTCTTGAGAGACTGTGTCTACAGATGAATCTATTAGCCTTGTAGAGATCTATAAACCTTCCAGTGACTACACTTTAAGAGAACTTCGCACAACAACCCTAAACCAAGCAAAAAACTCCTTTGCTGTTCTTGAAAGGTCGACTTAGTTTATGAGTAGCTAGAAGTAGGTCGGTTTGATATGAACTGTATCATAAGCTTAGGTCTGAACCTTTCCTTAATCCACATATTTGAAGCATCAATATTGACTTGTAACACTTTGAAAAAATTTCTTTTTGAATTGCGTCAAGGTTAATCCAAAACACTTGTTTTGAACTCTGAGATCAGGGCTAATAATCAATCTTACTTCTTTGTTGTTCAAAACAGAGATACAAACACCTTTTTCTCGGCCTTCATAGGACTAGCCTTTTTCTAGCCATGATCCACAAACCCTTTGATGGATACCATAAGGGTAAGAGTAGGTCTTTCCAACAAATAATAACCCTCTTGCTATCCTTCAAAAAATTCGTTGTTTTGGATGCAAAGTCTATTACAAAAACAAATTTTGTTGCATATCGACTTTGAATAAATTAAATATCAGTAATATGTATGTTTATAACTATATTTTAAAAATAAAAAAGAAACAAAGTCTATTGAATACTGACTTTGAATTATACAATGCAAATTTTGTTACAAAGACAAATTTTGTTGCATACCAACTTTGAATAACTAACATATCAGTAATCCTTATTTATAAATATATCTTAAAAAGAAAATTCCTAGAACTCAAGTGCACCATACTATCCATGTCTCAAGCTAAGAAGGATGTCTAAAGCTAAGAAGGTAGTCAGGAGAAATGCCAATAATTCAAATGTGTTGCAAACACTATATGAGAAGGCCATGCTATCATGACTGTAGAAAACATTTTATCTACCAGGGAAAATAGATTGAGGAAGAGCATTAAAAAAATTGTCATCCACTGTGTAGGTCATGAGTAGTAGTAATTACATCTAACAATTTAATTATAAAATAGAATTAATGATACAACCATACTTGCTACATAAGTGTAGGTCCTAGTAAATCTGATTCAAGAATTCAAAGACCAACCAATAGAGTGACAAGAATTGGCCGAATTCAAAGACCAACCAATACAGTGATAAGAATTGATTGAGCATTAACGAGAAAGATATAACAAAAAAGGAACAAATATATTGATTATTAACAACAAGATGTATAATATTTCAACATCTCAAGGGACAAATATGTTTAACATCATTGTGACCTACTCAACCTAATAACCATCACATACAGTGACATACAACTGACTCCCGGGGATGTTTCTTGCATTTCCTCCTCAACTTTGTGTGGAATAAAATCCTCTAGAGAATACAGAGACCCTTTTTAATTCGGTGAATTTGTCTATAGCCAAAAAAGGCCAATAAATGTGTTTGATAATGGTCTCTCTCTCTCTCTCTCTCTCTCTCTCTCTCTATATATATATATATATATATGGAATAGTTCTATGCTTCTTTTTCTATTGTCTCTATAATATGCCATAAACAAAAATCAATAGGGTGCATATATCATTCTTAGTTCCCTTATACCTGAAAGTGACTTCATCATTGCAGTAACCCAAAAGGAGTTATGTGTTGGGAAAAATGCTAGATGTGAGAAAAAAATCATCAGTAAATCACAAAACCTAGAGTTTAGTTTAAAATTAAATGTATTTCAATTGTCATACGTGTTTCCTGAGAAAGGATAAGGTGGAAAATGCAAGCAATCAATTCTAGAAACGAACCTCAGAGAAGTTCAATTGAAGTTGGATGTGAAAATAGCAAGAGATGTTGGGTGTGGAGCCTGATTATCTTTTTTACTTTGTATCACAACATTGGACCCCTGTACCTTAAAAGGGGCGGCAACGCCGCCAACGGATGTCGGCCAGCAATGGGGGTCCGGGGGGGAAGCCGAGCGCTTTGGAGCCACAACCGAGGTTGAGGCGGCTGCAAGCTAAAAACGGTCTCAAGGTGCCTTGCTCAGTATAGTAATTTCTAGTAAATACGGGCCGTTTTAGGAAAATGATACGACGGTAGAAATTGTGTTTAGATTAGGTTTTTTTCTATGAAGGCTACCTTGTATATATAGGGGCATTGTATTGTAGTTGTGTGTGTGTGTGTATTCTCGGGGGGGGGGGGGGGGGGAGGGGCGCGAGAGAGAACGAAGGATATTACAGCGGATCTGCTGTAGGTTTTTTCTCTTCATTTTTTGCTGGATAATAGAAAGGAAGGACTGGTTGTTCGGGGTGGACGTAGCCCAAACTGGGTGAACCACGTATATCTGTGTCTCTCTGGTTTTATGTGTTTTGTGTGCTTGTATTTTCCGCATATATTATGTGTTGCATTGCTCCATAATATATAATTTTCTAACAACTGGTATCAGAGCCGAAGGTATATTTGGCTGATAAACTTGCAGGAAAGAAGGGTTCCTGGTTCGAGTGGGAGCAATGGCAGACGATGGTAAGTTTAGGGTCGAGAAATTTAACGGCCAAAACTTCCTGCTGTGGAAGATGCAGATGGAAGATTATCTGTATCAGAAAGATCTGTACCTACCATTGAGCGGAAAAAAAAAGAAGCCGATGGCCATGACAGATGCGGAGTGGAACATTCTTGATAGAAAGGCACTCGGAACAGTACGGTTGTGCCTTGCGGCGGTCGTCGCCTTCAATATTTCGAAGGAAACAACAACAGAGGGTTTGATGCAGACGTTGGCGAAACTATATGAAAAACCCTCGGCCTAAAACAAGGTATTTCTTATGAAACGAATATTTAATATGAAGATGTCGGAAGGTGGATCTGTTGCAGACCATTTAAATGAATTTAATATAGTTACCAGTCAGTTAAGTTCTGTAGGGGTAAACTTTGATGATGAAGTTAGAGCTCTGTTATTCCTGTGCTCATTACCAGAAAGCTGGAATGGTTTAGTTATGGCCATTAGTAACTTTGTCTCTAGATATAGTACTTTAAAGTTTGATGATGTTGTGGGTGCTATCCTTAGCGAGGAAATGCGGCGGAAAAGCTCCGGTGAAACATCGGGTAATGCTTTGAGTGCAGAGTCTAGGGGAAGAAGAATGGAAAGAGGAAAGAGCTCGAGATATCGTAGTAAATCAAGGAAAGGCAGATCCAAGTCTAGATCGGGGATAGTGTGCTGGAATTGCGAAAAGAAAGGACACCTAAAGAAAGAATTTAGATCTCGGAAGGGAAAAGAAGGAGACACACAACAAGAAAACAATCATGAAGCAAATGTGACAGGTGATGTGTTACAAGATGCTTTGATTCTTTCTTTCGAAAATGTTACTGATTCTTGGGTTGTAGATTCAGGGGCTTCATTCCATGCCACACCTGATAAGAAATATTTTCATGACTATGTTCAAGGAGATTTTGGATAAGTTCGTTTGGGTGATGATAAACCCTGTAAAATTGTTGGAATGGGTAAAGTTCTTGTAAAACAACAGAATGGAAACCAATGGCTACTAAGGAGGTAAGGCATGTTCCAGATCTGAAGAAAAATCTGATTTCAACAGGGCAGTTAGGCAGTGAAGGTTGTGTGACTACTTTCACAGATAAAACTTGGAAGGTGCAAAGGAGCCACGGTAATAGCAAAAGGTGAAAAGGTTGGTACATTGTATTTATGCAATGGTATTTTCTTCTCATTAATGCTTTAGAATTCCAAAGGAGCGAGATGCGGCATTATGGCATCATGATAGGACATGGTGAGAGAGAATGAAGATTCTTCACTCGAAATTTGTTGCCAGGTTTGAAGAATGTTGATTTGGATTTATGTGAAAATTGCATTTATGGAAAACAAAAGAGAGTCAGATTTCTCAGAGTTGGGAAAGAAAAGAAGAGCAAAAAATTGGAGCTTGTGCATACAGATGTATGGGGACCTGCCCAGGTATCATCTCTCGGTGGCTCTCGTTATTATGTTACTTTTATTGACGATTCAACTAGAAAAACATGGATTTATTGTATTCAGAATAAATCTAATGTATTTGATACTTTCAAGAAATGGAAAGCTTTGGTTGAGATTAAGACAGGAAAGAAGTTGAAGTGTCTCAGATCAGACAATGGAGGTGAGTATTGCAGCAAAGAGTTTGATAGGTACTGTTTAGAGCATGGAATTCGTAGAGAGAAGACAGTTCCAAGAACACCACAAGAAAATGGTGTGTCAGAAAGGATGAACAGAACAATCATGGAGCGTGCAAGGTGCATGAGATTGCATGTAGGATTGCCTTTACAATTTTGGGCAGATGCTGTAGATACTGCTGTTTATCTAATAAATAGAGGGCCTTCAAGTTCCTTGGATGGTGGTATTCCGGAGGAAGCATGGACAGGTAAAAAGGTAAACTACTCTTTTTTAAAGCCTTTTGGTTGTGAGGCCTTTGTCCATATTAATAAAGAAAACATAACAAAGCTTGAGGCAAAATCAAAGAAATGTACCTTTATTGGATATGGTGCTAATGATTTTGGTTATCTCTTATATGATTATGAAAATCACAAAATCATTAGGAGTAGAGATGTAATATTCAATGAAAAAGGTCTTGTATAAGAATCAGTTGCAGGAAAATAAACAGGAAAAAGAAAGCAAGGAATACGTGGTTCTTGATGAGATATCTGAAAAAGTAAAGGTGCCTGAAAATAATAATAATCAACAACCACAGCAACAGCAACCACAAAAATAGCAACAGGCACCTCAAACACCTGAAAGTGGTGTTAGAAGATCTACCAAGATAAGTAGACCCCCTGAACGATACTCTCCTTCATTATATTATTTATTGTTGACTGATTCTGGTGAACCTGAATGTTATGAAGAAGCAATGCAGGTTGAAAGCAGGAAGAAGTGGGAGCTAGCCATGGAAGAAGAGATGGACTCCTTAATGCATAACTAGACTTCGGACTTAGTTAGGTTGCCTGCAGGTAAAACTACATTGCAGAATAAATGGGTTTACAGGCTGAAGGAAGAAGATGGAGGAAAACAGAGGTACAAAGCTAGACTTGTGGTGAAGGGGTTTGCACAGAAGAAAGGTATTGATTTTGATGAAATATTTTCTCCTATTGTTAAGATGAATTCAATCAGAACTATTTTAAGTCTTGTAGCAGCGGAAGATTTACATCTTGAACAGTTAGATGTAAAGACAACATTTCTCCATGGAGATTTGGAGGAAGAGATATACATGCAGCAACCAAAAGGATATGAGGTAAAAGGGAAAGAAAAATTGGTGTGCAGGTTAAAGAAGAGCTTGTATGGCTTAAAACAGGCTCCAAGGCAGTGGTATCTAAAATTTGACAAGTATGTCTAAACAAGGTTATACTAGATGTCACTTTGATCATTGTGTTTATTTGAAAAGGAAAAATGATGGCAGCTATATTATATTGTTATTGTATGTAGATGACATGCTTGTTGCAGGGTCTAACATGCAAGAAATAAATGTGCTCAAAAGAAAATTGGAAAATTCATTTTCAATGAAGGATTTGGGAGCTGCAAAACAAATCCTTGGTATGAGGATAACTAGAGACAGGAAAAATCGCAAATTAACACTGTCTCATAATGAGTACATAGAGAAGGTGTTGAAAAGATTTAATATGCAGAATGCAAAACCAGTTAGTACATCTTTTGCTAGCCATTTCAAACTTAGTAAGGAGATGTGCCCAAAGACCTAAGAAGACATGGATTATATGTCTAAAGTTCCATATGCATCAGTAGTTGGAAGCTTAATGTATGCAATGGTCTGCACAAGGCCTGATATTGCACATGCAGTGGGAGTTGTAGGCAGGTACATGAATAATCCAGGAAAAGAACATTGGATGGCAGTAAAATGGATTCTCAGATATTTGAGAGGTACCACAAATCAAGCATTATGCTTTGGTGGTTCAAACATTGCTCTACGGGGATATGTTGATGCAGATATGGTAGGTGACAGAGATAACAGGAGGAGCACTACAGGATATGTATTTACTGTAGGTGGAATAGCTGTCAGTTGGGTTTCAAAAATTCAAAGTGTTGTTGCACTTTCAACAATAGAAGCAGAGTATGTTGCTGCTACAGAGGCTAGTAAAGAAATGATTTGGTTACAAAGGTTTATGGATGAATTGGGTAAGAAGCATGATATGGGCACACTATACAGTGATAGCCAACGTGCTATTCATCTTGCAAAGAACTCAACATTTCATTCCAGGACTAAACACATACATCTCAAGTACCATTTCATATGGTCAGTATTGGAAGATGGAGAGTTGAAGCTGGAAAAGATACACACTAGCCAGAATCCTGCAGATATGCTAACAAAAGTTGTAACCAGGGAGAAACTGAGAACATGCTCAGTTTAAATTGGTCTTCAAGGATGACGATGAAGATGAGAAACAACCAGGTCCAAAGAGGAGTCATTGTCCAGCAAATGAAGCAGCGGTGGAGTTGCTACAATCAGTCTCCAAGTGGGATATTGTTGGGTGTGGAGCATGATTATCTTGTTTATTTTGTATCACAGCGTTGGACACAGCCTTAAAAGAGACGTCGCCGCTACCCGAAGCAGTGTATCGCTACCATGGGGTCCCGGGGGGGGGCGACAGCGCTTTTTGGAGCCCCCCCCTGGCGGGGCTTCGGGGGCAGCGCCCCCGAAGCTAAAAACAGATGTAAAATTGCTTTGTAAAGTATAGTAATTTCTAGTCAATCTGGGCCGTTCATTAGGCAAATGATCTGACGGTAGAAGTTATGTTTAGATTAGGGTTTTTTTCCCTAGAAGGCAACCCCCTTGTATATATGAGGGCATTGTATTGCGGTTGTGTATTATGTGTGTATTCTCGGAGCGAGAAAAAAGAGAGAGACTGTAAGAGAGAACAGAGGATATTACAGCAGATCTGCTGTAGTTTTTGTCTCTTCATTTTTCTGGATAATAGAAAGGAAGGACTGGCTGTTCGGGGTGGACGTAGCCCAAACTGGGTGAACCACGTATATCTGTGTCTCTCTGGTTTTATGTGTTTTGTGTGCTTGTATTTTCCGCATATATTATGTGTTGCATTGCTCCATAATATATAATTTTCTAATAGGAGAAATATTGGTTATCACTCAATATAACAATTAATAATGTCTGTGACATATGGTTAAGAAAAAATTGAAAACTTTATAAAAATATATGCTTTTTATCGAAATGTTGAATGATATAGTAACTGTGGGTCCCAAACAATAGGCGTAAATGGCTGGTGTTTTCTAATCCATGCTACAATATTAGCCAGCAGGCATTTCCTGCAGGTACCACATGCCCAACTATGAAGGAGAACTTACAGATAACTGGGTGGCTTAGATGAAGAAATTTGTTTGAAAGAGATAGCTAGTTTGAAAGAACAATGCATAATCTAGAATGTCTGGGCCGAGAGAAAGACAACATTGATTAGGAAAGCCACTACACTGCGGAATTAACTTATAACATTGCTAATTGAATATTTATTCAAGAATCTCATTACCCTGCGCACTCCGTGGAAGGCAGTAAAAAAATTTAGCCAGCAATTTTATGAGAATTTCAACAAGGTTAGTCGGTGATGGTCACAACTCGTGCAATCCATTTAGTGGAAACAACAGTACGTGCCAATTCTGGCCCACATTCATGCCTTGAATGAATACGAAGCAATTGAAAATCAAATTCATGCCTATAGATTATGCTTTTAATATTTGAAGAATATTGCAGAATTTGAAGCAAGTGAAGATGAATGTGAATAATACATAGAGAAATTTGAAAGACTTTCTATAAGGTCTGGAAAAAATGAGGAGAGTCCATAATCCATTTCCAGGTATGTGAATGGTCTGAGTTATGCCATTCAGGATTCATTTTATGTGTGAAATTTTCGTTTAGTTTTAGAATCTTATCAAGAAGCCTTTAGGATTGAGGAGAAATTGAAGAAAAATCCAAAGACCATGACGATATGTAAATGATTTGGGAGAGGACAACACAACTAAGAGAAAAACAAGAAGAAAGTGAATCAAACTCCAACACAGTGGACCAACCTACTGGAAGAAGATTTCATGTATCCATAGGAAGACGATCAACAAGAGGTAGAGGTCGATAAAGCCTTTAATAAGGTATTCGATTCAAATGTAGAGTATAATGCCATATGGCATTTGAATGCCCATAATTTCTAAAGGAAGGGAGAAGGCAAGAAGGAAGAACTCGTATTGATGAAGAAAAACCAACAATAGCAACAAGTGAAGTGATTAACATAGAGTCAGAGCAAGGGGAAAATTTGATGATGAGTAAAATATTGTCGCAGCCCGAGAAAGAGATTGACAAAGAACCAAAATAGAGGAAGACCATCTTCAGGAACAAATTCCATATAGGAGGTAAGTGTTAGATCTTCGTTAAGTGTCAACTCTTCTTCCAAACCCCACCATCGTAGATACCATAATAGGATATATAAAAATTTATCAATAGTTGTTTTGGTCAAATCAATTGTCATATTTAGGGAGGCCTAGAATAAGCAACACTATTCTAAATGGCAGGTAGGCAAAGTGATAGTGGAAATCTTAAGGTCTGGTTGGCACACAACTTCCTTCCCGACAACACAACGACATGCACTGACCACACCTGGAGATTATTTAGCATGACATGCATTGACCATACCTAGCAATTATTTATCACCAGGGTTATAATAACATAAGCCTCCTTATAATAACATAAAATTTAATACAAAAATATATTTTGTGAAGGAGAGCGAGCGCTAAAGCTTCGCCCATGGAAACCTAGGGTTCTGAAAACCCTGCAACGACACCTGCCAGGGCGCCCCCTACCCTCACAGTGGCTTCATGAACCTCTTGTAGCAAATATCATTCTACTGTCTCTGACCACAATCAATGACAACCCCAATGGGAGGGGAGTGCACCCCTTCCCCTTCTGGCAACAATGACGCTGTCAATCTAGACTCAACTTCCAAAATCCCGGCCTCTGACTCTGCAGGGACGCAGAAGGAACGCACCGTAGTGCAAAATGACAAGTCTACGGAGCATCCAAGGATTACGGAGTAGAAAAAGGCAACTTTGGCTAGTTGTCTTCCTATCATGGCAGAACGTCCAAAGATTGACCTTCCAAGCCATTGTATCAATGCTCAAATATAGTACATGAAAGATCATGCAATTATTGGCAAATCTGTTAGATTCTGGCCTTTGGAGAAAGCCCTTCATGGTTGGATTTCCTCCAAATGGAAGCCAAAGGGACATTTCACCGTCCAGTTAGGGCCAAAAGGCTTCTTCAATGCCATCTTTAACTGCATTGAAGACAAAAACTGTATCTTGGATGGAGGCCCCTATTTTTTCAACTTTGTAGGATTGTATCTCAAGGACTGGGTAGAAATATTCAACCCAGACAAAGAAGATTTCAACTGGGCTCCTGTTTGGATCAGAATGTACTATTTACCTCTGGAATATTGGGATGAGGAATCCTTAAAGGACATAGGCAATGGACTAGGAGAGTTCATCAAGGTTGTAGAGGAAACCAAACTCATAAGATATACTTCATATGCAAGAATCTATGTCTATATGCATCTGGCAAAGGCTCTCACAGACTCGATAAGTCTCTTATATCATGATGATTTTGAATGGGTGCAAACCATAGATTATGAGCAAGTCCCCTCTCGATGCAGAAAATGCCATGAACATGGCCATCTCTTCCAAGATTGCCCGCTAAACCAACCACCCAAACCCTCTGCTACCCCTGAACATACTGATGTTGAGGGTTTCACCAAAGTCCCCAACCGCAAAAAACATAATAAGAAACCTACCTCCATCCCCAAAGTTCCACCACACGCATCCACCACCCCTCCTACCAATAAAAATTTTGATATCCTAGCTAAACAACCTCTGAAAGAAGGCGAATCCTCGTACCAAGCTACTGAAATAACCAAACCCACCATCTCTGAACCATCTATTGAACCCCTGATCCCTCCGCCTCCACCTAAATCTCAACAAGAAACTCAAAGCTTCTCGCCCAAGCTTAGCAATGACTTAGATTTGGTACTCTGGCAGCCCAATATTATGGACATAGATGGCCAATCTCAAGTGACCTCCCTAAAAGCCAGATTTGTGACAGAAGGAAGCCAACCCATTCATATGGACGAGGAACCTGCAAGCATTTACCTAGGAGACCTGGAAATTCTAGGTTTGGAGCAAGCTTGTAAGCAAAAAGAGTATGAAAAAAATACTTGAAAGACAGATTGACAGCCTTGAGGTGATTCTTTTTCGTGCGCAGCATCAAAGATCACTAGGCATACAACCAGGGAGTCATTAGGATGGAAAAACGTTATTCAAAGAAACAAAAAAATGAGGGCGATGAACATATCTACAAAGAACTATCATTGTAGGGGAAATGCTGGTTGAATCTGGGAGATATCCCAAGCTGACTAAGTACTATCGGCCGATCTCCAATAGTTCCCAATGAAACTCACATCATGGAATATTCGAGGGCTCAATAGCCCTTCGAAACGACGAATGATTAAAAACATGATTCAGCAAGAAAGACCATCTGTTTTCTTCATTCTGGACACTAAGTGTAATAGCCAAACCCTCACTTCCATCATCTCCAAAGTATGGTTTGGGTGCAACATAGTAGCAGTAGATGCCTCAGGAGCCTCTGGAGGCCTGCCAATCGCATAGGATCCTCATATCATTGCTCTCTCCGACTTTCATGCTTCACACAATCTCATACAAGCATCCTTCCATCTGATCAGATCCAACATCCACGGACACCTCTCCAACGTCTTCTTCCCTCAAGATTTGATGCAAAAAATTTCTCTGCTTGACACCATGGAAATCCTCAATGCTTCTAGACGTCACCCACTCTGGATTGTTGGAGGAGACTTCAATATGATCACCAAGTTAGAATAAAAAAGGGGAGGCCGAGGAGAAATTGATATAGACAACAACCACTTTAAGGAATTCATTCAAAGAAACTGGTTAATTGACCTTCCTTTTTCCAATGGTATGCATACATGGAACAACAAGCGCACAGACTCGCAGCAAATCGCCTCAAAGCTTGACCGCTTCCTAATCTCGGATAATGCCATTCACTTAGGGGGAGATATAAACTCTTCCATTCTCCCTCTAACTAGTTCTAATCATTAGCCCATTCTCTTGCAATGTTTGCATCCTGGGGCCTCATCTAGGCGCCCCTTCAGGTTTGAAGCTTTTTAGCTAACTCACCCCGATTTTAAACGCATGGTCACAAACATCTGGAGCAGTTTCACACCTCTGGTAGGATCCAAAATGTATCAATTCCAACAAAAGCTCAAAAATATCAAGAACCAGATCAATCAATGGAACCACTCCACCTTTGGGAACATCTTTTATCAACAGAAGATTCTAGAATAAACAATGTCTGAACTCCAGCAATGCATTATCACTGAAGGAAGAACAGAGTCTCTTGCCACCCAAGTACAGAGTCTACTTTCTAAGCTGGAAGAAAGAAGAAGGCAAGAGGAAATTCTATGGAAGCAGAAGTCAAGAATCTGATGGCTAAAGGAAGGGGAGAAGAACACCAAATTATTTCATCACTCAACCATTTAAAGACGTATGCATAATCAGATTGGACAACTACATAATCAACAAGGAGAAAAGTTAGAGGAACATGAGGACATAGAGAAGGAGCTTCTCAGACACTTCAAACTTATTTTACAAGAGCCCAAGGGATGCAGACAACAAGCGATCAACAAGGTTACACATCATATCCCCAAGATAATCACTAAAGAACATAAGAAGATGCTCCTCTGCCCAGTCTCCCTTCAGGAGGTTGAAAAAACAATGGCCCAATTCAAAGATGGCAAGGCTCCAGGCCCAGATGGTTTCACCTCCAATTTTTTTCATCACTTCTGTGATCTCATCAAATTGGAAGTTTGGAATTTGGTTAAGGAATCTAGAGAACTGCATTGGATTCTCCCCTCTCTCAATGCTACCTTTCTAGCCCTCATTCCAAAAGAGGAACACTCTAACACCCCAGACAAATACAACCCATTGCTTTATGTAATGTTATCTACAAGGTGATTTCCAAGGTCATTGCTAATAGGCTTAAAACTCTGCTTCCTCTACTTATCTCGCTGGAACAAACAAGCTATGTTGAAGGATGACAGATTCTGGATGGGATCATACTCACTCATGAAGTCATTCACTCCTTGAAACACACCAAGAAGGTAGGTATGCTCTTAAAAATTGATCTTTCCAAAGCTTTTGACAAATTAAGTTGGGATTATATCAAGTAGGTGCTCATTTCTTTTGGCTTTATCCCCTTATGGACTAGATGGACCATGAACCTCATATCCTCCCCCTTCTAATCTATTCTCATCAATGGTGTCCCCTCCCACCCTTTTACTCCCTCCAAAGGCATACGCTAAGGTGATCCCCTCTCACCTTTCCTCTTTGTCCTACTGGCAGAAGGTCTAGGATTTCTCATTCAAAATGAAGTTCGCAATCATAACCTTCGTGGAATTTCCATTCAGGGATCTCAGCCAACCACTCATCAATAATTTGTTGACGATAATATGCTATTCGATCATCCTTCTGTTCAAGAAGCTCATACTTTCAAATCTGTGCTTGATATATTCTAGAATGCCTCAAGCACCTCCATAAATGTTGGCAAATCTCAGATCTTCTTCTTCAACACCCTAGCTATTACCCAATGTAATATTTCTAGGATCCTTGGCTTTTCCATAGCTTCTCTACCTGCCAAATACCTTGGAGCACCTTTAATTGATTATGTGATTAGACACTCTTCTTGGCAAGAGATCTTAGAGAAAATTGAAGCCCGCCTCTCCTCTTGGACTTACAGATCCCTCAATATTGCTAGTTGACTTATCCTCATCAAAGCAGTCTTGCAATCCATGCCCCTATATCTCTTCTATGTTCTTGCAGCACCAAAATGGGTGCTCAAGCAACTCAAGAACTTGCAACGCAATTTCCTTTGGGGCTCGTCTGGGCAAAATCGAAAATGGGCTCTAGTAAAATGGTCAACAGTTTGCACTCCAAAAAAGGATGGCGGTCTAGGCCTAAGAGATCCACATCACAGCAACGTAGTCATGGATGCCCGTATCTAGTGGAAATGGTTATCCATGCCACACACTCCTTGGGCTCATATTTGGAATGTCAAATATGCCAACAATAGACCACATGAAGATCTTATCAGACTGACCATAGTAGACACAGGCTCTCTTATTTGGAATGCCGCTAAACAACACCGAGCCCTTATTTAAGAACACAAATTTTGGGAAGTCGGAGATGGAGGTACAACCCATTTATGGGAAGACTCTTGGCTACAAATGCCCAAATTGGTAGATCTTATTCATCGACCTCCATGGCACATGGATCCCTCTGACCAACTGAACAACAAAGTCAAACACTTCTGGGAACCCAATGCTGTGCAGGGCTACCATCAATGGACACCAATAGCTCAGACACACGAGAATTGGTAGGGGGGGGAATATAAGGAAATTGATAAAGAGCTCAACAACCGAAGAATTAAATATTCCGAGAAGAAAGATTTACTTAGGTGGGGCTACACTCCATAGGGCACGTTCACTACTAAGGAAGCATAAAAATTGATGTATCCCACCCAGGAACCTAAAGATCAGATCTAGATCCAAATATGGCGACTTGGCATCTGGCCCAAGGTTTCCACTTTTCTCTGGCTCCTATGCAACAAACGAATCCTCACCTAGGACAATCTTCTAAAAAAAGGATTCATAAGACCCTCAAGGTGCCCCAATTTTTTAATGCAAATAGAAACCATCCAACATCTAATGGATACATGCACTTTACCCAACAAAATGTGGGAAAAAATCATTTTCAGGTGTCGAAGATCTAGTCGTATAAAAGGTGATATTGTTAGCACTATCCGAAAATGGCCCTCAGAAACTTATAATAGTAGGTTATTAAACACTCTCTGGACTTTACTCCTGGGTCTTCTCATGTGGTCTGTCTGAAAGGAAAGGAACAAAATAATATTTAAGACTTAGAGCACCCCTCTGGATACCATTTGGACAAATATATGCATCAATCTCCAAGAAACACTAGCAATACATCAATGGCAGGATTCTGATATTCCCACTCAAGCTCCAGAGAGTCTCATTTGGGCGAATTGGAAATTATCAATGCCATTCCTTCCTTCTAGTACCAAAACTCCATCCAATCATTTGGTGTCACCCATCACGTGGATTCCCCCTTCGGCTGGGCTGATCAAGTTGAATTTTGATGGCGCTTCCAAAGGCAATTCGAGAGCAGCAGGATTCGGTGGCATCTTTCGCGATTTGGTCGGTACCCCCCTTATGATATTCTTTGGATCCATCAGATGGGACTCCAATAACTCAGCTGAATTGGAAGGTCTGTGGTAGGGGCTCTGTCTAGCTCAGGAGCACAATTACTTCCCCATAGAGGTAGAAGGAGACTCACAAATTCTTACTAATGCAACTACTCACATCCTCATGGGAGCCTCTGCTTCAAAGGTTGCTAAGATTTGGCGTCTTGCTGCTAGATTTGAGCTCATAGAACAGTGGTTAAAGCACCATTGGGCGATTTCCTTCAAACACATCAAACTGTTGGGAAATAAAATTGCGGATTTGCTTGCAAATAAAGGAGTAGACTATGAACATGCACTCTACTCAGGTCCTCTTAATAATCTCAATGATACCTCTCTCAAACATGAATGCTCTAAGCTGGTGCACATGGAAGCTACACTCCCGGATGTGGGTGAACATTAATAGTAGGTGGACGATGAGCCCAACACGTGACACATGGCTTAGCCACATGGTCGCACATGGGCTCAAGCCATGGGCATTTATATCTGCCAACTGCTCTCAACGCTGCAACATTAACTCGCCCGAACGTCGATGTGGCCACCACCCTTTCAAAATTCCTCTGCACTACAGAATTCCTCCTTCGCCTTCAAGTTGTATTTGCCCCTCTGTGGTCTTGGAGCCGAGCTCACAAACGCCCCCAGGGAGGCGGTGCAACCTCTACGGTTGCATTGTTCTCGCCCCTGGTCACCACTTATCCCATAGACTCCATTGCAGTTTCAATTGTGTTCTAGAGCCTTAGATTCCTCAGCCTCCTACTCCCTATTCTCAACCCTCTACGCCCATCTGCATCTCCACCAGCTCCAACAACTCCATTATGCCCAGGCGGCACTGAATGCACTGCCGCCGAGGCAGTGGGCATGGGAGGGCGACTCGTCCTCCGCTTTCCATCCGCTCTGAGTCTTCATCTCCATCTCCTGATGAGGTTTTGGGCCACTATCCTACAACACGTAGTGGCAGAGGCCGGGGTCATGAGTCAAGATGGTCTCACTCTGTCTCTCCGGTCGGCACTTCGGCGTTGCGCCACCCTACCATTCACTCTATTAGCCCCCTATAAATTTCTTGACAAGCAAGCAGGGGGCTAAATTGTTTTTTAGCCTTCAAGAGAAACATTTCCCATGAAAATCTCTCATCCTTGAAGCCTCTGTTGGTCCATTTACTTTTTAAAGATACTCACCGCTATTTCCATCTGAAAGGTCTCACTGATTGTAAAAAAATGTGCTCCAAAAGGCCTTCATTTTCCCCTTGTATCCCTGCAAAATTTCCCATTTTAACCCTTTGCCCATTTTCAAAGTTTCACTTTGATTCCTAAAAGCCCTTCTTAAATCTCCTAAACCACCCATTTCCGCTTTAAAAACCAAGTGAAATCCTTTCATTTAATGATTAATCCCTTTCTTCCCTTCCCTCGAAAGCCTAATGTTAGCCTTAAAACTCTGTTTCCAAGTGAAAACCCATTTTCTAATTGTATTACAGGCTAGCACCTTTTGGCCAGCCCCCTCGACCTTTCCCCACATGACCTGGGTGCTAGAACCAAGCGCTAGCCCGGAAAGCACTTATCACAAATGGATATCGGGAGTGCTATTAACCGTCGATCTGTACAAATCGGACGGTCTTCGCAAATTCTATAGCATCCGTGGCCCCCCGTTCACCTCCGATCGCATTGCAACCATCCATATGACCCACAAATCGACAGTCCATATTTCACCCGCCCCAATGGTCCTCTCGCCAAAACGCTGTTCAAAAACCGATGGTTTCTATAGCACCACCTTTGGAAGGTGGGTGGTATTTTTTATTTCGCAGCGATGCCATTCACCGCATGACACGTGGCTCCGAGCACTATTTAAAAACCGCCCTCCATCGCGCATTAAAGTTCAGTTGTGGACCCGGCGCGATATGCGCGTACACCGTCCGATCTGAAGCTATCCATCCAATGGTGATCGCGCCACGAAGATGCTAGGGAGTTATTCCAAGGAAAATGGGACCCCTGGCCCACCATCTATCGCCCTCTGATGCGTTCTCAACCATCGATCTCCTCTCGAGATCGGACGGTCTGGATTAAATGCATGCCCCGCCATTGATCGGGTCCTGCCACGTCACCCATTCCACGTATTTTTGTCTCATTTCGTCCATCCCCTATATATTCCATTTAGCACTCAAATGTCCAATGTTTGCAATAAAATTTGCTGCATTCTGCCAAATTTCACCAGACCTTTTTCCATTGATTTGCTGCATTTTCCACCATCATCCTGCATTGTTCCACCGTTTCACCAGGCTGCGCTGCCATTCTCTTTTCCCCATTGCATCCACCCTCCCCATGCATGTTTTTCTTAACATTTTTTCGTGTTTTGCAGGGTTACAGGGAGGCAGAAAACCGCCATGGTTCATACGCACTATCGTAGTGGCACAATGCACAAAAGAAGTTGAATTTAAGGGCCCGATATTACAGGAAAATGTCAGGAAAGGTGTTAGCAGCATAAATTTCATCAAAGGACAGAGTTCAAACTCTGAAAAACCTCTCCAGCACCATTAAATCTCAAATTGCACAGATAGGGACAGTACTGGAGCAGCGAAGAGTATCAGTGAAAGATCAGAGAATTTAAGGCCGGTAATCAAAGATTTTGAAGCCTTAATTCGGTAATTGAAAGGCAATGTATCAGATTGAATAACTAGAGACAAACGCAGAGGTCCCGATAGGGCCTAGGGCACAGGAAGCAACATCAACAGTGTTTCACCATCAGCAGAATGTTCTTCCCATGAAAGGACGAAGTGCCCATACAGTTTCCATTCTATGCCATGTTCTAGAGAAGTTTTCTGCCCTGACAACAATCCTGATGCTATTAGAGCATTTGTTTCACAGTATGGCCGAACCTAGCATCATTGTTCTACCTTTTTGTTTGATTCACTAGAGTACCACTAGTACTATAGCTGAGAACACATCAAAGACACACCTGGAGTAAATTGCAGCCTGACATAGACCACTCTTTCAGCCAAAGAGTACTGAAGATAAATGCCCAAAATTTAAAACAGAATGGGGCCTCGGCCCTCCTCCTCTTCTGAGTTTTAATGCTACATTTAGTTTTTCATCTACCTCCTCTACTTCTTTTCAGCTATAAAATTCATGAAGAAACTCATTGTAAAGGTTGTTGATCGGCTATCTGTGAATTGCAAGTTTTTTCTCTTGAGACATGTTCTCTGTTTAAAGTTGTAAGATAGGTTGAGGAAGATGTTTTCAGACTGAATATCAAGCTATTGGTAATGTTGTACTTGACTGGTGTTGCTCTTTAATATGACAAGCACATTTCTTTGGATCCTGATTTAAAGCAGCGGTGATGTTTTTCTGTCTTTGTCTATGTTTTCCTTTTTAGTTCATTACATTTCATTTCTGCTGGCTCGCATCAGAAATCTGGCATAGGATTTACCCTTGTTAGGTACCTTATGTTTCTGCTCTCCTTGCCTTCAATGTTTTCTGCTGTATGTGTTACCTGAGGATTGAGTTCAAGCTAATTTAACTAGTGTAGTGGTCAAACATATTCTGCTAGCTGATGTATGAATTAATGAATTTGTTTCTCAGATGTTCTTAATAGGCTTTAATTGAATGAATTGGGATACTGGGAGTTTATAACATTGTCTCTGTCTCACTAGGTCTTTTTCACTTAATTAAACCTTTCTAAGTTCCATTATGTTGGATGCCAAAGCATTGAGAGTTCAAAGTCTCTCTCTGATCTCAGGTATTCAACTTGTGCTCTAAATATTTAATGTTCCCTTGTCTGAAGAGTTAACCTTTTAAGTCTTGGACCATAGGTTTTCCAACGGCATGTCCTGTCCCTGGATCTGATTCCTGAAAGGTCACCTTGTAGGTTTTCTTGCTTTCACCTTCTCTCTTACCATTTCACACCTCACTATCATCTTTAAGATCCAATGCTTTGGATGACTAGCCCAACTGAAAGCCTACATATTGAATAGCAAGTAAACCCTTTCCTGACTCCATTTCCCAATGGTCTTGAACATTCTCTGAATTATCTCTCCTTTGCCTAAAACCCTCTTTGTTCAGCCTTGTCTTATATTGAACCTTTCTTTCCTGATTCCCAACAACCAAACCAAAAATCAAACAAACAAACCCATGCCTATAACTAGCCTAATATCTAAACACAGAGCTTCAAAGACATAGAACCTTTGCTTATATAGAGAGATCCCTCTCTGGACCTAGGAGGGCTAGATCCTGAGGTCTGAAAGTGGTTTGATGTTGTCTCATCTTTTGGTCTTGCCAACCTGCCAAAACATGGGAACCCCAACATAATGGCAACTCCACTGGGGAATTTCTGAGTATTTTCCATTTCACTACATCACAAGAGCCTTAGAAAAACGGAATCTCTGGTTAGGTTGGCAGTGAAACACTTCCACTTGCAATTCATTTTCTACACCACTTGTTGTGTTTCTACCATACTCTTAAATAGAGTCTGGAAATAGCCAGGTAGCCTCCAGATCTCACTCTCTTTCAGAGGTGAAATATCTGGTAAAAGCCCTCCCAGTCCATCTCTGGTTAGCGTTTGCTGTGTTTTCAGGATATCCCTGAAAAGGGACATTCCATAAGCACTGTGGTGGACAGTGTACCCCCTAGAAGCACCCTAAACCTTCCACCTAGCGACTCCATAGTTCCTTAAAGATCAAAGACTCCACTGGTGATCAGTAGGCCTGCTAATTTTCTTGGTTCACATAAGACTTCACTGGGAGACCAGCCTCCATAACAACATCAGCCATAATAGAAGCAACAAGTACGGTTAAGCTGCTTGGTTAGAAAACAACATTTTGGCTTCAAGAACCATTCACACAAGAGCTTATCCCAACCCAAACCCACCTGGAATAGTTGATAACCCGAGAGCATCCTCAAAAACTCTCCTACACCTAAAGGACCAACTATTTCCAGTCATATCCATAGAGCTAACTCTGCTCCGAAATATTCTACAGCTCTATCTGACCCACTTTTTGACCTAGACTCACAAAACAGTGTACCTAGAACTAGGTCATTCAATGCTCTAGACCAGCTAGACCTTGAGTTTCCTCGCTCACCACCCCAAAGTGGTAAACACATTAGGGACAGAGAGACCCCTCCATTTACACCTCTTGATATTCACTTCATTCAAAACTTGGGGCTCTGCCACCCTAAATCTGCTCAACAAACTTCTGTTGGTCCTAGTATCCCTGCCATCCATATACCAGCTGCTCAAGCCAACCCCTTACCTCCTCAAAATATCATCATGGCAGCCTAGTATGCACCCCTGGTTTTACCCCAGCCTCTAGTGCCCCTACCCAATGATTACCAATCAAAGATCCCACACTTCACTGCAAAAGAGTCTACCACAGCTCAACACCACGTAGACAGAATGGAAGATTCTTTTGACTACATGGAGATATATGATGATATAATCAAAATGAGAATCTTTGCCCAGAGTTTAGGAGGGGAAGTGAAAAAATGGTTCAAAGGCCTACCTCCTAATAGTATCCAAGACCTCCCTGCTTTATACCAGACCTTCATAAACAAATGGGAAGTTAAGGCCAACCCTCTCCAAATTTTAGAAGAATACAAGAACCTGAAAAGAAACATCGGAGAGAGTGTCCATGACTACTATACAAGGTTTAATAGTGTTTATAACGCTCTTCCTCCACACATGAAACCTCCCCAAGGTTTGGCCCTAGTGAAATACCCTGAAGGTTTTGATGCTGACATGGCCTACCAGCTTAGGGAGAGAGATTACAACACCTTGGAAGACATGCAAAAGGGAGCAGTGAGTGTAGAGGCTAATCTGATTGAGAAAAAGGCAAGATTGAGAGCTGAGAAAAGGGTAACATATAGAGATGACACTGTAGCTTCCATATCTGATCCCAATTATGACCATCTATCTAAAAACATGGAAAAGCTACAGCAAATGATGGAAAAGATGGTTGTCACAGTTAGTAATCAGAACAGAAACCAAAGTCATAACCAGAACCAGAACTTTAGAAGAAATAACACCACTCCCAACAGACAAAGAGACTTAGATTAGCAAGTCATTCCCCCATTTCAAGAGAACTTTCTTGATGAGGATGAGGGAATCATAGAAGAGTCTGAGGGAACCACCATAAACATGTTTAAAGTAGAAAACTCAATCCAAAATTGTTCCATAGAAGAAGATCAGCCCTCACCCTCATATTGGGATGAGGAAAGATTAGAATCTGAGGACTACAGACTTGGATTTGAAGATGCCATCATGCAGGTCAAAGAACAGCATGAACTTAGAAGCAAAAATAGCCTAGACAATTCCAAACCCAAAGCTTCTGAGATTACCATCAAGAAAAGGCCTGAGAAAAATTCTAAAGTAATCGCTGAAAGTAACAAATCAGCAACTGAGAGTTCTGGGAAGAACAAAGAAAAAGACAACCAAAACACTGATAAACAAAGTCAACCAACTAGCAGCACTAGCACTGCAGTTAGTGCTCCTGATTAAACTGTCACAAACATTGTACATAGTGAGAATCAGCCCACTAATTGTGCCACCAAGGTGGTGGCTAATAAGACAGAGTTGAACATTCCAAAGAGTCAGTCCACTTTCAATTTGGAGAGTGATATTGCGAAAATCAAAATCTTTGTCCCACTCTCTGAGCTGGCCACTCAAGATGTATATAGAGGCCAAATTTTGAAAGCTTTAAATCTGGGTGAAAATAGTGACACGGTCAATCTGAGTGATGATCAACCAGCCCTTCTGTTTGGTCCAAAGATAGAAGGGAAGTTTCAGGAAGGGGTAGTACCTCCTTTTTATATCAGTCTCAATATCCATGATAAGATCCTGCACAATGCAATGCATGACTCTGGGGCATCACACAATCTAATGCCTAAAGTAGTTATGGAGAGGTTAGGCCTAGAGATAACCCGACCCTACAAAGATTTATATTCATTCGACTCTAGTAGAGTGAGGTGTCTTGGCCTGATCAAAGACATATGTGTAAGCCTTACCCAGATTCCAGCCAAGTGTATGGTCATGGATGTTGTAGTGGCAGATGTGCCACCTAAGTATGGCATGTTATTGTCAAGGTCATGGGGAGCCAAGTTGCAAGGTACAATGCAGATGGATGGGGCATACGCCACAATCCCTGTCTTTAGCCAACTTAGAAGACTGTATAGAGAGGCACAAATGAAATTCCTGGTCAGTAATCCTGAAAAGCCTGAAAATTCACCTTTATACTCCATTCACATAGATCTTGACTCCTTCATCCTTTGCAATGATGAATCCTTAAAGGGGTCAGAATTCAAAAACAGAGATACAAAAAAGGAAACCGAGCCCACAGACTTTAGCATAATGGCTACTCTAGACTCGGAAGAAAACGATGTAGAAACCTATGGGCGGTGCACCAAAAACGAAACTCAGAGTGGACAAGAAGTAGAATGCAGTCAGCTGATTAGTCACCCTTCACAAGCTCATACACCACACCAAGAGTGAAACGATGTTAAGCCCGAGAGCGAAACTTTATGGGAAATGAATTTCGATGGGTCATTCACCAAGAAAAATGCAGGAGCAGGAGTGTGGGTACATAACACAGAAAGTGACTACGCAAAGAGCCATGCATGTAATCTGCACTTCAGATGTACAAACAATATCGCAGAATATGAGGCTTTTATCTTAGGCTTGAATCTGTTAAAAAAATTAGGAGCCCGTAGAATAGCTGTGCATGGAGATTCCGAGTTGATCATAAAACAGGTGAATGGCGAGTGCACAACAAAACATCCTAGGTTGAGAGCATACAGGAATGACGCTTTGGATTTATTGAAGACCTTTATGGAATATGAACTAGTGTTTATTCCTAGGAGTCAGAATGTAATTGCAAATGGATTAGCCTGCATAGCTAGTTCATATCACAAGCCTCCCAGCGACCAACAAATCATCATTCAGACCAAATTCAGACCTGCAGTGCCGGATAACGAAAAATATTGGCAGGTTTTTGAAGGAGACAAGCAGATTGAGGATTTCCTGATAGGCAGGAACGAGTTTGAATTTTCTGAGTCAGACTCGAAGTCCAATGATAGCTGCCTAAGTGAAGAACCCTCAGATGAGGAAGAAACAACCTGTAACATAGAAATAAACACTTTAAATGAACAGATTGGAAATCTAAACGAAGAATGTGAAAACGCAGATAGTGAGGAAGTAGAGGTGCTGCAGGCCAAAGATAAGAGTATACCCCGAGGTCTGGCACCTTTAGAAAATCTTTTTGATTTCGATGGTGTAGTGAAGAATCCCACCATATAACACGCAGACTCTGATGTCGAGGAATGCAACATAGGCACTAAAGATAAACCCAAGATGATCAAATTGGCTAAGTCCCTGCCTGCAAACATGAAAAAGAAATACATTGACCTATTCAAGGAATTCATTGATGTGTTTTCCTGGAGCTACAAGGACTTAAAGGCTTATGACACAAACATCATACAACACAAAATACCTCTGAAAGAAAATCAGAAGCCCTTTAGACAGAAACTCCGCAGAATAAACCCAAAACAATTACCTGCAGTGGAAAATGAAATAAAAAGGATGTATGAGGCAGGCATAATAGTTCTTGTGAGGTTCTATGATTGGGTCTCAAACCTTGTAGCTGTGAAAAATAAAACATGTGAGATCAGACTGTGTATAGACTTCAGGAACCTTAACAGAGCCTCACTAAAGGACAACTACCCGTTACCAAAGATGGAACATATCCTACAGAGGGTAGTTGGCTCAAGGTGGATCTCCCTGTTAGATGGTTTTTCAGGTTATAATTAGGTTCTAGTACTCCCAGAAGACCAACTCAAGACTAATTTCACCACTCCATGGGGCACTTTTATGTATGTAAAAATGCCCTTTGGACTGATGAACGCTGGTTCAACCTTCCAACGAGCAATGGAAATAGCCTTTTCAGAGGAAATAGGGCACTTCATTGTCATCTATCTGGATGACATAATAGTCTATTCCAAGACTGAAGAAGAGCACCTAAAACATCTTAGAAGAGTGTTTGAAAAATGGAGGAAGTTCGGTCTGTCATTGAATCCTAAAAAGACTGTATTTGGGCTGCAAGAAGGTAAGCTTCTTGGCCACATTATATCTGAGAAGGGAATTAGGATAGACCCAAAAAGAGTTGAGGGAATACTACAAATCACACACCCGAGAAACATCAAAGAGTTACAGTCCTTTATTGGGAAAATCAACTTCCTAAGGAGGTTCATTCCCAATTTAGCTGAACACCTCAGGAATATGACTAACATGTTAAAGAAAGGTGTAGGAGTTAAGTGGACTGTTGAAGCTAAGAAATCTTTTGAATCAGTTAAACTTGCACTCACCCGGGCTCCTGTCCTAATCAACCCTAATTTCTGAAAATATTTCCTGATCTTTTCATTTTCCTCCGAGCATACAGTAGCTACAGTTCTGCTGCAGAAAAATCCAAAGGGAATGGAACAGCCCATTTCTTTCTTCAGCAAAGCTCTGAGGGATGCACCCTTGAAATACAACATAATGGAAAAACAGGCCTATGCCTTGGTTAAGGCCTTGAAAGACTTTAGGGTGTACATACTGCATTCCCACACCATAGCCTATGTGCCAAACATGGTGGTTAAAGACATCTTGTCCCAAGACCCAGATGGGAAGAGGGGCAAATGGATTGCTATGATCTTAGAATATGACCTTGAGATAAGACCCACAAAACTGATTAAAGGTCAGGGCTTAGCTCAACTAATGGCTTAATCAAATCTGCAAGCCCTTGACATAAACATGTTAGATGCCTTGGATGAGCAGGAAGGATTGCCTGATCCCACTGTTGAGGAGAAGTTTCAGAGCTCTCCTTGGTATTCTGACATCCTGTACGTGCTCACAAACCTCAATGCCCCTCCTGAACTGTCAAAGACCAAGGCCAGATTCCTAAAGCTAAAATCCAGAAGCTATTGCATACTGAATGAATGCTTATACTGGAAAAATACAAATGGCCTATTGCTTAAATGTTTGCCTGAAACTGAAGTAGAGAGGATTAAACAAGAGTTCCATGCCAGAGAGTGTGGAGGCCACCTGAACTGGAAAGCCACTGCTAACAAAATACTCAGAGCTGGCTATTACTGGCCTAAACTCTTCAATGACATCCATAAGATGATAATTGCCTGCCACAAATGCCAGATTTTTGAAGGCAAAAGAAAGCTCCTACCTCTACCTCTACAACCCATCACTGTTGAAGGTCCATTTATGCAATGGGGCCTAGATTTCATAGGAGAAATACACCCTACTTCTTCTGCACAACACAAGTGGATCCTAACAGCCACAGACTACTTCACTAAGTGGATAGAGGCCATACCTTCTAGGAATGCCACAGATTCTGTCATCATTAGGTTCCTAGAAGGCCATATCCTCTCTCGGTTTGGTTGCCCAAGAAAAATAATCACTGATAATGCTGCTGCTTTTGGATCCAAGAAAATGGTTGATTTTTGCTACAGGTATCGAATAGCACTCGGTCATTCAACTGCCTATTACCCACAAGGTAATGGCTTAGCAGAATCATCAAACAAGAGCCTGGTGACCATCATCAAAAAGCTGCTGGAAGAGAATAAAAATTTATGGCATAACAAGTTAGTGCATGCTCTGTGGGCTGACAGGTTTACAACAAAGAAATCCATTGGCATGTCACCATATCAGCTTGTCTATGGAACAAAGACAGTGTTTCCTACCAGCCTTGGGATACCAGTAATCAAACTTGTCGAAGGAATCGAGACAGAGGAATACAGCATGATGAGGAGGATAAATCAAATGATTCATCTCCAACAAACAAGTGAAGAGGTCTATAACAGAGAAATGAAAGTCCAGGAAAATATAAATAAGTTGTTTGACAAGAGGACCAAAGCTTCTGACTTCAAAGTTGGAGATAAAGTTCTGAAGTGGGACTCAAGGAGAGAGGACAAAGGAAAGCACGGCAAGTTTGACAGTTTGTGGTAGGGTTCATACATCATCCAGGTCACTGTGGGTCCAAATGCCTTTTTTCTACAAGAACTAGATGGTACAAAGCTGTTTGGGGGTCCTGTCAATGGCAGGATGCTCAAACACTACTTCTACTGATTTCCAATTTCCAGTTTCCATTTCCATTCTAAATACCATTGTTGTGTTATGTTTTCAAGAAAAAGAGAAAATGTTCCAAAAATAAAGGGAAAGAGAGGTTCAGACATGCTCAAAACATGAACCTCTGAGGTGCAAAAGATTGACTCTAACATGATCAAAACCTGAGCCAACAAAGAAGAAAAGGATCAACTCTAACATGCTCAAAACCAGAGCTGAAATGAAGAAGAGAGAGTGGCTCTAACAAGCTCAAAACTTGAGTCACAAAGAAAGAAGGATGCTTCAAAACTTCAGATTTCAAGCCTTCAAGATTTTGTTTTCAGTTTTCTGCAAGTTTCTGTCCATGTGAAACTATCTTTACGCCTTGGATCCACAACAAACTAGACTGTCTAATCCTAGTTTGACTGTTTTTGAATTTCTGTTGTAGAATGTAGAGAAGAAGTCTGTTGGACAGTTTAATCCCAGTAGATGTTAGATTAGGTAGAGAAACATATGAGGCCAACAATTTAATCTGGTCTCATGGAGTAATAAGGGTAGAAGTAGAATAGTTTTACTTTCTTGTTTGTAAAAAATAAATGATGTAAAGGGTCTGCTAGTCCAAATGCACCCTGGAAGAGAAAATGGTAGGATTATAGTCTGGGTAGGTAGATTGTTTGGGAGAATTTTTCTGCTGAATTGATGACTTCACGATTTGTGGCAGTTGATCCAAGAAAGAAAATGAATGGGTCAAGTACCTGGCACTTGGCCTACACCAAGATCATTTCTGGATTCTTGACTCCTTCAAGAAGAAGCCATCCCCATGTGGAGCCACTGTTAGCCCCCTATAAATTTCTTGACAAGCAAGTAGGGGGCTAAATTGTTTTTGAGCCTTCAAGAGATACATTTCCCATGAAAATCTCTCATCATTGAAGCCTTTGTTGGTCCATTTCCTTTTTAAAGATACTCACTGCTGTTTCCATCCGAAAGGTCTCACTGATTGTAAAAAATTGTGCTCCAAAAGGCCTTCATTTTCCCCTTGTATCCCTGCAAAATTTCCCGTTTTAACCCTTTCCCCATTTTCAAAGTTTCCCTTTGATTCCTAAAAGCCCTTCCTAAATCTCCTAAACCACCCATTTCCCCTTTAAAAACCAAGTGAAATCCTTTCATTTGATGATTAATCCCTTTCTTCCCTTCCCCTGAAAGCCTAATGTTAGCCTTAAAACTCTATTTCCAAGCGAAAACCCATTTTCTAAACGTATTACAAGCTAGCACCTTTCGGCCAGCCCCCTCGACCTTTCCCCACATGACCTGGGCACTAGAACCAAGTGCTAGCCCGGAAAGCGCTTATCGCAAATGGATATCAGGAGCGCTATTAACCATCGATCTGTACAGATCGGACAGTCTTCGCAAACTCCATAGCATCCGTGGCCCCCCCGTTCACCTCCGATTGCATCGCAATCGTCCATATGAACCGCAAATCGACGGTCCGTATTTCACCCTCCCCGGCGGTCCCCGCGCCAAAACACTGTTCAAAAACCGACGGTTTTGATCGCATCGCCTTTGGAAGGTGGGAGGTATTTTTCATTTCGCAGCGATGCCATTCACCGCATGACACGTGGCTTCGAGCACTATTTAAAAACCACCCTCCATCGTGCGTTAAAGTTCGGCTGTGGACCCGACGCGATATGCACGTACACCGTCCGATCTGAAGCTGTCCATCCAACGGTGATCACGCCACGAAGATGCTCGGGAGTTAGTCCAAGGCAAATGGGACCCCTGGCCCACCATCTGTCGCCCTCCGATGCGTTCTCAACCATCGATCTCCTCCCGAGATCGGTCGGTCTGGATTAAATGCATGCCCCGCCATTGACCGAGTCCCGCCACGTCACCCATTCCACGTATTTTTGTCACATTTCGTCCATCCCCTTTATATTCCATTCAGAAGTCAAATGTCCAATGTTTGCATTAAAAGTTGCTGCATTCCGCCAACTTTCACCAGACCATTTTCCACTGATTCGTTGTGTTTTCCACCATCATCCTGCACTGTTCCACCATTTCATCAAGTTGCACTGCCATTCTCTTTTCCCCATTGCATCGACCCTCCCCATGCATGTTTTTCTTAATGTTTTTTCGTGTTTTGCAGGGTTACAGGGAGGCGGAAAACAATCATGGTTCATACGCACTATTGTAGTGGCACAGTGCACAGAAGAAGCTGAATTTAAGGGCCTGATATTACAGGAAAATTTCCGGAAAGGTGTCAGCAGCATAAATTTCATCAAAGGACAGATTTCATACTCTGCAAAACCTCTCCAGCGTCATTAAAGCTCAAATTGCACAGACCGGGACAGTACTGGAGGAACGAAGAGTATCAGTGAAAGATCAGAGAATTTAAGGCCGGTAATCAAAGATTTTGAAGCCTTAATTCGGTAATTTAAAGGCAATGTACCAGATTGAATAACTAGAGACAAACGCAGAGGTCCCGATAGGGCCTAGGGCACAGGAAACAACATTAACAGTGTTTCACTGTTGGCAGAATGTTCTTCCCATGAAAGGACGAAGTGCCCATACAGTTTCCATTCTATGCCGTGTTCTAGAGAAGTTTTCTGCCCTGACAATAGTCATGATGCTATTAGAGCATTTTTTTCACAGTATGGCCGACCCTAGCATCATTGTTCTACCTTTTTGTTTGATTCACCAGAGTACCGCCAGTACTGCAGCTGAGAACACGTCAAAGACACACTTGAAGTAAATTGTAGCTTGACATAGACCACTCTTTCAGCCAAAGAGTACTGAAGATAAATGCCCAAAATTTAAAATAGAATGGGGCCTCGACCCTCCTCCTCTTCTGAGTTTTAATGCTACATTTAGTTTTTCATCTACCTCCTTTGCTTCTTTTCAGCGATAAAATTCATGAAGAAACTCATTGTAAAGGTTGTTGATCGACTATCTGTGAATTGAAAGTTGTTTCTCTTGAGACATGTTCTCTGTGTAAAGTTGTAAGATAGGCTGAGGAAGATGTTTTCAGACTGAATATCAAGCTATTGGTAATGTTGTACTTGACTGGTGTTGCTCTTTAATATGACAAGCACATTTCTTTGGATCCTGATTTAAAGCAGTGGTGATGTTTTTCTTTCTTTGTCTATGTTTTCCTTTTTAGTTCATTACATTTCATTTATGTTGGCTCGCATCAGAAATCTGGCATAGGATTTACCCTTGTTAGGTACCTTATGTTTCTGCTCTCCTTGCCTTCAATGTTTTCTATTGTATGTGTTACCTGAGGATTGAGTTCAACCTAATTTAACCAGTGTAGTGGTCAAATATATGCTGCTAGCTGATGTATGAATTAATGAATTTGTTTCTCAGATGTTCTTGTTAGGCTTTAATTGAATGAATTGGGATACTGGGAGTTTAGAACATTGTCTCTGTCTCACTAGGTCTTTTTCACTTAATTAAACCTTTCTAAGTTCCCTTATGCTGGATGCCAAAGCATTGAGAGTTCAAAGTCTCTCTCTGATCTCAGGTATTCAACTTGTGTTCTAAATATTTAATGTTCCCTTCTCTGAAGAGTTAACCTTTTAAGTCTTGGATCACAGGTTGTCCAACGGCATGTCCTGTCCCTGGATCTGATTCCTGAAAGGTCACCTTGGAGGTTTTCTTGCTTTCACCTTCTCTCTCACCATTTCACACCACACTATCATCTTTAAGATCCAATGCTTTAGATGACTAGCCCAACTGAAAGCCTGCATATTGAATAGCAAGTAAACCCTTTCCTGACTCCATTTCCCAATGGTCTTGAACATTCTCTAAATTATCTCTCCTTTGCCTAAAACCCTCTTTGCTCAGCCTTGTCTTATATTGAACCTTTCTTTCCTGATTCCCAACAACCAAACCAAAAGTCAAACAAACAAACCCGTGCCTATAACTAGCCTAATATCTAAACACAGAGCTTCAAAGACATAGAACCTTTTCTTATATAGAGAGATCCCTCTCTGGACCCAGGAGGGCTAGATCCTGAGGTCTGAAAGTGGTTTGATGTTGTCTCATCTTTTGGTCTTGCCAACTTGCCAAAACATGGGAACCCCAACACACTCCTCCCCACATTTTCCTCATTTGGAGATGCTTCCCTCTCCACCTACTGAACACTCTGCCCAATTCTACTACACCTGCGCTCTGGACCGCCCTCGCATCATAGCCACCATCTCCATCAGCTTCCCTTGTTGCTAGCCACAACCCCAGAAAAAAGCTCAGAAAATCTACCATTGAATAGGCCCCGCTTTCACCCTCTCGCAAGTTTGAAGCCCTTCCCGTCATTCAGAGCACCCTCTCCTCCAGCATCAACGGCAAAGGCAGCAGCGGAAACGATAGCAGTGGCGGTGATAGCTCAGATTGGTTTGGAGAAGAGGTTGGCAAGGGCAGTGCAGGCACCGCCATGACTCTTGAACCAGCAGTGCCACAGACGAAGAATGCAGACGACTCCTCCGATGAGTACAGGTGCCTCATTGTGGAGGAACCATCGCCTTCGCACAATGACACCTAGCTTGAACAAGTTTATTTACTCAGTTCGGTCAATTTTCTGGATCACTATGTCTCTTTTGAATATTTTCATAATTCTCAACTATTTTATGTATGAAGCTGGTTTCCCCTATGTGGGCAGCTGCAGTAAGACTGGTTTGACTGGTTTCTCCATCTGGGGCAGTCACTATTTTGATTTTTTGACTTATAATGCCTCTGGAATTGGCTAGTTCCAAAAAAAAAAAAAAAAAACAAACAAACAGACAAACAAACATTTAATACCAGTAAATTAATGTCAATATTAGTTTACAGTTGTGAAATAATAACGAAATTGATGCCTATAATATATGGTTATAGCCTCTTTCCCTCAAAAAGAGGCCAATCAGACAGTAAGTGTAATGCAACTAGATAAAGATTAACTAACTTCAACTAATGATAAACACATCTTTTCAATTCATATAGTCCCATGCCAGAAGTCAAGGACTAATAAAAGTAATGCAAATAATATTAGATTACAAAAAAAAATTAAAATGCTAACAAAATTTTAACATGATAGCATCCATAAGTAATACTAACCCTTAGATCCATTCACATGCTATCTTCCGGAATCAAATTCCTTACTCTTTACATCAGATGAATAATTTTGGTGTAAAGCCTAAAACCCTTTTATTTAAAACTTTATTAAACTTTGTCAAATATTATATTAATGTATGTGAAAGTCTCACTTAGCACTGAGCAATGTAAATGTCATCGAGTCAAAGGTAAGAGTTAATTGCACAACAGGTTTCCAGAATGATGAAGGTTTCAACCATCAATCAAGATTAACTATAACTGTTGGATCCCATGGGATCTCAACTCTTAACGTATATTTTCTCTCTCCTCAATTCCCGACGGGCATAATAACGTGCATTCCATAAAGATCTCAAATCACTTTATAAAACCTTATTAATATTAATTGCTCGATTCATATGAAAGCTTAGTTTGTGCATGTGTATAAATTCCCACATTATTAATTCACGAATATGTTCACATGCAGTATAAATGAAGGTCATCCATCAAAGAACATACAAGCGTTTAGATCCTACCAGAGTCGTACATTCCATCTGATAATCATTACAACCTGTCATTTATCTTCTCTAAAGTTTATTATTAGTCCCTGCCGCCTGCGGCATGGCAGGGACTCTTGTAATCGAAAACGATATTAGTATTAGTTTATTCACTGAAACCGAAGTATATAAATCTCTGTAACCCAATGTTTCATCCAGTGCACCGTTTGGTCAGCGTATGAGATTGCTCCGGCCGATATTTCAGCGAATAAGAAATTTTGAGGTCTTATTTGGCCTCTTCCCGAGGCCGAGAAGGAAAAAACTTATACTATATTTCATTTTGCATTTCAGAAATCGAACTAATCGAACTAATGTTAGCATTAGTTCGATAGCAACAAATGTTATAGTGTTTATACATTTCATCATGCCACCCTTATAAGAATAGAGAATAGTCATTTCATCATGCCACCCTTATAAGAATAGAGAATAGTCATATCTGCTGGTAAGATTTGCTGACACATGTTTTTCGACCGCCCGTGTTTTGTGACATCTGGGCTAATAAGTCTTCAATACCTGCATAAATAACTCTTCGATACCTGCACATCGTCTTCCATACCTGCAGACCACAACTTTTTTCAGGATCTACAGAGCACCGCCTGCGGAGCACCGCTTTCGTCAGGAACATCAGCTAGTTTTGGAGTTGTCTGCGTAAATAACTCTTCCATACCTGCACATCGTCTTCCATACTTGCGGACCACAACTTTCATCAGGATAAGAAATACCTGCAGACCACCGCTTTGCAGACCACCGCTTTCATCAGGAGCATCAGTGAGTTTTGGAGCTGTCTCTGCAATTTCCGAATGTATACCAAGTTTAATCGTTTCATTTCTGGTAATTTCTATAGTTTCTACTATGCAGACTTTTTGATGTTTCCTTGATCATACCCTGATCAATACGTGCTATCTACAGTATTAAATTTTCAAATTGCGCTATCTAAAAAATGCAATGTTTATTATGCAGACTTTTTGATGTTTCCTTGATCATACCCTGATCAATACGTGCTATCTACAGTATTAAATTTTCAAATTGCGCTATCTAAAAAATGCAATGTTTATTCTGACATCCTCTGTTCGGTAATTTTTTGAATATACAATATTAGATTGAATATTTTTTTTGTATATCTGGGTATGTGTTTATTTTCTGTGTAACCTTCAAATGACATTTCTTGTAGAGTTCCCATTTCTAATATCTGGCAACTTAGCTACTATCAACCTAACTCAGCTACAAGATTATGTTGTGACCACACCGACTAGTGCCAAGTGATAAAATGGGGGCAGCAGAGGCATGAAGAAACTTACCTGGTACACAGTGTCGGACTACGGCGTCAAGAATTCTTGGAAGAGAGTGGTTGGGGATTATAGCTACTTCTATATCATAGCGATTCACCGAGAATCACCGTAAATCCCAGAGAACCACTGTAAACCCTACCATGAAAGGTCTTGCGGATTGGCCCTGCGTTTACTTGCTTGAGCTAGAAAGGTTAGTTACCCAAAATCACAGATCAAAACCTTAAGAACCACATCAACTCTTGCCATGTTTTTGGGGCTATACAATAGTTATTTCTTCAGAGAATCACTGTAAACTTTGGCGGGATATATTTGAGTTCGTACCCTAATTACTTGCCATGAAGCTAACCACTGCAGACCTCACAATAGAATCGCCTAAAACCTGCCATGATTTTGGAGAATAAAGATGCTTTAACATTCCAATAGCTTGATTGCATTGAAACAATGTAGAACTGCAAGCCATCTGAAATCTTCTGATTAGTTTCAACTGAATACCCTCATGACCTAGAAAGGCATCAAATGCATGAATTCCCATCATTCCAATCTTGTACATCACAAATTACACCAGTGACAATACCATTCTCAGGGCATTCTGAATTTCAGGGAAATGTTGAAGAATCTTCACAACCTTCAGAAAGCCAGCTTTGCCTTCTGCTATTCATATTTGCACGTCCATCTCCACCAACGTTCCAGAATCTTCATGACCTTCAGAAAGCCAGCTTTTCCGCTGTGTCTCGGCAGATTTAATTCCAACCCTACCAATCCGGTATCGGGTTTGTCCTGAAGCTGTGACAAGAATTTGTGGCAGAGAGCTCGCATAAAGATTTAGAAAAAGCAAAACCATTAAATAGCCTATTTTATTTGTTGCAGTGGCAGCATATCAGAAAACCACTGCATTCCCCTCATTGTAAGGAAAACCAAAAGCCAGTGCATTTCTCTTATTGTACGGGGTTGTTGCAGGTTGACCACAAACCCATATTTCTGAGATACCCCTGTATTCCAAAAAAATTGTAAGCAAAATTACAAAATAAAACCCGCAGCTCTAGGGCAACTTTGGCAAAACAAAAACCCATCAAGCTTGGCACCTGAGCAGAAGGAAGTATTTGTTTTGTGGTTAAACCTCGACCTTGAGGAATGATGCTCAAAACTTTAATAAAAAATCGACAACTATAAGCACATGCACGGGGATGCTATATCGATGTGTTATGTTCGTGTAGACAAGTGGTCCATAGATGGGCCAACGTAGTGATTTGTTTTTCACCACTTGTCATCTGTGATGGGCCCAGTTGTGGTGGGGGCAGTAGCAATAGTCCATAATTCTCATTTTTTGGTGGTCTGTGTCCATCATTTCTTTTCATTGCCAAGGAAGCTCCGAAGGATTCGTGAGAATTATTTGCAAAACTTTGAGTTTCTAAGATTTCTTTTGGTTAGATTTGAATTCAGACAAGTTATGTGTAAGCTTTGTTAGAATCATATGTTCTTTTGAAATTCTAACGAATTCTTTGTTCAGTTTTAATGTTAGTTGCTTGATATATATTTCCGTGAAAAAATCTTTGCTTAATTTGGAAATTTCGAAGAATTCTTTGCTTCATTTTTAAATTTCGAACAGCTCTTTGCTTGCTCTGGAAAATTTGAAGGAAACTTTGCTTAATATGCTTGCATTCGGCTCCATGAAATCTAGCTTGACTTTCAATATAATTCATTCGGCTCTAAGAATTTCTTTTTTTTTGCATCTTCTGCAAATCAAGGACTTAGTGGAGTTTTTACAGCTAAATAAGTAATTGAATTCTCGTTTCCAACCTTATTTTGTCCAAAGACAGAGTAAAATCATCGAGTTTGGCTATTCACTAAATCAAAGTTTGAGATGTTGTTTATCGCTGCCATCTTAGACAGTGGGATTCTTTGAACAATATGGTATCATATGGCGTATCATATATGTGCGTCAGGAACTGATATCCTTGCCAAAGATTTATTTGACTCGACACCAAATAATCACGAATGACCGCACATGATCTGGCTGGCGGCAGGGACTTGCTGCCCCGCAGCCACTCTTGTTTATTTTTGCGATGAGTTTATTGAATAACGTTAACATTTTTGGCTATGGATTTGTTTTTCTCGCATGAAATACATTTCATATTTTAGGATTTTTGTTATAGTTGGGAGAAAATTTTACCCATATTTATCGCAGGAGATCAAATAAAAAATCTAGTATAATTATATTACATAAATATGAGTTACTTAAATGATCTTACCTCAAATATACATTGATGTAATAAAATGAGGTAAGAGAAGTAATTTTACTCGTTTCATTTTTTAAATACTATATAAAGTTACTAATTCTAACTCTTTATGATGTGGAAGAAACTAATTCTAATTTTCTTTTAATGATGTAGGAGGATTGATTAGAGAAGGTTTGAAATATTCTGGGAAAAAATATTTGGTTGGAATAAAATACAAAGAAATATTTTACTTTGTTAAATTATGTGGTTTAACGAAAAGAAATTAATTTAATTTAGCATTAATTCTAGGTTTAATTAATGAGAGGTTACGAAAAAATATAATGGAAATGAACGCCTAATAAAATAAAATGGTTGGAAATGATCAAAGAAAGGGAGCATGGAGGTAGGGGCATTATTATTTTGGAATATTGTTATTTTAATATGAAGCAAAATCACATGATGACTTTAGATTTTCATTATTAATGATGTGAGAATCCTTGCATGTGATTTTGATGAGTTTATATATATATTTTTTCATTTAAAAAAAAAAGTGAATTTAATGGAATTTTGGTGATGTTGAGGTGTTTTTTTTTTTTTTTTTTTTTTAACAAAAATGAGTAAGGTTTCTATTAAAATTTTCACCCAAATGCGAGGATAAAAATGTGAGTCTGGGTAACACTTTTCCTTATTTATTGACATTTTCATTTTTTAGGTTTTGGTCGACATCTTCATAGTTAGCAATCATTTTTTTCTAAAAAAATTTAGATAGAAAATTATAGTATTACATGTAGTGCGTACTATTTCACACTAGAAATCTGGTACATTACTTCTTGCATAGGATCCTCCAAGGAGGGACTAACAAGTGTTCAAAAGGATAAAATTGAAGAACAAATGCTACAAAAGTCCAACATACATAAACATTACAAAATTGGCTGAGTAAAAATATACATTTAAAATATGAGATCATCAGAAAAAAGGAGATAAAATTTCTTCTAGAGGCCTGTTGAGATCAAGTTGTTATTTTCCAATGGGTCGGCTAGAAGTTGTGCTTGTGGGGTACTAGTTTTCATTTACCTTAATCTACAACTTCAAGGCATTAATTTTCCTATATAGTGCATCAATTTCATCATCTTGGTGACTTATTTTATCTTTAGGAGACTAAATATCATCCAAAAGAGAGATGGAGGTTGTCAACTGTTGATGAATTTTCTAATTAATTTCCATATTTTCTAGCTACACGGCTTCGATTTTTTCTAAACACATTTTATATTCACTATTTCCCCATGCTACTACTAAATTTCCTTTCTTGGCCAACATTGGTAAGTTGTAGGAGAAAAGGAACCAGGTGACATGGTGTTGAGGAGTTAGGGGTCCAATTGAAAGACAATCGAGAGAAGCTAAGGGGAAAATGACAGTCCAAAGGGAGGAAACAATGCCACGAGAGCAAGAATGAAGTGACCACTTCCCATGGAGAGGAGAAGGGGGTGAAAATGAACGCAAAGCCTGAGCCACATAGGCCACAATGGTAAATAAATAAGGAGGAGTCCAATTAAATAAGTCGAGCTTCTAAGAACCATTGGAAGCAAGAGTAATAGTGAATTCGATGTAAAGGGGAAATGGGTACCTAATTTCAAAATGACCTCATTGAGGAAGGTTGGTTTGCACATAGAAGAACCCAAGGGAAAGAACCAAGTAGAAAATTGGCATGCCACCAACCAAGCTAATAGGAATTGAGTCATCATGAACAGATAAGGAAACATGAGTAGCTCCAAAAATATTTGTGTTTTTCAATTTTCCACCACCAACACTATATAAACTCCACCTTCTACCAATAGTGTAAATAACAGAGCGTTTATCATGGATAAATTCCAAGAAACTCTAGTTATCACATATAATTACTAAGAAAAAAACCTAGCTCAAATTTGCAGGAACAAGGCATATTTGTCAATTATTAAACCACAAATCCCATGGATCAATAAATGGAGAACTATAGTGGAATCAAATGTAATCCATGGATTTAATCCCAGAACTAGAGGTCCCACATGTTGCACAAATCATGTCATCATTAATTTTCAAAATAACCCACAATTTTGAGTCTATCAATTCTGTAGGTGTGATATTAGTTCAAGGTTGGTTGTTTCATCTGAACTTAGATCTTAGAACATGTGATGGTATTGGGTAGAATTCCCATGAATGAGATGCATTCTCTCCATAAGCCATGATGTCAATTTTAATATGAAACCTTTTTGGATCGGGAATTCTAATGTTGCATTTAATATATGGGAGGGGGGGTCTTAGTATAGGGGTTCTTATAATGTTCATTAAAACTAAGGGGGAATTGGGTAGTATCATGGAATATTTCTCCATCACGATGAATTAGTTATTTCAATTTGACCCATTTTTAGAAGGCATGCTATATTATCTTGTCTATAAGCTTTAACATTTTCTGATTTAAGGACGTGAAAAGAGGAATTAAAGTGGAAGTGATCGAGAGCAGTGATAATTATTTGACATTAGAGGAAATTTAAGCCTAAAAGGGGCTTCCTAAGGAAAAATAATAAAATAATACTTAAAATAATAAAATAAGAGATAAAAATTTTGGAGAGAAAATTAAAAAACTACATTTTTTATTTTATTTTTGGTTTATCTCCTTGTATGTTTACTCAAATTTCAAGTGTATACACTCGTTGGATGTGGAATTAAGTTCCACACTCAATGAGTACCCATTATGCATAGTTTTGAGAAGACCCACATTGATAAAAATTGCAGATACATTAAAAATGTCTCTTCAACACACCTTTTTAATGTATCTGCAATTTTTATCAATGTGGGTCTTCTCAAAAGTATGCATAATAGGTACTCGTTGGATTTGGAATTTAATTATGCATCCAACGAGTATCTACACTTGAAATTTGAGTAAACATATAAGGAGATCAGCCAAAAATACAATTAAAAAAAGTAGTTTTTCTCTTTTTCCCTCCAAAATATTTACATGTGCCTCTTTTTAAATTTAAGGGCCTTTGATTAGTTTACATATTATGACCTGAAAATTATGTGAAAAATTCATTAGCACTTTTAGGCTGAAATTTCCTCTAATGAAAAGGAATTTGAGGTAGTTTTCTTTAGGAAATGAGCCTTTATTTAAATGTTGAATCATGAAAAGAGAGTCCCCCTCGATTGTTATCTTAGATATTTCCATATCATTAGCCAATATTAGGCCAAACAAGAGACCATATATTTCATCTTGGTTATTGGTTCTCCTTCCAAGCCATTAATAACTAGTTTTCATTCGAGATTGTAGATAACCCCTCCCCCTCATGCCATCCCTAAAGTTAATGAAATTAACCACTCATATTTTCATTGGTTTAATATCTAGTTAGAAGTATTATAGTGAATACACGTTATTTAGAAGAAACTATTGGATAATTATTTATTTATTGTGTTTATATTTAATTATTTTTGTATACATGATATCATATGGTTTATTGAATGCATTAAATGATTATGTTTTAAATAACAGACTAAATTTTCCTTTCTGTTATTTTATTTCCTTTATTTTTGCTTTATTTTCTTTTTAATGTGTTTTCCTCTCATTAAATACTAATGCAAATACTCATTATTACTTAGTATTTAATATTTAATATGTGTTTTCTCCTTAAAAGGATTTCAAATATAGGACAATTGAAAATCACATATAGTTATTCATGAGTTTGAATTCCAACAATCTTATTACTAAATATTCCTCATCATGTTTTTTCTCCTTTACAAATTCAAGAACTAACTTGGCCTATAATTAATTAAAGGCTATTATTATTATAATATTTTTTATTCTTTTATGAATAATATCAAATACATGGAAGACCCCTTGTGGTTGGAGAAGTTCGTTATCCAACCTAAAGTGGGGGGATCATTAGATCCTCACTAGATGCCTTTTGGGATTTTTTAACTCACTGAAAAATATGAGAGACCAAAAATATATGAAACAATTGAGAAGCTTTTCTAATTTGTAATTGATGAGGTTATCTAAACTACCCAAATCAATCAACATTGTTACCTTTCAATTTTTGATACATCCTTCTATCTTGAGGGTTTTTGGAGTATTGTACCAACCAATGCATGGCAATATATTGTTAGAGTAGTCTCTTCTAGCTCTAGACCTTGTGATTGTTCCAATTATTGATATTATTCCTCTTCAAGTCAATGTAGAATAATTTCTTCTCACTACATTTATGCCCCTTACTCTACTTGTTGTTGTTACACCATTTTTTGGTCATCTAACCTACTATCATTAGATGGACCCAAGTACACCATGTAAGACCAATTTTACCCTAAGTAAAATTGCTTTCACTATGTAAAATAACTTAATAAAACACATTTATTAGGTTGTTTATGGTCTAAACAGAAAAACCCAAAAGGAAATATTAAACAAACCTATATTTGTTTGATTTTCCTCAAGGAATAATTAATTAAACAATAATTTAATTATTATTCCTGGTCATGTTTAACTCAAAACAAAGAAATTAATTAGATAAATCCTTATTTATCTTATTATTTTCTAGGAATAATTGTTTAAATCTTATTTAAATAATATTCCTTGTTAAATATGACTAAATCACCCATAAATAATTAAATAAATCATTATTTATTTGATTATTCTTCAACCACTTCCTTAAAATGATAAATAAATCATTTATTTATTTATTATTCACAAATAAAGGGATTTGACCCAAGTCAAATACTTTTTCCCTCCAACAAATATAATAAATATTCCATAAAAGGTGGATCTAGATTTGGTTAATGTTATTTTAATCATGCACCAAGATCTAGAATGACCCAATATTTTGTTATAAATAGGAGGGTTTTTCCTACCATTCTTCACCTTTTGTTGCCTATTAGATCACTCTGGATCTAAACTCTTGGTCTGATTTTGAGCCATTATCATTGTCATATTTTCCATTATTTGTTGTGTGAGCTCCCTTTGAGTTCTATCTTTGTCTGGGTTTTCTACACCAACAGGAGAGAGAAATGCTAGATCTGAAGTGCTAAGGACTTCCAAGAACCCATCCCATTGAGGAGAATTGGAAACATCTTCTTGTTTTCCTCCCAGGTGCCCTTAATACAAAAAATTATTTCAAAAATTGTTCTTGTCTTGTCTATTGGATATATGGAGCAAACCCTTCTTTTCACTGTTTA
The DNA here is from genome assembly GCA_034641835.2 of Pinus albicaulis. Lineage (NCBI taxonomy): Eukaryota > Viridiplantae > Streptophyta > Pinopsida > Pinales > Pinaceae > Pinus > Pinus albicaulis. The sequence continues at coordinate 1,570,911,844 of CM076570.1, forward strand.
ATGTCTTTCTATGCATAGATCTGGTTTTTGCAGCTCTTGTCTTGATCAACTAACTACAGATCTGAAGATATTGGCAACCATACTTGATGTTAGGGCTATTAGTTATGCGTAGCTAAAGTGGTATTTTTTCGTACACTTCGACAAAGGATTCATACTAACAACTGGCGACTCACACGGGTTTTCAATTACGACCGCTGTCGTTTTTCATATTCCTGCATATCCAGCTACTTCAGACCCTAGGGTTTCTTTTCAGCTTTTTGTTTTTCCTATTTTCATGTTGTTTTTCACTTATAAAACCCTAAAACATTAAAATTTCTAACTTCCGCGTGTTTTTGGCCCTATTGCGCAGGTGACAGGCATCAGCCGCAACTGAGACGGCAACTTTTCCGCAAATCTGCCGCCGGGACAACCGGAGTTGGAGGTCGCACTTTTCAGCCCAACAACTACGACCTGGACTCCAGGTCGCACTTTCCAGCCCTTTTTCTGCGACCTGAACAGGAAAACAGGTCAGAACCTGCGACCTGTGCTTTTTTCTGCTGTTTTTCTGCAATTTTTCTGGGTTTTGTTGAAGCTTCTGTTAGGGTTTTCCAGCCTCTGTCTCCGCCCGTTTGGACCTGTTTCTGATCTATTTTTCTCATCTAAGTGGGAACCTAGCCCCCTAGGGCTTCAGTACCCTCCACTTTTGGTGGAAGAGTTTTAGCTGTTTCAGGTGTCTTTTTTTTTTTTTTTCCGAGTTTCAGCCTTCCCTTTTTCAGATCTGATACCTCATTCTCAGATCCCTTTAAATCAGCTCTTCTTCCTTTCAAATCACCTCCTGAAGATTTGTTCGGATCTACCTTTAGGGCCTCCTCCTTGCCCCTTCTGCTTTTTGCTGATTTCCTCCCTTTTTCCAGCCACCTTGCCTTTGCCTCTTTTCAACAGCTTTCTCCTTTAGATCCCTGTCCCTCTTGACCCTAGATCTTTTGGCCTCTTTTTAGTGTGTTTTGACTAGATTTTTTCCCTCTCTTAGATTAGTTTTGAGAGGCCCGCCTTCTTGGGTTGGATCGATGCACTAGTAGCTGTTATTTCAACATTATATAATGTTTTTACAACATTATTTTCAGTTACACAACACACTTTTTCTCTTGCTCTCAAAACGAAAAGGGTTTAAAAATTAAAATTAACGCACGCCACACACTCACCCTAAGCGAAGAAGAGCCTGGTTTACACCGCCAGGCAAAGACTTTAAAATCAACTGACACTGCACCTTTTCGCCCTTGTTTCGACATTGTAATCACTTGATTCTGCACCTCCCTGCCTCCGTCGGTCATTCTTCTTCCCCTCGTGCCGTGTTTGTGTTGCCATCATTGCGCCCCCAAGGCGCGCTTCCCGGAGACTTCTTGGCCTTCACCCTCAGTTTCCGGTCGATCGACCTGCTCCGTCCCGCCGTCGTCGAACCAGTCCTCCTCCAAGTTCGCATTCCGACTCCTCTTCTGATTCATTGGGTTCTCCTTTTATTTCGGGTTCTCCCCCTGTAACCTTCACTATGTCTGGTCTAGGGCCTAACGCTAGCAGAGCTCCTGGCCCTAATGCCGGAACTACTACTAGAGGAACCGCCATAGGAACTACCTCGGCCGCACCCTTGCTACCGTACATCGCAGGCCTCAGCCTCCCCGATTTTAATCAGTTGATCAATGACCCTATCCGCTACGATGTTGGTTGGCCTGCTATGCCAACCAAGCTCCCCTCCGACATCACTAAGTTTGAAGGCCTTGCTGGAGAAGATCCAACCAACCATGTCCGATCTTTCCACATGTGGTGTTCCTCCAATTCCATTACCGATGATTCAATCCATATTCGATTTTTCCAACGCACAATTACCGGCGAAGCTTCTAAATGGTATGTTGACCAAGCCACCTCTTCCCATACCACCTTTTCAACCATTGCCCAAGCCTTTTTGTCTTATTTCCAGCTTCCTCTCCGATACGATACTGGTACGGAGCTTTTGATTTCTTTCAAGCAAACCTCTTCAACCCGCCTTTCCACTCATGTCCAGGAATGGCGAAGAAGACGAAGCTTATGTCGAGCTCCCTTTGAAGATCGGTTTATATGGACGGTTCCTTCGCTCTCTCTATCTCCCATCGCAAAGATGTCGCCCTACTTCCTCAAACCGAAGAAGCCGCCTCCAAATAGCCTTGAAATATGACCTGATCTATGCTCAGTCTGGTTATGTTTATACCATCCTTCCTGACCTCCCCAGGCCCGGAGGCGCTAACGCCTCGGGGGCATCTCATTCCGCCGACGGTATCGTTGGAGCCCTTTCCCATCCGTATGCTCAACCTCCTATGGGCTATGGTCTTCCTCAGGGAGGGGCCAACACCTCTAGCACTTTTCCCCCTCCAGGTAGCATGTATCTAGGATACGGCATGCCTCATCCTTTTTCCCAACCTCCTGCTTACCTCAATGTTGCCCAACCTAACCATTACCCTTATCCGCAGCCTGGTGCGCCAGCTCCTCCAGCATATGCGCTTCCACCTCCCTTGCCTCCTCCAACCTCGCAACAGTACCTACAGCCCCCTCCAGGGAAAGTATTTGCACAACAGGGCGCGACTAATCCCCCTTCTCAAAGAAGGCGGAGAGGCAATCCAAATCAATCCGCCCCTGGTATGCGTGGACCCAATCCTCAAAGTACTGACCCTAACACCGCTAACCAGCAACAAGGAACTCAGCCCAAGCCAGACAGGCCTCTCCACACCAATAATCCTTGTTCATGTTGCGGTGTTTACGGTCATTACACCCATGATTGTCCCCTCTTACCACAGATGCGGCAGATGTGGGAGTCTCAAGCCACATTGTGAGGACAACATGCCTCCCCTCATGCTCACCCTAATGTGGCCACTACTCAACCAGTTGTGTTTACTGATCCTTTCCCTCAATAAGGATTCGTGGCTACCCAACCGCCTGACAGCCAGGTCGCCACTCAACCTTCCCCTTCCGGTTCCTTCGATTACCAGATCCTTATGATGAACTCTGATCCTTCCCCAACCGTCGACCTTCACCTTCAAACTCGGTCTCGCCAGTACCCCAAGCCTTCCGCTCAGTCTGCCCCCGAGTCCCCTTCTTCAGGTTCTACAGAGCCTCTTTCGACACCCAATGGTCCCTTACATATCCCTCAACCCAAATTTGAGGTTCATACCAAGATTCCTAAGGGTCCATTACGTCGCAATGCTGCTCCTGGTCGAGCTGCTCATGCGTATAGCATAGTAGATGATTTGGCACAATCTCCTGCTGCCATTTCCACATTGGAACTCCTCCAGTCGTGCCCTTCCCAAAAGAAGGCTCTGTTATCTGCTGTGGGCGCTGTAGATCCTGCCGATGACCAAATGATTGTTTTCGACGCTCATCAGTCAGACCATCCTCCTCTTCCTGCTTCCGTCGCCTTCCAAATCCCAGTCAAAATCCGGAACGCTAACGTTTCCCAGTGTATAATTGATGAGGGGGCATCCACCTGCGTGATGTCCGCTTCGGTTTGGAAGCAACTCAGATCTCCTGAGTTGGCCCCTTCCATGATCACCCTTCGAGCGTGGGATGGCCACGCCTCCCAGCCCATTGGCCTCTTCCGTAATTGTCCTATCACTCTTGTGGGCAAGACTGTTTGCGTTGACGTCGAAGTCATTGACGCCCCTCTAGATTACAACATTCTCTTGGGGCGGAGCTACACCTATGCTATGTTTGCTGTCCCATCCACGGTTTTCCGCAAGATGTATTTCCCTCATAATGGAAAGATAGTCACCATTGACCAGTTGACATATCATGAGCCAAAATCTCAGACCTCACCTAAGACGACCATCTCTTCTGTAGCCAACAAGAAAACCGTCGATTCCTTGACCAGTGTCTCTCCTGGCATCTACAAAGACTCCTCTTTTCTCGAAACCTTCCCTGGTCTTCCTCCTCCTCCTATCTCTGACCCCAACTAATCGAATGTTTGCATGATGCAATCGTCTCGAGCTGCTCTCAAGAAACCTGCTTCGGCTAGTCGGCAACCACGCTCTCCGCAACCTGCTCCTAGCCCTTCACCTGCAGATGGTAGTCCTGAGCCTCTTTATCCTCCTGGCACGGTTCCTCCAAGCCTTAGCCATTTAGGAGCCGTCCCACCTGGCCATTACCCCTCTGGTTAGATACCGTTCCTAGCTCCCCCACCAGGAGTGTACACGGTCCCGGTCATGGCCACCCTCTCTCTTCCTAACCTGACCCTTGGGATTCCCATATAGTACCATGATCCTCCAGTCGCAACCCTACCTAGTCAACCAAAACCTTATATTTCTTTGACCCCGGTTCAACTGGTCCCCATGACTTCTCCCGCTGCAACAGTGCCTCAGTCACCTCAACAGGAACCACCTCCTGTTGCGACCGCTTCGGGTAAGAAGGGCAAAGCTCGCAAGGGGGCATCAAAGGACAAGGTTGCCCTGACAAACCCGGCCCCTCCTCGACCTCCACAACATACCATCCAGTGTGCTTTGTGTGATGTTGTCGGTCACACCACCCATACTCGTCCTGAATTGCTTCATCTCAAGCCCATGGTTCATGTCACGTTCCCTGAGTCCACGGTCCCGGAAGCCTCTGTTCCTTCCGTGACCGCGGCCAAGAACCCCACGACTATTCACACCAACCACCCCTATGCTTTGTGTGATCTCCATGGCCATTACACCCACCTTTGTCCCCGCCTCGCGGACTTCCGCCCCTCTCTAGCCACGGTCCGCAAATTCGAGGCCAAGCGCAATGAGTCCACCTCTCCCCTATTTGCGCATTTTTCTTTGGCAAAACTACCAGACATGACTGCTCCCATTGACATTCCCCCTCCTGATGTTGAGATGACGGAGCCTTCGTCCAACATTTTCTACCTATCATCATCCATGAGACCCTCGGGGAACATTCCATCTGAATCTTCCCCTGTTGTTTCGCTTGACCTTCCTTCAGCGATCACCTTGGGCTCAACATCGGTAGATCCTTTATCTTCTTACTCTTATGTCACCCCTTGTGACAACGCGCATGTGAACCTCTCTTCTCATGATGATGATTCAGGTAGCTTCGCCACGTCAGGTGGTCTTTCTTCCACCATTCACCCCATCTTCTATCATGATGACGAAATTATGGAAAAAATCCCCACCCCTGACTTTCTCTATTCCCCCTTACATCGAACCCATGCATTCACACCACATACACCTTGTGGCCATTACATTAAAACCCAATGTTTGGGTAAGGGGGCACCCACATTTGAGAGACCAAGAGAAACAATTCTCCACAACTCTCCTAGTGTATCTGGTCGTGCCGACTTTAGGACCATTATTCTTCCACATTTAGAAGAACCTCTAGAGTCCCATATCACTTCAGATCGCTCTAAGGATGATACCCATTATCATTCCTTCATCTTACATCAGCAAATCCGTCTCTTAGACATTATTGTTGACCAACCTATAGCTTTTCTATGAGAGCATCAATTCATTATCTCCAAATCCTCTCTTTGGGACAGTGACACTAGGTATGCCACACCAGAAACTTAAAGTCCATTTGCTTCCTATATGCAGTACCAAAAGAGATTGGTAATCCTCCATTCCCTTTCTCAAACTGCATAACCATAACGAAACCAAATGGCGCACCACATCATTAAAATTTTTTTAGATTCCCCCTTTTCTAAATAAATTTTGGCATGACCACACCATGCTTGGGGGCACCTATGCCCCTCAACCATAACCCTCCTCAAAATCGAATTTCTTCACTTGCAACACTCATACTAAGGGCACCATTTGGCCTCCATACTTATCTATGCTCGTGTTGATGTTCGTCATGAGTTACCATCTTGTACTCATGTTTTCATGGTCCCCCATTGGACCTTTACTGTGTGGCAGCACAATCAAGTCGCCCTTTTTTAGAGTATCCAAGTTGAGTCATCATCGCATTCATGGAGTCTATCCCAAGTCCCTTTGTACCCCGCTATAGTCCTCCATCCTTCATTGCTTGGTCCCTCTCTTGTGTCGCACATTATGGCCTTCAGTCCCACTGTCCCCTATCCCTCATGATATTGTGTCAGTCACTGCCACGTCATTCCTGCCCTTTATGCTCTAACAAGGGAAGTCGTCCATTCGCTACTCAGTCCCCTCCATTTCATCATCATCATTGGTATTAGTCTGTCAGTCGCTCTACTATTTTCTCTCGTGCCTTAGTTGAGGATCCCTTATCGCCTCACCTATGGCGGACCTCCTTCTGTCGACATCTAACTCCTTCCATTCCGGAGAAAACGAGTCTGGGGGCGGTGTACCTTGGTTCGACTTCCATTCTTGTTCGATTGCCTAGGATCAGGCAAGGGATCTCTCATTTCCCATTTCACCCCGACTTGATTTCAAATCCACTCCAGCTCCTTTCGGCATGATCGAGATCGGTATGATGGTTCGGTGATCGACGACCAAGCTCTTGGTGATTCCCGGGTGTGTGAGATGTCTTAGTCCTCATGAGGGGGTGGCCACTGAGGTGCTTACACATGTGCCGGATGCCTCTTCATTGCGCCTTCGATGCAGCTCCATATATTTGATGATGTCGGCCTTAGCCGCTTGTAGCGCCTCTTTGATTTGCATGTATTAGTCAGATTTTGTGAGCCCTTCCCCGCTTGTAGGGGGCATTTGGGTTGTATTTGTATCTCATGTACTCAGATATTATTGTATAAGTCCTGGCTATTATCCCAGGCACAACATGTATGTGGGATCCCTCATTGTATTTTTATCTGGCTCATGTTTATGTCAGCTGTACTTTATGGTTCGGTCCCTTGTTTACTGGACACACTATTCTTTTGTACTTTGTCTCGGTGGGCATAGGTATGCCTCCCCCGCCGCCTTTAGCATAGGTACCCTCTCATAAAAAGAGACTTGTTGCACCTGTAAGTCTCGTCTCCTCAGGATCTAGTTCTTCAGCACATTCATCTACCTTACATTTCTCCCTCTTAATTCCCTTTTGATTTCTGGTGATTGAGTTCTTACAATGTACTTCGGTCATACGATTTGCTCCTAACGCTCGCACACTTGGGGGCAATATGTTACACCATTTTTTGGTCATCTAACCTACTAACATTAGATGGACCCAAGTAAACCATGTAAGACCAATTTTTCCCTAAGTAAAATTGCTTTCACTATGTAAAATAACTTAATAAAACACATTTATTAGGTTGTTTGTAATTCCACAGAAGAGGGAAACCCCATATAGAAATATTAAACAAACCTATATTTGTTGATTTTCCCTCAAGGAATAATTAATTAAACAATAATTTAATTATTTATTTCCTAGTCATATTTAACAAAACAAAATTAATTGGATAAATCAATATTTATATTATCATTTTCTAAGAATAATTATTTAAACCTTATTTAAATAATATTCTTTGTTAAATATGACTAAATCACCAATAAATAATTAAATAAATCATTATTTATTTGATTATTACTCAACCACATCCTTAAAATGATAAATAAATCATTTATTTATTTATTATTTACAAATAAAGGGATTTGTCCCAAGTCAAATTCCTTTTCCCTCCAACAAATATAATAAAATATTCCATAAAAGTTGGATCTTGATTTGGTTAATAATATTTTAATTATGCACCAATATCTAGACTAACTCAATATTTTGTTATAAATAGAAGGGTTTTTCCATTCATTCAGTACCTTTTGTTGCCTAAAGATCACTTTGGATCTATACTTTTGGTCTAACTTTGAGCCACCATCATTGTCATATTTTCCATTATTTTAACATGTGAGCTCCCTTTGGGTTTCTATCTTTGTGGGTTTACTGTAGGGAGAGAGAAATGCTAGATCTGAAGTGTTGAGGACTTCCAAGAACCCATCCCATTGAGGAGAATTGGAAACATCTTCTTGTTTTCCTCCCAGGTGCCCTTAATACAAAAAATTCTTTCAAAAATTGTTCTTGTCTTATCTATTGGATATATGGAGCAAACCCTTCTTTTCACTGTTTAATGTCTTTCTATGCATAGATCTGGTTTTTGCAGCTCTTGTCTTGATCAACTAACTACAGATTTGAATATATTGGCAGCCATATTTGATGTTAGGGCTATTAGTTATGCGTAGCTAAAGTGGTCTTTTTTCGTACACTTCGACAAAGGATTCATACTAACAGTTGTCACAACTAAAACATGATCCCTTTGCTCTTCTTTCATCATTTTCTTAGGAGTCAACCTTTCCGATTTAGGAGAGGGAGCATGATCTTCGCTATAGTTACTAGTGACCGGTTTTCTAATGGCCATATTTTTACTTTCAACTTTCCTTTCCAAACTAAAAGCATGATTTAGAAATTTAGGTTCAAATAGATGCACCTCATGTTGGATATTTTCCTTTAAAGTTCCCATAAATAGGTCTAACAAATTATCCTCTATTTTTTTACTCTAAGACTCAAATTTTGTAATTATTGAATGTGCTTTGTTATTGGAGGTTTTTGTTGAATATGTACCTCTTCATTTAAGAATATATTGTCTTAATAGCCCCATAATCTGCTATTAATTCTTTTGTAAAAATTGACCAAGATATAAAAACATCCTTTTTCCTCTCAGAAAGCCATTTCTACCATACATGTTGGTCTTGTTCTAAAATCATGGATATGATATTTACCTTTTTTAAGGATGCCACTTAGTGTAGATCAAATTATTGCTCCATCTCAAAAAAAATCATCGATCTTCAAAATGTACAAGCTCCTTGGTGCTGACTTGAATCCTTGATGATGTGGATCCTGGATTGCAAATTCATGATCATGGTTCTATGATTCAATATTTGTGCTCTCTAATTGTGATAACATAATATCCATATAAGATTGATTATGAACATCATGATTTTCTTTATGTTCATGATTTCCTTGGAGCTCTACAACCCTTTTAGGGAGATATTTTGATATATTGTTTTGTAATTTTTTTATTTCTTTCCTAATGGATTTTTGTATATATTCCTTGACATTTTTCATTTCTACCTTTTTTTCATTCATCTTATTTTCTATTTCTTCCTTATTTTCACTCATCTCCTTTTCCATTTATATTTTAAGTTTTTTTTGAGAACTTGATGAATCCACCATTTTCGACATACTACTATCAATTCCATTAAATTTCTTCTCTAATTGAGATAATATAAATTCTAATTCTTCTCTTTCTTCACGAGTCAAGGATGATCTTGTAGTAGATTTAATTGGAACCTTCCCATTATTGCAAGGAGGTTTATCAAATACGATAAAATCGCTATCCATATTACATCTTTCCATGGATGGAATGTGCACCAATACATTTAAAGACACAAATTTCTTGGACCAAGGAGTTGGTTGGTTCTAGGGACAATAAAAAACTAAGTGATCTTGTTATGTGCAATTTTTTTTACCTATTCCCTATGTTGGTTAAGTAGTACCCTCTTATCCTTGCCCTATATTTAGACATATCAAATAATTAGCCATAGACATCGCTATTGGAAGCAACAATGGTTTCCCACAAAGTACTTAATGAAAAGGAATATGGATCTCTAAAGTATTGAAACTCACTCATTACGTTTCTATGTTCATGTAAACAATAATGATTTATCTACATAGATAGTTGGGGGACAGGTTTGGGTTTTGATCATGGTTTTACTCCATAGAAAAATAAAAAAATTGATTTAAACAATACAAAAGAATTTTACAAATTATGTGAATTTGTATAATTTAACAATATGAAATTGAAATTCGGAATAAAACCTACCTAGAAATGTGAGTTACTTCATTGGAAATGTTGAGCGCCAATGATGCCAACCTCTGTGCTATTTGTCCTTGCCATGTTTGAACCAAGTTTGGAAAAAAACACACTCGTGATTGGGGAAAATATGGAGACAATGTGCTTAAGATTGAAGAAAGCAATGAGAAATTTTAAATTAAAAAACATTTTTTTTTTTTTGTATAGACAATCACATGTTTTTAATGTATGCATTTTTTTCACATAAATAAGAATCACATGTATTTAATGTGTTTATGAGGAAATTCATGATATGGAGTTTCTATAAAATATGAATCTATTTAAACTAGAGTGAGCATGTTTTTTCAGAGTGTGGGTATTTTTGAAGTTCACAACGAGTGCACATTACAAAATTGTATTCAAGGTTTCAATTGTATCCTAGCATTCATTACAAAATTAGAAAACCTATCAATCCTTAAATTAAAATACCAAGTATAATAAAAATTGAAAAACCTTAAATTACTATATGGTAAATAAATATTTTCCCAATACTTGTTTATGTAACAATGTAGTAATGTTTAGCCATAAGGGTTAGCTCAATTGATTGATTTATCGTTGTTAAAGTACATTTGCTATTGAGAGTTCACATGTTCAATTCTCTTGACACCCTCAGGGTCAGGCACTGTGGTTAAGCTGGCAAGAAGTGATCCCTTTGAATAGATTCTCCTAATACAAATATTCCATTGATGTTGCAATCACTAATCTTGAAAGTCCATAAACCATATAAAAAAAACAAGAAAAAAAACAAAGCAATAATATTTATAAAAATATAATAAAATATTATGTTATTTTTTTAATATCTTATTTGAAAGTTCACAAAACATTTAAAATCCGTGTATATATATAACACAATCTTTCTTAATTTTCTGTATATTTTCTTATAATTTATTACTTATTGAAATCTATAAATAATTATGTAAACTATAATTATTTTTTTTAATATTAATATTTCTTTATTAAATTGTATTATTTTACTTATAAAACTTTCTACATTAAAAAAATAACAATTTAAACCATATACTTCATTCATCAATAGATTATAAATTTCATTTTTTTTTTAATTTTTTTTTAAATTTTAGTGTTATTAATATCACTAAATCATATAATTTCATAAATCAAATTTAATCCATATAATTCATTAACCCAAATTATTATGCTTCCTTAATCTATCTATGTTTTGTAGTGTTATTGATATCACTAATTATATAATCTCACGTGAAGCATAAAATTTAAAGTGATTATTTATATAAAAAAAATTAACTAATAATTAAAATATCCTCTTTCTTTTAGTATACACATGGGAAAAAAATTAAATGATTTACATACGATTAAGTATAAACAAAAATATAAAATATTATATTTTTATAATCGTTAATTCCATAATATTAATAATTTAATAAATTCAAAGTGATATAATAAAGTAATATTAATAGTTTAAAATAATATTTACAAATTAATTTTAATAAAAGGTGGACCAATGTGGCAAGGGTGAAATGGATTAGAGAGTATAGTTGCACTGGGGTGGTGAACAAACCGAAATATGGGTTATTAGGTATTAGGATTTTGGAGGTCAAGTGTCAAGGGAATGGGACCTCCATACTAGGTTTTTTCCTCTTTGTATTAACGAACCCTAAAACATCAATAACTATTAGAGAAGGGTTTCTTATCAAGTGATGGTGTCATATCGACCTATGGAGTGTTAAGATATTGGGTGACAATTATCAAGAGTTCTGGTACCTTATTATCGAACTTCCCTAAAACTACCGAGACTCAAAATTATCAAAACCTAGAAGGCTTTACCATGGCACAATGGTCTGGCAGGTGTTGGTGTGGCTAGATGACATGGACTAAGGCTACCAATTGCACTCATGTGCTAGATGACATGGTGTTGTCTGATAGGAGCACAAAAGAAAATGGGGTGCAATGTGTCTCCACATGGCATTGGTATGGACGATAATGTGGTGCTTGGAGGGCAATCTTCCAGAGACTGTAACTTTGTGTCTAGAACTCATATTGGGATGAATTTTATTCCATTAAAAATCTATCAATGAGAAGAAGACAACGATAATCTCAAAAACAAGTTTTGAGGTGGTTGTATGAAAAGGAATTTCGATAACACTGTCTCCATGATTTAACCTTGGAGGTATGGTCTATATACGCTGCATCCTTAATTAAGAATTTAAGGGGCTAGTTATGTTACACCTATTACAACCATTGCATCAACTATGAAAGAATATATATGTTGTTGCACATAGTTTTTTCAATGATGGCAACAAGTGTCACTGATGTCAAAGGGGATGTCCAAGGTAGCAATAGTGTCATTCGTGAATCAAAGGAAGTAGAATGATAATTTGATCGCTTGCATGCCCTCATTAAGAGAAGTCAAGAGGTATGAATTTTGTTGATGTGATCACTAGCTTATGATTTCCTAATGAATATATGGATAACATGATTGGATAGCTCTCAACGAGACCTTTCCAATGGTATATCCCACTCTGAAGAAATCCTCCGATATGAAAAGTTACGGACATTTGAAAATCATTACTAGTAAAGGACCTAAACTATGGGGAAAACCCCACCAACGTCAAATTTGTTACATAGTGTGTAGCTTCTAGGTGGATCCATGGGTCATTAATTAAATCCATAGCAGATAGTGACCAAACATTCCTAAATTTTAACATGGTTAAAGATCAAGCATCTTTACTCAGATCAAATAGATCAAATGAACTGGTGAAGATTTGAATAATGGATTTTGTATCTATATGCTCGCTAATTAGTTAGAGGCACCCCCCCCCCATGATAACCAATCATGTAGTGGCATATGGTGTACATTGATTGACCCAAAGAGTTGACATGGCAGTTTTGACATACAGAAAAATCTAATTGACTGGAGAAGTTGACCTGGAAGCCCTGGTGATGCGGCGAAGAGTGATTGGGAAAAGACAATTACATGGGATGTAAGGGGATGATGTGATTCGACACATCATTTCGGCGACATCAACAAGGTGACGTGGCGCATCTAGGGCCTTCCATGTGGTGGGAACATATGGCAGTTTCTGATTAGTAGAAATTCCAAAAATGGGTGACACGTGACGCCCCTCACGAGTATCCATTTGGCATGATGACATTATGTTGACGTCATCATGCGAACGATAATGGACCCCTAGGAAAGGGTCACATGGCCAAATAAAAGGGGTTGAGCACTAATCTCAATGAGCTGACTGCATGGTTATGGTCACATAATCGAAGGGCTAAGCCTCAGATTATACACGCGATAGTGTTTTTTTTTAACGAAGTTTACATGAAGCATTGGTTAGTGTTGAGGTTATCCCTTGAAGCCCTGGGACCTGTTGTCGACAGATGTTTTCGCTCCTAGAGACAGCCTAGAGTTGCCATAGACCAGTGCTTAGGACATCTTATCATAGCAAGGAGCATATAATAAAGCTTGGGTGTCAATCCAAATACTCTCCTGCTATCTCTTGTAAATAAGGAAATTAATTTAAATGGGACTAGAACTTACAGAAACTGCCACAGGGAAAGTAATGTTGCAGAGACAAGATGCAAAGCTCCAACACAAAAGCATCAGACAGTTAAGAGACAATTTACTGTAACGAGGGCCAATTCAAGTAATATGCCACAGAAATTAAATATCAGAAGGTGTACGCGGTGAAAGAAATATAAGAAGATATTAGCTATCTTTGGTCTGATACCCAGATACACAACAGAACCATATATGGGCTTATCAATCTAAGAATCCATACATGACAATGGCGTTTTAAAAGCACCCTCCCAAAGCAACTAATATAGCAGAAAGATGGATGAGATGAACATGAAACAGTATATCATGCCTGGGCCATATTTAAAGCGCTTGACTGATCCAAGTATGGGTATCAACTAGGATAAATCCTTACCTAAAATCAGTGAGCCACTCACATTCCAGTACACAATACAAGAAGATGGATGAAATGAAGTGTTGTATTAAACACATAAGAGAAAGGTTACATACTGTGAAATATCAAAGACCAGAATCCTCTAATACAGATAGAACTCCTCCTCACTAAAACCCTACGGGCTCTGAGCCTTCATATAAGAGCTTACAAAATGTATACAAAAATGCCTTTCACTGCACAATTCTCTGATAAAAATCTGGAAACTTTACAATGTCTTTATTCTTGGTTTTTATAGGAGAAACCGAAGACTCTAGAAAATGAGGTAGGTGATGCACATTGAATTTGCTCAATTCAAACAAAATGGCGGAAACATTTGCGCCCATACCACTCAATTAATATGCTGTGCTATAGGTACTCTGAGGCTGGTTCTCTGAAGTAAATGCTTTGGATGGAAATCTTTTTAGGAACAAAATGTAGAGAATAAACTATGCCGACATCCTGTCCTTTCCTGAAGAAAATTCGGCTGAAATAAAACCTTGAGAGCATCTCTTTTTGTGCTTTTATACTTTCTGGCCTTCTGAACCCTGAATAAGGATTTAAAATCCTCAATGCCGGACGCTGAATCCCTTGATTTTCAGCTGATACTCTTTGCCACGACATAAATGTTCTCATCTACTAAAATTTGCCTTTTGAATTACTCTGAGGGGTTTGACAGATTTACATCCCGCTTTATTAATGAAAGCCATGTCACAGCAACTACCCAGGGCTTTTCCTCATAAATTCTGCCTTCGCAAACTGATCCCTCGGCGCGTCTTTGATTTATGTAATGGAGGCGATAATTAACTGGCAATTTTCCATCGCTGAAAACCTGCAAAACCCACAAACTCGTCAGGAAAACAAGTGTACGGGGATGGCAATGCAATGGAGATGACTTGGGTGATAGAGCGATGTGATGAAACGGTGAAAGAATGCAAGGTGGCGGTGACAACATAGTGAAACCATGGTGAGCAGACTAGGCAGAGGTTCATATCATGAAACACTAAAATATGACGTATAAACGAAATATATAAATGGTGGTGGAGGAATATGATAGATGCATGTGATGATGACGTGGAGATGGACCAGGTCAACAGCTGGGTAGAGAAACCATCAGAGCCGTCCAATCTTTAAAGGAAATCAACGGTTTAAATTGCGTCGGGCGGTGATGTGATGGTGGGCCACGAGCATCATTAGCCTGGGCTAATGTTTATGCAACTTCGATGAATTATCGCCGTAGGATGGAGGCTCACAGATCTAACAGTTCATGCGGATATCGCTGCACGACTTCAACCGGAAGATAACGCGCGATGGACGGTGGTATTGAGACCGTACTCAGGGACGCGTGGTGTGCGCTGAATGGAATCGCTACGATTTAATGAATATCGCCTGCCCTGGATGAGCGGTGCGATGAAAACAAGCCGGTTTTGGAGCAGGGGACGCGGGGCGGGGACCACAAGAGCAATGGGCTGTGGTACGTTGATTTGTGTCCGATCGGACGGTTCAAAGCATGCCCGATAGCCTTTTACGGTAAGCACCTTTTGATCTGGCACAGGGTCTCGGGGCTGAGTCATGTGGAGAAATGAGGTGCAGGGATGGAGGCCGAAGAGTGCTAAGCCCAATATATTTTCAAATATGCATTTTCACCCTTTTAGAACGCGATTTTGAAACCGAGAGAGGGCAACGAGAGGTAGTTAATGAACTTTGCAAACCAGGGCGAGGGACTTGGATGGTTCGAACCATGCTGCCTGCGGAAATTTTAATAAGGGAATGATCGTGATCAACAGGACCAAATTAATATATATATATATATATATATATATATATATATATATATATATATATATATATATATATATATATATATATATATATATATATATATATATATATATCAATGTTGATACTAAAATGAAATCCAATTCGAAAACAACATATTTGTGGTCTAGTCGAGGTCGAACTCTGTGGTAGTGGCATTGTTTATCTATTATGAAATGACTTATGGATGGTTCAAGCCTTTGAGAATTTTTTCTTCATGCGCATATATAGTTTTTAGTGACTTTTCTTGAGAAAGGTTTATACACATTTTGGTTTTGGGTTCCAAGTTTCTAAATATGTAAAAGGCCCTCTCCCATAGGTCATGACACCATGGACAAGTTATTTGGTTGTATGGTATGTGTTTATTAGTGAAGGGAGGGGGATACGAGTCCGATTAGACTCAGTCAAAATAGTTTTATTTATATAGGGATTAATTAGCGTGCCGAATTTAACCATTCTATCAAACAATTAGTCATTTTGCAGAACTCGTAAAGTGTTATTTTGTAGAATTCACCTAAATGTTGTCATTATATAGAATGCTTAATTTTTAATAGATTTTTTACAGTTCTATATGGTTTTTGGAGGTTTCTGTGTTCATTTTAATGCCAATTTGGATTCTTAAAGCAGTATAATCATAAGGGTTCAATTGTGAAAAGTTATGAAGGCATGAAAAGCCTATATGATGTAATTTTGATGTTAAAAATTAGTGGTATGTGTTTTGGAAGCTAATGAGTATATTGTAGTGACTATTGTATATGTGGGAAGAACAAGTTTTGAGACGTATTTTATGTGATAAAATTGATTAATAGGTGATAATAGGGTATGGAAAAGATATGAAAGATTGATGACAAAATTATGACAACAACAACATAATCAATTTTGAAGATCTATATTGAAGAGCTGGTGGATCCAGTTTGAAATATTATGAAAGTAGTCCACAAGAAGTTGAATAAGGAGGTGGTGTCTCCACTAAGTGTGGTGGCTCAATAAGGTTGAAGCCTACAACAAGTTGAAGCTTTCTCATCTTTGAGGTTGGTGTCTCAATCAAGTAACCTATTGCAAGATGGTTCTTTCACATTTTCGAGGTTGGTGCCTCAATCAGGTTGTAGCCTATAGTAAGTAGTTTCTTGCACATTTCCAAGGTTGTTGCCTCAACAAAATTGAAGCAGAACACAAGTAGTTTCTTTCATATCTTGGGGGTGGGTGCCTCTAACTTTTTGTTTCTTACAAATCTATGCAAAGTATTGAAGGAAAATAAGGATAAGAATAATTTTTGGTTTTCTCCCATATGGGTTTCCATGTAAAATCTTGTGTCCACTTGTGTTGATGTGACAATGGATTCTCGATGAATGAATATTTTCTTGTTATAATTGTTGTGATACACTATTGCATGATTAATTATTGATTATAAGTGTTAAATTTCTAATTTTGTTGTTACATTGATTCACCCCCCCCCCTCTTAGTGTGATCTTTGGTCCAATAAGTGGTATTAGAGAATGTTTCCTTTAGTAAAAATTAACTACTAGAATTTTGATTTCAAGAATATTTCCATGATTAGATCAATAGGAAAGCCTCCTATGTTTGATGGATCTAACTATGATTTTTGGGAGATAATAATGGAGACATATCTCATTTCCTTGGGAGCTGACATTTGGGAAATTGTTGAAACTGAGTATAAAGTTCTTGATACTCCTCTGTCAGATTCAACTAGTAAGACACTCTATACATACATTGTAGAAGCTAAGCATGCTATTCTAAGTGGTTTATCAAATTCAAAAATTTTCAAAGTAATGCAGAGTAAGTCAACTCATGATGTATGAAATAAGCTTAAAATAAATATGAAGGGGACAAGAAGGTGAAAGAAGTTAGGCTACAATATTTCAGGGCCCAATTCAAAAGTTTAAATATAGAAGAAGATGAGGATATTGATTTGTATTTTCTTTGAGTAGCCAATATCGTCAACTCGTGGGTGTCAGTGAAGAAGTCAAGGATGGTGATGTTGCTCGAAAAATATTGTGATCTCTTCCTTCAAGATTCAATCCCAAAGTATCAGTTCTTGAAGAATTGACAAATGTAGATAAAATGACTATGGATGTACTTTATGGAGAACTCTCATCATATGAGCTAAGAATAAAGGAGGACAAATCAGAAATCAAAGAAGCAACATTCCAAGAAGCCAAATAATATAAAAGGCATGAAAATCAAGCAGACTCCAATTCTAATGAAGAAGAAACCAAGTGTTTCAAAAAGCTTAAAAGAGGGACTGAGAATTTCAAAGGTAAGCTTCCTTTCAAGTGTTTTGAATGTGGAAGAATAGGTCATTATGCTTCCAAATGTCCCTATGCAAAAATTAATGATAGAGATGAAAAATTGAAATTCAAGTCTAAGAATCAAAAGAAGAAGCAAGATGACAATAAGAAGAATTTCTAATCAAAATAAGAAAGTGACTATGAAAGAAATAAAAGTGTGATTGATGATGAAAGAGGTGAGATATTGTTCTTTTCTAAAACAAAATAACCTGAAGTAGAAATAGATTATGAAGGAGAAATTAGAAGGGAATTAAAGGAAATAAACCCCTTAAAAATATGGAAAGCTAATTAATGCAACAACCTCAAGTCAAATATCCAAATGAGGAGACTATTATTGATATCAAGGTTGAACTAGAGGAGGATAAAAGGATAAATAAGTATTTTTCAGAACAACTGAATGAGAAGGAACAAATTTGTGAAAGACTAGAAGTGGAAGTTGTGCTTTTGAAAGAAGAATTGGAACAACTCAAACACAACATAAAGCTTAAAAAAGGGATTGAATCTCTAAATCATATTCTCGGCATGCAAAGCTCTCCTCTCGTCAAAACAAGTTTAGGTTATCAAGAAAACTATGGGACTTCCAAGAACAAAGTTGTTACAAGAAAATAAAATGAAGATCATCCCAAGAAGCTCGATCATACATTCATTGCATCCATCAACAATGAATATCCTAATCAAGAAATGAATTAGCTGAAGCATGTTCATTCCATGAATAAACAAGGTACATCAAATTCACAAAAAGGGAACCAGAATGAAAGAATGGAACTTCTCATCACATAGAATATTAATAAAGGATCCACAAGCAACAATGAAGCAAGTGTTGGAAATCAATAGATGAATGAGGCTCCTCCAAATAACACTTTAAGAAGGTAAAAATGGCCTTATACCTCCAGGTATCAAAAATAAGTTCTTTGGGTTTTTTTTTTCATGTACAAAATTTGGGAAAAAAGAACAAGATTGCAAAAACTATGATATGATAAGGTATAGAGGATATGATTAGGTGCCTAGGTTGAGGCATATGGACCAAATTAGAAGAACACGTCGATCATTTCCTCTAGTGATGGAACCCAATATTGAAAGTTACATATGTCACAATGAATGGGCATACAACACATGGTTGCAGACTCGACTTAATATGGCACAAGAGATGATAACTTCCTATTAATCCAATAATCAACTATTCGGGATGGAGAAGGAAACATGGAGAACCATGGTTAGTTCTAACTCCTCATATCTAATCTCTTGGTGAGGGATTATTAAAGATCATAATTGGTTGAATCAAAACTTGAAGAAGCAATATTATGTAGAAATAATTATCAGTTGCAGGAAGAATTTATTGATATGAGGGCAACACATGAACGACACATGGGGGCAATTCATTTGCATTGGAAAGTATGGCTTGATGATGATATATCATATGTAAATTTGTGTAATATGAAGATGTATATTAGAATACTGAAGCATGGTTTCAGGAGGATACTCCATTAGATCCACGAGATAGTTCGGGGGTAACTAAATAATGCAAAAAATGACACATATGATAGGAAAGTCCAAGAAATATTGGAGAATCATTGTTAGCATGGTCTCAAAAGGTCCACGGGAAAGTACAGGATCAGTTGGAGAAGCATTGGAAACATGGTCTCAGAGGGAGATTATATCAAGTCCAAAAACAAGAAAGTACAAGTCCACTCTATCAGGTCCACAAGAAAGTACATGAACAATTTGAGAATAATTAGCAATATGATCTCAGGAGGAGACATCATCAGGTCCACTAGAAATTTAAGAATAATTAGAGGATCTTGACAGGAACTTGTAGATAAAGAACGAGAGTATGGTATCAGGGGGAGACTTCAATTATCACGAGATTAGGTCTACACACACTGTATGGAAACATTGGTAGATAACCATGTTTCTTTCCATTAATTTCAAAGGGGGAGAGAATGCATACGTTAATGCAGACATTGAGCAGGAGACATTCACAAAAAATGAGTAAGAATATTGGAGGAGAGAATGTAGACATTAACAAGGAAGATCTTCATAGTTATATAAAGGGGTCCCTCAAAATTATGTCAAAGGGAGCTTGGTAAATAAATTTTAGTATTTGTGGTAGGGGGAGCTTAGTAAATAAATTTTGGTCTAATGCGTGTTAAATGGAGCTTGGTATGTTGCCATCAATGACCATCAATATCTGATGGTGTTGACATCAATGACAAAATGCGAGATTATTGAACATAGTGTTTTCATTGATGACAACAAGTGACATTGATGTCAAAAGAGATGTCCAAGGTAGTATTAGTGTCAGTTATGTATGTTACATAACCTGATCACAAAACAAAAGAAAAGATATATCAACAACTTGAAAATAATCCTCTTAGATGGGGAAACCTCCTTTTACATCACATAAATGAACAATTATTCTATGATACAAATGACAAGACCTCCTTTATATATATAGGAGTCTAAATGGTCACAATACAATTAGGGCCTACATAACAATAATAATGTAAGGGAACAATAATAAAAATAGTGGGATTATATGGGGCACAACAATAACAATATGGGGCTATGCTAGTATTATAGGGACTTAACATGACCCTACCCTTCAAAAAACTGTTGAACTCAACGATTTAGTTTTTTTGAATGATTTTGTATAAAATTTTCATCCTCCCATGTGGAATCTTCAGTGGGTAAGTTCTTCCACTTAATGTGATATTCTGAAATTGATTGATTACGTAGCTATCAAGTTCTTGTTTCCATGAATGTTTCAATCTCCAATATGATTTTTCCTTCCTCATCAAGTTGTCGAAATCTTGTTTGAACTGGGATCTTGTCACCTATAACATTATTTAATCATGAAACATTGAAATATAGGTGTACTCGGGAAGATGTAGACAACTCCAACTTGTATGCCATATAAGTAACAATATTTTGCAACACCTTGTAAGGAACATAGTACTTGAGTGATAACTTATTATCCTTCTTAGCTTGCTTGAGGGACATTTTTTTTGTATTATTGTAGCTATAAAATACCCAATCACCTATGTCAAAATTTCTTTCACTGTGATTTGATCTGCTTCTTGTTTCATTTGATTTTGTGCTAGAGTTAAGTTATCCTTTAAGATATTGAGAACTTGTTGTTGATGCTTGACGTGATCTTCCACTACTTTAACCTTAGAATTTTCTCTTAAATACCATGTGATGGATGATGGATGATATCCATAAAGTTCCATAAATGGGGTCATTTTTGTTGTAGTATGGAAGTAAGTGCTATACCACTATTCTGCAAGAGGTAACCACTTGACCCATTGTGTTTGTTTATCACATAGAAAACAATGAAGATATCCTTCCAAAAATTTGTTCACTATCTCAGTTTTATTGTCATATTGAGGATGATAAGATGAGATATGAGCTAATTGAGTACCAAGACGAAAAAATAATTATGTCCAAAAATTTCTAGTGAAAATGTGATCTTTTTCACTTACAATAATATTTGGGTTTCCATGTAGATTTTGAATTGTTTCCATAAATGTTGTAGCAATTGTACTAGCTTTAAAAAGATGAGATAATGCGCAAAAGTGTGCATACTTGCACTTATCAAATACCACCATGATGACACTCTTTCCTTTGGACTTAGGTAAACCTGTGATAAAATCCATTGAAATATCCTCGCAATGTTGACTTGTAATGGATAAAGGTTGTAGAAGACCCGGGGTCTTAATTGTCTCAACTTTATATCAAGTAAAACCAAATATTCTAACACAACCCTCTAAATATCATATTTTAGGTCATCCTAAAAAAATCCCCTTCTTGACCTTGGAGTGTGGTAACATGGTTTAAAATATCTTGAGTGCCCTCAAAGGGAGAGGTGTGCATTCCAAAAGAATATTTTGTTTGAGTTGGGAGTTCTTACATATATAAGTGATCCTTGTGCCATAACGAATTATTTTTCCAAATAAGTGTATCATATGTATTGGGATATTGTCGTAACTTTTGAATGAGTATACACACCTCTTTAATTCTTCCATTCATCCCTTTCTTTGTTATCCAATTAGTGGGTAATAAAAATGGCATAGAGAAATGCTTTCACATCATCATCCCTTCTTGAGAGTGCTTCTGGAACAACATTTTTCTTCCCTTTTTTGTAGATGATTTCAAAATCATAACCCAACATCTTTGTGACCCATTTTTTCTACTCTTTTGAAGATAAGATTTATTCCAAAAAGTATTTAAGACTATGATGATCTATTTTTACCTTGAAGTTTCTTCCCATTAGGTAAGGGTGTGATTACTTTAGGCCATGTAGTATTAACAACACTTCCTTCTCATAAATAGGCTTTTTTAAATACTTTCCCTTGATTGGATGAATTTCAAAAGAAAAGAGTCTTCCTTTGTTATGAAACCAGTTCCAAAAATAGAAGAAAAGAGAGATCATCGCCTTAGAAATAAGCCACTTCAAGGGGGAAATATCCTTTACATTACATAAATGAACAATTCTTGGATGATAAAATGACGAAGCCTCCTTCTATATATAGGATTCCATGGGGTCACAATATAATCCTAGCTGACCTAACAATAATAATGTAAGGGCACAATAATAACAATATTGGGGTTACAGTGGTAAAACAATAACAATAAGGGGGTTACAGTAACAATAATAAGGGACTATACTAGTAATATAGGGACCTAACATGCCCCTCTCCTTCAAAAAAGTGTTGTCCTCAATGCTTGAGTAGCTCTGGATGCTTCTGTATAAAATTCTCATCCTCCCATGTAGAATCTTTAGTGGGTAAGTTCTTCCACTTGATGAGATACTCTGAAATTGATTGATTTCATAGTTTTCGAGTTCTTGTTTCCGTGACTCATTCAGGTTCCAATATAATTTTTCCTTCCTCATCAAGTTCTGGAAATATTGTTTGAACTGGAATTTTGTCCCCTATAACCTTCTTTAAGCATGAAACATGGAAAACTGGATGCACTTGTGAAGAAGCAGGAAGCTCCAATTTGTATGCCATAGTACCAATCTTTTGCAACACCTTGTAAGGACCATAATAATTTGGCGATATTTTATTATCCTTATTGCTTGCTTGAGGGACATTTGTTTGTATGGTTGATAGCTGTAAAAATACCCAGTCTCCTACATCAAAACTTCTCTCACTGTGATGTTGATCTGCTTGTTGTTTCATTCGATTTTGTGCCAAATTTAGGTTATCCTTTAAGAGTTTGAGAACTTCTTGTTGATGCTTGATGTGATCTTCCACTACTTTAACCTTAGAATTTTCTCTTAAAGAAGATGTGATGGATGGTGGATGATATCCATAAAGTGCCATAAATGGGGTCATTTTTGTTGCAATATGGAAGGAAGTGTTATACCACCATTCAGCGAGAGGTAAACATTTGACCCATTGTGTTTTCTTATCGGATACAAGACAACGAAGATATCCTTCCAAAAATTTATTCACTATCTCCGTTTGACCATAGGATTGAGGATGATAAGATGATCTATGAGCTAGTTGAGTACCCAAATAAGAAAATAATTACATCCAAAAATTTCCAGTAAAATTGGGATCTCTATCACTTACAATAATATTTGGGTTTCCATGTAGATTTTGAATTGTTTCCATAAACACAGTAGAAACTGTACTTGCTTTAAATGGATGAGATAATGCAAAAAAGTGTGCATACTTGGTAAGTCTATCAACTACCACCATGATGACACTATTTCCTTTGGACTTAGGTAAACCTGTGATAAAATCCATTGAAATATCCCCCCCAACGTTGACTTGGAATGGATAAAGGTTGTAGAAGCCCCGGGGTCTTAATTGTCTCAACTTTATTTTTCTAGCAAACCAAAAATTATGCAACAAACTTTTGAATATCAGATTTAAGAACATCCCAAAAAAATTATTTCTTCACCCCGTGGTAAGTTTTTAAAAATCCTGAGTGTCCTCCTAAAGGAGAAGTGTGCAATTCCAAAAGAATCTTTTGTTTTAGTTGGGAATTATTGCAAATATATAAGCGATCTTTGTACCATAAGAAATCATTTTTCCAACTAAATGTATCAGATGTACTAGGATCTTGCTGCAACTTTTGAATGAGTGTCCACACTTCTTCGCCCTTCTTCCATTCATCCCTTGCTTCAATTATCCAATCCGATTGGATAATATAAATGGCACAAAGCAAAGTTTCGACCTCTTCATCCTTTCTTAAGAGTGCATATGCAACAACATTTAGCTTCCCTTTTTTGTAGATGATTTCAAAGTCATAACCCAACATCTTTGTGACCCATTTTTTCTGCTCTTATGAAGATATTATTTGTTCCAAAAAGTGTTTAAGACTATCATGATCAGTTTTTACCTTGACGTGTCTTCCCATTATGTAAGGTCGCCATTTCTTTAATGCATGTAGTATTACCAACATTTCCTTCTCATAAATATCTTTCTGTAAATACTTTCCTTTGATTGGATGACTTTCAAAAGGAATGGGTATTCCTTATTGCATTAAAACAACACCAATTCCATTTCCTGAGGCATCACATTCCACAATAAATTTTTTTGTGAAGTTTGGTGTAGCTATGACTGGTGCTAGGCACATTTCCTCTTTAAGATGTTCAAAGGCCTTAGTTGCTTCAGGATTCCATGAAAATGCATCTTTTTTCAATAATGTTGTTAAAGGTGTTGCTATTCTCCCATATTTCTTAAAAAACTTGCGATAATACCCTGTTAACCCGAGAAATCCTCGCAAATGCTTTATGGTTGTGGGGAATTTCCATTCCTTAATGGATTTAATTTTGTTAGGGTCTATATTAACACCCTCTTGAGATACAATATGACCCAGATATTCCACCTCTTGTACCCTAAAGAAACATTTGGATGTTTTTGCATATAATTGTTTCTCCTCCAAAAGTTTGAGCACCTTGTCAACATGTTGAACATGATCCTTCCAAGACCTGTTGTAGATTAGTATATCATA
This sequence comes from Pinus albicaulis, assembly GCA_034641835.2. NCBI lineage: Eukaryota > Viridiplantae > Streptophyta > Pinopsida > Pinales > Pinaceae > Pinus > Pinus albicaulis. The sequence goes on from CM076570.1 coordinate 1,570,936,647, forward strand.
AAAAAATACTAGCACAAATTTTCTAAGGAAGGGTTTGAAAATGGAATTCATCAACCCTTGAAATGTAGAAGGTGCATTGTTAAGGCCAAAAGGCATGACCAAAAATTCATAATGACCCTCATGAGTTCGAAATGCAGTTTTCGGAATATCTTTAGTCTTCATTCTAATTTGATGATATCCTGAACAAAGATTGAACTTGGTAAAATAAATTTCTCCATGTAATTCATCCAATAATTCATCAATCACAGGAATGGGAAATTTATCTTTAATAGTGAGCTTATTGAGCTCCCTATAATATAGACACATGCACCATGATCCATCCTTCTTGTGCACCAATACTATTGGAGCAGAGAAATAACTTTGACTAGGTTGAATTAGACCAACCTCTAACATTTCTGCAATCATACGTTCAATTTCACTTTTTTGGATATAAGGATATCTGTAAGGCCTGATGTTTGGAGGAACACTTCCTGGAATCAAATGAATAGCATGATCATGATCACGAATAGGAGGGAGTCCTTTGGGAGTTTCAAACACCTTGGAATGATTGTCAAAGAATTTTTGGAGATATGGAGAAATAGATAATTTTGATGTTGGAACTTCTAGTGAGCATAATTGTGAAATTACGCCTTGGTGTTCTTTCTTCAGAAGCTTTGTCATGACATTAGAACTTATTATCTTTCCCGGATTCCTTGTGATACCCCGTAGATCGATTTCCTTTCCTTTCGAAAAAAATATCAAGAAAATTTCTTGAAAATTAAAAGCTACCGTCCCCAAATATTGTAACCATTGTACTCCTAGTACGATATCAGGACCTCCCATTGGAATGGAAAGCATTGAAATATTCAATACATATTCATCCATGGTTAGCTTGATATTATGGAATTTTCCAAAGCAATTTATAATTCCTCCATTTGCAACCATCACTTGACATTCTGGTGCAAGGTATAGGAAACAATTCAATTCCTTGGCTACCTTACAATGAATAAAATTATGGGTACTACCCGAATCAATCAACACTATTACCTTTTTCTTCTTGATATGTCCTTCTATCTTGAGAGTTTGAGAAGTGGTAATTCATGCCAATGCATTATACGATATGGTAAGACTCATTTATTCTTCTTCTAGGGTTGGTTCCTGGTGTATATCCTCTTCTTTTGAAGTTTCTTGTTCATTTTCTTCCTCCTCTTCACAATCTATGTAAAATAATTTCTTCTCAGCACACTTATGACCTTTAGTGTATTTTCTATCACAACTGTGGAAAAGCCCTTTTTCTCTTTTTTCTTCCAATTCTTGTGGTGTCAAGCTTGTAGGTTGTGGAAGTCTAGGAGTAGCAACACTTCCATATTTATAGATGTGAGTGGTAGGCTTCCTTGTCTCCATAATTTTACATTCAATTTTTCTTACCAACTTGAATGCCTTCTCCAATGAATTAGGTTCCCAAACGTGAAATTCGTGTTGGATTTTATCCTTTAAAGTACCTATGAAGACATCAATCCTGTGTTCCTCTAGAATATCAGTTACCCTTATATTCGATTTTTGGAAGTCCTCAATGTGCTCCACCATTGAACCCTTTTGTTTGAGATTTATCAATTGGCTAAAGAAGGTGTTGCTCTTTGTATCCTCATAATGTGCTATCATTTCCTCCATAAAAATTGACCAAGTGACAATTTTTTTACAAGAGAAAAGCCATCGATACCATACAAATGTATTTTGTTATAAATTTAAAGTTGCAAAGCATACCTTTTGTGTGTTTTTCACATTATTGAGATCAAAATATTGCTCCATCTATAGTATCCATTTTACGGGATCCTTGCCATCAAAATTCCTCATATCCATATTTGGAATATGGTGGTTCTTCAAGCCAACATTAGAGTTTATGAAATCACGATTAACATTTATTTTGTTCTCATCATGAGTTTCCTCTACTATATTTCCACCATTAGGAATCATTTCTTGTATTAACCTTGTCATCAAACCTTCCATGTCTGCTTTTAGATCATTCTTCATGTCTTCCATGTTGTCTTTCAATTTTTCTTCGATCTTAGCTTCCATGTCATCCATCTTAGCTTTCATGCCAGCTTCCATGTCATCCATATTAGCTTCCATGCCATTCTGAAAACCATCCATCTTAGCTTCCACACCTTTATTCAAACCACCGATCTTAGCTTCCACGCCTTTCTTCAAAACTTCCATTTCATTTTTTATTTCTCTTTGCACGAAATTTGGTGCACTTTCTCTTGTAATTTTGATATGTCATGTTGCGCTTCTTCCTCTTCATGAGTCATAGTAGAGCTTTATGAAGGTTGAATGGGTATTGAATTATTTTTAGGTGGAATTTTAGAACCCAATACGTATATCTATGCTTCAATATTCCCTTGGAATCACTTCAAATTGTTTTTTCACACAAGACTTATGAAATTTGAAAAAAAAATACACACCTTTTTCTTGATTTTGAGGAGCTCGATATTGAAACTGAATTATTTATGTGATTTCGGATCTTCAATATCTGAAATTCGGCCCTGTAGTATCCCTCTTAATCTTCTTTTGAATGCCATAGGTATGACCTGATTTGGATTCTTCAAGGAAAATTTATGCCCAATCTCCCACAATGTCCTAATTATGGACTGGTTCAATAGAGTGAACTTGTATGACGTTCCACGTGTCACTGTTTCCTCCTTCGGCTCTAAAATTGATACACAGGAAAATACAATCCATGTACTTATGGCCAATTTTTATAGAATTCCAATCTGATGCTCAAAGATATAGTTGTGACGATTTTCCCACGGTCACCTCTTTGAGATAAAATTCAAGAGCCTGAAACAAACCTAACTTACACAGATCATATCTCCGAAAATATTGTGAACCAAGATCTGAATTTTTACATGACGTTCCTCAATATTTTGGCTTCTCTCTGTAAACATTTCAGCTTCTAAACCTTCATAGAAAAATAGTTATAGAGAAATGCCATGATGACCTGTTTGGAGCAGCGAAACCCTAGAATCCAAAGCTTTGATACCAAATGTTATGAAACCAACTCCAAAAATAGAAGGAAAGAGAGATCAACGCCTTAGAAATAAGCCACTTCGAGGGGGCAACCTCCTTTACATTACGTAAATGAAAAATTCTTTGATGATACAAATGAAAAACTTCCTTCTATATATAGGAGTCCATGGGGTCACAATATAATCCTAGCCGACCTAACAATAATAATGTAAGGGCACAATAATAACAATATTGGGGTTACAGGGGTACAACAATAACAATAAGGGGGTTACACTAACAATAATAAGGTACTATACTAGTAATATAGGGACCTAACATCCTTCTTGCATTAAAACAACACCAGTTCCATTTCCCAAGACATCACATTCCACAATAAAGGTTTTTGTGAAGTTTGGTGTAGCTAAAACCAGAGTTTGGTACATTGTTTCTTTATAATGTTCAAAGGACTTAGTTTCTCCTGGAGTCCAAAAAAATGCATCTTTCTTCAGTAATGTTGTTAGAGGTGTTGTTATTTTCCCATAATTCTTAACAAACTTGCGATAATAATTTGTCAAGCTACGAAATCCTCGAATATGGGGTTGTGGTAATTTTCCATTCCTTGATGGATTTAATTTTGTTAGGTTCTATCATTTTCTTCTTGGTATATCCTTCTATCTCGAGAGTTTGAGGAGTGGTAATTCCCACCAATGCATTACAAGATATGGTTAGATTCATTTCTTTTTTCTTTGGGGTTATTTATTGGTTTATATCCTCTTATTTTGATGTTTGTTGCTCTTTTTCTACCTCTACTTTACAATCTATGTAAAACAATTTCTTCTCAACACACTTATGACCTTTAGTATATTTTATATCACAACTGTAACAAAGCCCCTTTTCTCTTTTTTCCTCTAGTTGTTGTGGTATAAACCTTGTAGGTTGTGGGAGGATAGGATAAACAACACTTCCATATTTATAGTTGTGAGTGGTAGACCTCCTTGTTGCCATAGTTTTTCTTTCAATTTTTCTTGCTACCCTGAATACATTTTCCAATGAATTAGGTTCCCAAAGGCGAACCTCACGTTGGATGTTATCCTTTAAAGTCCATATGAAGACATCAAGGATATTCTCCTCTAAAATATTAGTTACATTGATATTCAATCTTTGTAAGTCCTTAATGTGCTCCACCATTGAATCCTTTTGTTTGAGATTTATCAATTGGATAAAGAAGGTATTTCTCTTTGTATCCTCATAAGGTGGTACCAATTCCTCCATAAAAATTGTCCATGTGACAATTGGTTTACGAGAACAAAGCCACGGATACCACACAAATTGATTGGGTTCTAACATTAGAAAAATTTTGAGGTAAAAAATGGATCTAAAAAAAAAAAATTACAACCAAAATAAATGTTATAAGAAACACTAGAATTGAAGATAATAATATCAACCATGGGGGATGATTCACCATTTTTGGAGTAAAAAGGTAAAACCAAAAAAATGAAAAACTACTTTTTCAACTTATCTCCTACGATTTTACACAAATTTCGAGTGGGAGAACTTGTTAGATGTGGAATTTGATTTTGCATCCATGGAGTACTTGTGTTGAATACGTTTGATGGATCCCACTACACCAAAAATGAGAAATACATGAAAAATGTTATTACAATCACATTTTTTTCATGTATTTCTCATTTTTTGTGTAGCAAGATCATCAAAAGTATTCAACATGGGTACTCTTTTGATGTGAATTTAAATTATACATCCAAAGAGTGCTCCTACTTGAAATTTGAATAAAGTTGTATGACGATAAGTTGAAAAAGTAATATTTTATTATTTCACTCCAAAATTTCATGAGGTAATCTAATGTTATTTTATTATTTCCACTATTATTTTATATTTTTCCTTGAGACCCATATTAGACCTCAAAATTTCTCTAATGATATAATATGCAATGTGTACCTTTTGTGTGTGGCACATCATGTAGATCAAAGAACTGTTCCATTTGTAGTATCCATTTTACCAGATCCTTGCCATAAAATTTCTTCATATCGATATTTCAGATGTGGTGGGTCTTCAACCCAAAGTTAGAGTCTCTAAAATCATGATTCACATTCCTTTTTTCTCATCATGTTTTTCATGGACTACCTTATCACCATTAGAAATAATTTCATGTAGCAACTTTATCAAACCTTCCATGTCTTCTTTTATTTTTTCTTCTAAACCATCCATCTTAACATTCATTTCTGCTTTTATTTTCTCTTCTAAACCATCCATCTTAACATTCATTTCTCTTTGTGAAAGTGATAATTATTGCACTTGTTCCCACAATTTTGATATATCATGTTGCATTTTTTCCTCTTCATGCGTCATAGTAGAGATTTCTGAGGGCTTAATGGGTCTAGATGTTTTTTTTTGGTCGTTTTGGAACCGATTAATGATATCCATGCTTCACTATTCCCTTTGAATCACTTCAAACTGATTTTTCAAACAAAAGTTATGAAAATTTAAAAATACACACCTTTTAGAGCTTGATTTTGAGCTTGCTGATAGGTTGATCTTGAAACTATTGTCTCTTTATGATTTTCGCATCTCAAGGTATGAAATTCCGTAATGTGGTATCTTCCTATGTCCTCTTTCCAACCCCGCTATTTAGACTGATATTGGATTCTTCAAGATAAAGTTAGGTCAGATCTCCCAAGATGTCTTGCTTATGGACTAAATCAATCAAGAAAACTTGTATGGAATGCCACGTGTCACAATTTAAATATTCAGCACTGAAAATCATGTCCAAGAAACTAAATTCCATCAAATTTTAGCCACTTTTTATGAAATTCAATTTGGATGCCCGAAACAAAAGTTATGATGATTTCCCCTCAGACATTTGTTTGATACAAAATTCTGGAGCATACAAAAACTTGAAATTCCTTGAACCTTATCTATGAGAATATAAAAAAAAAGGATCTAAAATTTTGACAAGATGTTCACCAATATTTTGGCTCCATGTGGTCAAAATTTTAGATCCTGAAGCCTCACAAAAATAAAGTTATAGAAAAAATTCCAAGATGACCTATTTGAAACAATGAAACCCTATGATCCAAAGTTGTGATACTAAATGTTATGTAACCAAATCACAAAACAGAAGAAAACATAGATCAATGACTTGAAAATAAGCCTCTTCAAGGGAGACACCTCCTTTTACATCACATAATTGAACAATTATTCAATGGTACAAATGACTTGATACCTCCTTTGTATATATAGGAGTCTAAAGGGTCACAATATAATCAGGGCCTACATAACAATAATAATGCAAGGGCACAACCATAACAATAGTGGGATTATATGGGGCGCAACAATAATAATATGGGGCTACACAGGGCACAAAAATAACAATATGGGGCTACACCAGTATTATATGGACCAAACAGTGTAGCAAAGGACACAATATAATAATTGGATCTCTTGCATGCCCTTATCAAGAGAAGTCAAGAGGTATGCCGCTTTTTTTTTCACAAGGTTATGATGTCCTAATATATATATATATATCATGGTTGGATATTCCTCATTGATACATTTCCTGCAATATATCTCACTCTCAAAAATTCCTCTTGAATGAGAAGTTATGGCCATTAGATAATCAACACTAATAAAGGACCTAAAATATGGGGAAAAACCCACCAACATCAAAATTTTTAAATAGTGCATAGCTTCTGGACAGATCCATGGATCATTGATTAAATCCATAGTGGATAGCTACCAAACATGCCTAAATTTTAGCATGGTTAAAGATCTAGAATCTTTTCTCTAATCAGACACATTGGACGAACTAGTGAAGAATTAAATGACGTATGTGTACCAACATGCTCACTAATTAATCAAGGGAATACCCACCATGGTAGGTATTCATGTAGTGCCATGTGTCACACTTTGATTGGCTTTAAGAGTTAATGTGGTAATATTGACATACAGAAAAATCTAGTTGGCCAAAGAAGTTGATGTGGCGGCCCTCGTGATGTGACGAAAATTTATTGGGAAAAGACAATGACATGGAAAGCAAGGGGATTAAATGGCCCGACACATCATTTGGGTGACATCAACAAGGTGATGTGGTTCATTCAAGGCCCACCAAGTGGTAGGCACATACAACGTTTTCTTATGGGTAGAAAATCCAAAAATTGGTGACACATGGCACCCCTTATGGGTTACCACGTGGCACCCCTTATGGATTACCACGTGGCATGATGACATCATAATGCAGATGACCATGGACCCCTAGGAAAGGATCACATGGCCAAAGAAAAGGAGTTGAGTGCTAATCTCAACAAGTCCATATGGTTACAGTCACATCGTCAAAGGACTAAGCCCTAGGTTATGCACACAATAATGTGTTTTTGAATGAAGGTTACATGAAGCTTTGGTCGGCCCCGAGGTTGGTCCTTGAAGCCTTAGGACCACATTAACATATGAAGATACTGGTGTTGAGACTCAAATGAAATACAATTCATAAACAACATATTTGTGGTATAGCCAAGGTCGAGTTATGTAGTGGTGGCATGGTTGATATGTTATGCAATAATTGGTGGATGGTTCAAGCCTTCAAGCTTTTGTTCTCCGTGCGTATATACAATTTCGGTGATAATTCTCATGATGGGTTGAGACATAGTTTAGTTTCAGGCTCCGATATTTTTAATATGTAAAAGCGCCTCTCCCATAACTCATGAGTCTGTTGACAGGTTAGTTGGTTGTACGGTATGGTTTGATCAATGAAGGTCGGGGGTTCGAGTCTAGTTAGACTTGGTATACATATATATGGGGGTTAATTGACATGTCAGATTTAACCATTTTTTGGACAATTAGTTATTTTTTATGATCAGAGGCTCAGTATTTAGCTCAAAAATGAAAGTTCTCAGAAATGCTCCAAACTAGAATGACTGGATAGAGCTCGTCATGGAGATTCCAGTGCAACTTGTTTCATCAAAATACGAGTTCATATGAGTAAGTTATGGTCTATTGTTAATTTTCTCAAACATGTAAAAAATGTGTAGAACAATGACAGACTGATGAATTGGAAATACAGTCAGCACCTCAAGAATATTCAAGGAATATTCTACAGATTTCAGCCAATGACACTTGTGACAAGTGTCACAGTTAGATTCGCCAATGTTGCTTGGAAAATTGAAATTTTCCTCCTAATCCTAAGGTTGAAATTTCTTCTAGTATCGTGGATTATTATTTTTATGGTGAAATTTTGGGCCAATGGAGAAGGGCCATGTGGCATAGCCAGAGGTTTCCACATGCCCTCCCCCATGGCATATTATATATTTCACATATTTCCAAATTAAGGTTTATATGGTGGCTAACTGTAATGTTCCCACTTAGCCCCAGCTAAGAGGAACATTCAATTTTTCTTTAATTTCTGTCTCATGAATAAATAAATAAAGGAGGACATGTAAAACTCCTAAAAAGTCTAAGTAAATCAATGCCTATGTGAACAAAGACAAATAAGGGCCATGTAAATAATCACTTGCAGGTGTGAAAGAGGTTTGAGTCAAAGACTGGGTCAACCTTGACCAAATCAACAACGTTGTCTAGGTTCATTGCATCTCCAAAAGGGACAGCGCAATTCTAGAAGGGAGCCTCTCATGTGAAAAGGGCTAACTCATCAAGGTGTTTTAGGGTTTGCAAAGGCTTCCTCATCTATAAAAGGAGGAGGAGGGAAGCAAGAGAGGGTTGTTGATAGATCATATTTATGAGTATTTGTCTGCTTAGACAACTACCAATCTCTGCTGTTGAGTGGAGGATTGTATCTAGAATTACTATGCAGGAGTTTCACCTCTTCCTTTGATGATTCAAGGAGGAAATTTTGCTGAATTGAACCACTATTAGGCTTGAGGCCAAGCTCCTACTTACATTGGTAGTGCTGATCCATTGAGGGTTTTGATGTCTCTGCAAGCTGCAGCAAGTGGTGTTCTAGATCTGTAGAGATCTAGTGTATTTTGAGAGCCTCTCTCCATGGAGTGGGTCCTTTGACCTCCTGGAAGAGTGTATCATTTCTTTATGCTTCAGATCTGTACTTCTATAGTGTTTATCTATGAAATTTGAGCCATAGTGCTATCTATGTTGGAAGACTACGTTATTTTGTTATAGATCTCTTTATGGTGTTTTGCTCATAGTTTAGATCAGATATCCTTAGTGCTGGGGTTTGCCTTCCACTAGGTGATCCATGGATTAGCTTACTGATCTATGTTCTATTCAGATCTGATCCATTGTAATGAAATGTCATATTCATAAATTTACCGTAGCAGTTTCCAGATCTGCAACTTGTTTCTCAGATCTACTCTTATTCATGCATGCTTTTGTAAAAATTCCAAGTGGATCTTGTAAAGAAAACTATATAGTCTCCAGATCTGGTATAGATCTGATATTTTGTCCATAGATCTTTCCTAGATCTGAGTTGTAACTTCCATTTGCTGAACCTCCTGAAAAATAACGATGTTGAAGCATTTTTGCAAATATACATGTGTTCCTGCTCTCTTTTCTGAAGATTTATTGTTGTATTGGCACATGCTTTCTATTGTATAATGACAGGATTCATCATAATGTTTATTTGATGTTGTATTACTTAAATATGAGTCTTATTTCTGATCTCCACTAAACATCTTCTAAAACAACGCAATTCTTGAAGCAGTGCTTGCATTTGATTGCAACCTTCCTATTTGGGTTCTTTTTAGCTAGTCTACTTTTTGGGAGATTTGTTTAATGTGCTTAAACTGATTTTTTTATGATGAAATTCCATATATATGCCACATACAGCATAGATAAGAGGAACCAAGCCTTGATCTATGTTATTTTTACACATTTTTACTTATACAGCATTTTCCTTGAGCACCTTGTTGAAATTCCTGAAAAATGGATTATTCCAAGTTCTATAGACAGAGTCTGCAAATGGCTAGGTAGCCTTTGGATCTCATCCTTTATTTTTAAAGGTGAAATATCTAGTAAATTCCCCTGCAGTCAATCTCTGGAATAGAATACTGAGGATCCTAAAAAAGGATCATTACAGTGGTATCAGAGCTCCACTCTTAGCATAGTCTGTGCTTTCCATTGGAGCACCAGTCATGCTGCACTCCAAAGAAGAGGATCCTCCCACTGAGAGGGAAAGGAGGTACCAAATTAGAAGTCATAAAAAGTATGACCCCACCACTGATGGCCCTGATAAGGGTCAAGACAAGGGGAAAGCCCCTAAATTTGTGAATGATAAGGATAAGGAAGCATAGGAGTTTGCAAAAACTCTCTTGGAAACTATGCAAGATATTGCCAAGGAAATAAAAGAGATGAGGGTGGACAGAATGAGGGAGTCCCTTGGGAGATTCCATCAAGGGGAAAGTTCTTAAGTATCTCATTTTGGGATTGGTCAACCTGTGAGCTTGCCACAAGTCCCACAGGCCTCCCAACGCTCTACTATGCCTACCTTCTTGGCTGTAGAGAATGAGGGACCACAAGAACCAACCTCCCTGGAAGGTTACTTTGTGGAATATGACTCACAAAGCCAAAGGTTCAAGGATAACTTGAGCTTTCAAGACTTTTTCCATCTCAAGGACCAGAGGAGACCATGGCAACAGTACAGAGATGGGGGTTTCCTTCAAGGGAGACACCATACTATGGGCAGGTTCTTCTTGCCCAAATTCGATGGGTCATCCTCTTGTTCTGCCAAAGCATGGGTGGAAAATTTGGACATCTATTTCCAGTTGAATAAAGTCCCTGAAGTGGAAGCCATTAAGATTGTTGCATTACACTTTGAGGGTGAAGCCCAAAACTGGTGGTTTCATGGATTATCTACATTAGGACACATCAATGTGTCTACATATGTTGAGTTCACTAGGAGACTAGTGGAGAGATTTGATTGGAAATATCTAGAGGCACCTTTTATAAGCTTAGGAAAGCTGAAGTAGACATGAGATGCAGAGGCCTATATCTCTGAATTCCTGAGATTGTCAGTAATGGTCCCTGATCTATCCGTAGCAAGGAGAGTCTACATGTTCATTGATGGCCTGGAGGAACCTTTGCATGGGTTGGTTAAGTCTACCAAGCCCATCACTTTGCATGATGCCATTGAGAGAGCTAGAGATCTCCAAGATGCCTTGCTAAGAGCAAAGGCAACCTTCCAAAGCAAAGCCCCTCCCTCTTCAAGGGGGAAAGAAGGGAAAGCTGCTCCAACCAAGGAGAGCTCACTGAAGAAACCTCTTGACATTGATCTCCGGAGGGAGTTGAGGAAAAAGAGATTGTGTTTCACTTGTCAAGAGCCATGGGTACCATGACATAAATGTGCGGCTGGAAGGGCACACTATATAGAAGTCTTCTCAGATTTTGAGGAGGAGGATGGGAATGAAGGACCTAGGAGGGTCACAACGTTGGTGATGATGAGGAGGAAGATCAATCACCATCCAGAGGTGAAGAGGGAGCCTTTTCTCCAACAAGTGGGACTCTTGCTTCTTTGAGAGGAGTGCCCAAATATTTGACCCTAAGAGTACAAGGTTCAGTCATGAACTAGAGAGTGTCTATTTTGATTGACAGTGGGGCAACCCACAACTTTATTGATGCTCACCTTGTGCAGAGGAGAGGGATCCCCACTGATACTTTTGATGGGTTCTCTGTTTTGGTCCCAGGTGATAGAACTATGCAGTGCATGAAATATGTTCCATCACTTTCTGTCACTATGGGGTCTACACCTTGGTGGATCACTTCTTTGTAGTTGACATACCAGACACCAATATCATCTTGGGTGTCCAGTGGTTGATTACCTTGGGGAAGGTCACCACTGATTGGAAGGCCTTGCAGATGGGGTGGGTGGACTTGAAGAGTGGGAAACCACAAATAATTCAAGGCATGCACACTTACCCTGCACATGATGTTTCCACACAAACAACAAAGATGGATTTGCACAGTGGAAGCAAGGATCTCATAGTTCCTTCTCTCATGTTTATGATAATGCTGCAAGGGACATTCCTACCTCATGGCAAGCCATTTGGAATGCCATTAGATTCTGATCATGTGGGGGAAGCCTCACAAAGTGCTGCTCCAAGCATAGACCAAGAAAGGAGTGGAGCAATGGAAGAGAAAGCCACAACACTGTGGGAGGAAGGAAAGGGGAGGATCAGCCCCCCAAAAAACAAATTTGGCATGCATAATGTCAAAGAAGTAATCAACAACAAGGAAAGCACCACCATAGATTCATCAAAAGCGTTGTCCTTGTTGAGTTGTGTGGGTCCATATTGGAGATCTCAACTCCTTGTGGAGTACTCCAGAGATCTACACACTGGGATGATATTAGATGACATGAAGCAAGGGGGAGGCTATGTGGTCCATGACGGGATCATCTATTATCTTGGTAAAGTATTCTTGTCTCAAGCCTCCAAGCTTAAGTAAGAGATACTACAAAGAGCACACAAAGAGTTCCTTTCCAGTTATATGCAGTCAGCAAAGATCTACTCCCTAATCATGAGGAGTTTTGATTGGGAGGGTATGAAGGAGGAACTACATCAACACTATGATTGGGAGGAACTACATCAGCACTTACAAGAGTGCAATAGCTATGAGGAGATGGGGCAGCCAAAGGACTCTATGCAGGAGTCATTTCAGCCATCTCTTCTTTCTCTTAGAGGAGAAGAAATGCCCATGCCCAACTCCATGTGTGTGGGAGACTTGAATGGTAAATAATCTGATCTTATAAAGTATGTTTATTTTTCTGATTTGACATATTCTCTTACCATATGTATGCAGGCCATGGCTCCTACAAGGACTGTTATTACATGCAGATCTCATGGCATTGATGAAGCTAATAAAAATTCTAAATCTGGCCACTCCCTTGAGGTGCAAAAAGAGATTCTCTATCATGATGGGTGCTTCCCAAAAGCACCTAACTTGGGTATCACTTTCAGCCATATCAAGGTGACCCATGCAGCCAAGATGTGGTGGGATTACCACTTACCACACTCAGATATACTCAAGCCAAGGAGTGCATTGCGTTGGTATCTCATGTGGGATTGTGACCCACCTCCTCAAGTGCAAATTTTAGTTTGCATATATGTGATTTTGCTTCCATACATAGATGATATATTGGTATTGTTTATGGGTTTTTATGGGCAAAAAGTGGGTAGTGTATATGTACCACATGGGATGGAACTTTATCTTGTACTTCATGATACATGTTTTAGATGTGACATTGCTTCACCCATGTTTATTTCTATTGATTTTTACACTCCTTAAGGGGTAGACTATGCCCCTATCATGTTAGCATTGGAGGAGCAATTTCTGTTGTATTGGCTTGATGAGAATTTGGTCCATGATGAAAGCTTGATCCTTGATGGTGCCATCAATGGAGAAGGAGAAGAACTACAGCTCTTACCCTATCAGTTGCTTGAGGACAAGCAACATTTTGGAGGGGAGGACTGTAATGTTCCCACTTAACCCCAGCTAAGAGGAACATTCAATTTTGCTTTAATTTTTGTCTCATGAATAAATAAATAAAGGAGGACATGTAAAACTCCTAAAAATTCTGAACAAATCAATGCCTATGTGAACAAAGACAAATCAGGGCCATGTAAATAATCACTTGCAGGTGTGAAAGAGGTTTGAGTCAAAGACTGGGTCAACCTTGACCAAATCAACAACGTTGTCTAGGTTCATTGCATCTCCAAAAGGGACATCGTAGTTATAGAAGGGAGCCTCTCATGTGAAAAGGGCTAACTCATCAAGGTGGTTTAGGGTTTTCAAAGGCTTCCTCATCTTATAAAAGGAGGAGAAGGGAAGCAAGAGAGGGTTGTTGATAGATCATATTTTTGAGTATTTGTCTGCTTAGACAAATACCAATCTCTATTGTTGAGTGGAGGATTGTATTTGGAATTCCTATGCAGGAGTTTCACCTCTTCCTTTGATGATTCAAGCAGGAAATTTTACTGAATTGAACCACTATTAGGCTTGAGGCCAAGCTCCTACTTACATTGGCAGCGCTGATCCATTGAGGGTTTTGCTGTTTCTGCAAGCTGCAGCAAGTGGTGTTCTAGATCTGCAGAGATCTAGTGTATTTTGAGAGCCTCTCTCCATGGAGTGGGTCCTTTGACCTCCTGGAACAGTGTATCATTTCTTTATGCTTCAGATTTGTACTTCTACAATGTTTATCTATGACCTTTGAGCCACAACGCTGTCTATGTTGGAAGACTGTGTTATTTTGTTGTAGATCTCTTTATGGTGTTTTTCTCATGGTTTAGATCAGAGATCCTTAGTGTTGGAGTTTGCCTTCCAATAGGTGATCCATGGATTAGCTTTCTGATCTATGTTCTATTCAGATCTGATCCATTGTAATGAAATTTCATATTTAGAAATTTACTGCAGCAGTTTCCAGATCTGCAACTTGTTTATCAGATCTACTCTTATTCATGCATGCTTTTGTAAAAATTCCAAGTGGATCTTGTAGAGAAAACTATATAGTCTCTAGATCTGGTATAGATATGATATTTTGTCCATAGATATTTCCTAGATCTGAGTTGTAAGTTCCAGCTGCTGAACCTCCTGAAAAATAACGCTGTTGAAGCATTTCTGCAAATATACATGTGTTCCTGCTTTTTTTTTTGAAGATTTATTGTTGTATTGGCCCATGCTTTCTACTGTATAATGAGAGGGCTTCATCATAATGTTGATTTGATGTTGTATTAATAAAATATGTGTCTTCTTACTAATCTCCACTGAACATATACTAAAACAGTGCAATTCCTGAAGCAGTGCTTGCATTTGATTGCAACCTTCCACTTTGGGTGCTTTTTAGCTAGTCTACTTTTTGGGAGATCTGTTTAATGTGCTTAAACTGATTTTTTTCTGATGAAATTCCATTTATAAGCCACATACAACATAAATAAGAGGAACCAAGCCCTGATCTGCATTATTTTTGCACAGGTTTACTTATACAACGTTTTCCTTGAGCACCTTGTTGAAATTACTGAAAAAGGGATTATTCCAAGTTCTATAGACAGAGTCTGCAGATGGCCAGGTAGCCTCTGGATCTCATCCTTTATTTTTAAAGGTGACATATCCAGTAAATTCCCATGCATTAAATCTCTGGAATAGAATCTTGAGGATCCTGAAAAAGGATCATTACACTAACTATATTGTTGAAGCGTTCCAAACCTGCAGACAACGTCTAATTGGCAAAGTTAACTCTTAATACAGCAGAGGCACACACACACACACACACACACACACACACATATATGATAATCCAAAATTTTCAAACTTTGGATATGATTTAATGTAATGCACAGAAAAAATCTTGGTGCAGGGGTCGGGGTCAAACCCACGACCACCCCTGTGCCATACCACCGCTCTACCGCCTCCGCTATATCATGGGTCTTAACCCATAAGTCCGCCACACATACTTAAATTTTATCTTCTCCATGGTTGGGGGTCTGGAGGGGGTCATCCCCCTCCCACATGTCTGAAGCGCTACGACCATGGGCCAAGCACTATTCCAACTAGAATATTAAAGTTATTAAACCATTTTTGTTACCACTAATCCATGGTTAAGCCACGTTAATCTGCAGAGTTATCGTTAAAAGTGCTTAGCGCTAAACACGCCATTAACTCCACCTAATCACACTTATATTAACCTTAAATTCGCAGTTATTCTGGCGGAGAACTTGGCGGAGCCGCCAATTGCGGCGGAAGCTCCACTTTTAGTGGAGCTAACTGGCAGACTTCCAATTTTAGTGGAGAAAATGTAGGGAAAATTGGTTTTTCTATAACTGAGGCAATTTTCGACCAATTTTGGCTCAGGAAGAGTCATTCTTGGTAGATTTTTATTTTTTGGAGCCATTGGAGTAGGTTGCAGAGGCAACACGAGACTGTGAACATCACTTTTTCAAAATTGAAGTTAATACAAAGGCCCATGCCATGGAAGCTGGACCAAGGAGATGTAGCCCATGAGGGGTGAACTCCTTCATCAAAACCATGTGTATTTGACTCAGTTGTCTATTTTTGTTGTGTTTTTATATGGTTTTGTTCAACATTTAGTTTCCATGCTTGTATGTTCATGAAATACACTTAATCTCATCAAGTTTATTGAATTGTCAATCATAAGCACATGTAAAAACACTTGTATAAGAAGAAAACCAAAGCACTTTCGTGTTAAATCTGAAACTGATATGAGCACAACATTAACTAACAATCAATTTCAGATCAATTTAGTATCAGAGAACAAGGTTGCTAAAGGTTATTTTCTTGCATTCCTTGAGATTGTGCAAGAAGGGTGTTAATAGTTGTAATTTTTTGATGCTTACAAGGTTGAAGTTATAGAGAGGAGAAGGGAAGCTATTGGTTGTTAGTCATGAGATTAGGATATGAAGAAAAAGAGATGAGAAAGCAACATATTCACCCAAAGTTCCACTCAAAGCTGCACTTGAAGCACCTCAAGTTCTATCTCCAGCAGTTGGGATTGAAGAGGTACAAATTGCACATGAAGCTGAAGTGATTGAAGAGGTACAAGCATCAGAAGTTGAGCTTGAATCCTTAGACATTATGTCAGGTGTTGGATAGACTCAAGGACATTCATAAGAATAAAATTTCAAGAGATACTTCAAGGACATTCAGAGAATGGTTAAAATCATGTTTGATGCATTCACTGCAGAAAGAGGAGGAGAAAGTTCTAAGCCTCCACATGGAGAAGGATCTTCAGATGGTAAGAAGGATGAAGAGAAGAGTTTGAAAGGAAGTGGAGGAAATCCACCTACATCTCCACCATCCTCATCCTCATCATCTTCAACAACATCTTCATATTCCACTTCCACCACAAAACCACCCACACTCATTCAAAAATCCCAAAAGGGAAAATTGCATTACTCAAGTTGGTCATCAAGTTTGAACTTCCCATGTACAATGGTGAGGTAAATGTAGAGAATTTAGACAATTGGATCTGTCAATTGGAATTATATTGCAGAATTAAAAATCTACAAGAGGGCGACATAAAGATCCAGTTAGCTTCATTAAGGGTAGAAGGAGCAACACTAGTTTGGTTGGAGGTAAAGACTGAAGAGGAAATGTGAATTCATGGTAAGATATCCATTTCTTGGGTTGAATTCATTTCTTCCATTAATGGAAAGTTTTATCCATTAGTCTATATGCAAAAATAAATTATGAGTTGGCAAAAATTTAGGCAACTCAAAGGCCAAACAGTTCAAGAGTACACCCAGGAATCTAGAAAGAGGGCTTTGTTGTTAGGAGTGAACTTGAATTCAAAAAACACACTCTTGACATTGGGGGTTTGCATTCCTATTTGAAACATACTATCCTTATTTTTAACCCAAACAACTTAGAGGAAGTATGTGTGCAAGCCACACATCTTGAAGCAAGGGGAAAGAACATTTAGGAGGAGGATAGTAAGAAGAATCCATTCAAGAGTAAGGGAAAAGAGGAGGAAAATGGAAGGGAAATAAGAATGCAAGCATCAAGAAAGAAGGGGATAAAACTACATGCAAACATTGTTCCAAAGAGGGGCATGATGAAGCCCATTTCTAGAAACTACATCTTGAACTAAGACCAAAGAAACCAAATAACAAGGGGAAACAAAAGATGACTGCCACCACACAACAAGATCTTGGATTTGATTCCGGAGATGAGACCAAGATTGTAGTCATGGTCAACAAAGGAAAGGAAGCCATAGCAAGTATTAGTTCCTCAAATAGTCACAAAAACACTCCAAATGAAGACACAAGGATAGAATTGTTCCATGTTAGAGTGATTTCAAATCATACAAAGATTGATGCATTGTTTGATAGTGGGTCATAAGCAAGCCTGATTTCAGAAGACTTGGTCAAAAATATTATCCTTGAAACTGTACCACATCATAAAACTTACCCTTTGGGTTGGGTAGTTAATAATTCCAATTTACAGGTTACAAGGAAATGCATATTTCAATTTTCTAATACTACAACCTTTGTTGATGAAGTCGAGTTAGATGTGGTTCCACTTGACATTTCCGAGATTATCTTGGTAAGTCCATATTTGTATGACAAGAAAATGGTGTTTTATCGCCATGAGAAAAAAATATCAATTGCTTAAGGATGGGGTGGAGTACATTGTGAGATCCCACAGCAAAAAACTTAATATTTCTTTAGTTAATGCAGGCAAATGAAGAGGCTAGTTAATGCAAGTAAAATTTTTGTGCTTCTCATGATCACGAAAAATGATGATGTTGACTATGAATATTTTGAAGGATGTGATGAAAAATTAAAATATGATTTGTTTTATGTGGTAAGTCAGCATGGAGAGATGTTTCAAGAACCAAATGGGTTACCTCCCAAGAGGGGAATTCAGCATGAGATTCAGCTGCAGCAAGATGTTCCACTTCCAAACATTGGTATGTATCACATGTCAATTATGGAGAGTTTGGAAATCAAGAAGAAAATTCAAGAATTTCTAAAAAAAGGTATCATACGCCCATCTACTTCTCCATGTCGTTCACCAATTGTTTTGGTACCAAAGAAGGACAGGACTTGGCGCATGTGCATAGATTTCCATGCACTGAATAAAATCACCGTAAAGAATCACTACCACTCCCACACATTGATGATTTGCTAGATCAGTTAAATTATGCAAGATATTTCACTAAGTTAGACTTATGAAGTGGTTATCATCAAGTTAGAGTAGCTAAGGACGACATTTGGAAAACTGCATTTAAAACTAGAAAAGGATTCTTTAAGTGACTAGTTATGCCATTCGGTCTAACAAATGCTCCAGCTACTTTCATGAGAGTCATGAATTATGTATTAAGACCATTTCTAGATGACTTCGTCATTGTTTACTTAGACGCCATACTTATATTCAAAAAATCAAGAGATGAACATATCATGCATGTGAACAAGGTACTTGATGTCTTGAAAAAAGAGAAATTATTTTTAAAGATGTCGAAGTGTGAGTTTGGAAAGACAATAGCGAATCTCCAAAGGTATTATTATTGGCCACACATGATTGATAGTGTATCTCATTTTATTATAGGATGTTCTTTATGTACAATAAGTAAGCCTAGTAATAGGAAACTTGGATTGTACACTCCACTTCCGGTTCCTTCACATCCTTGGCAGAGTATCTCAATGAATTTTGTAGGTGGTCTTCCAATGTCAAGGAAAGGTCATTGTTACTTGTATGTTGTGGTAGATAGGTTCAAAAAAATGTGTCTTTTGATGCCATGTAAGAAAAAAACTACAGCTGAAAAAACCGCTCATCTTTTCTTTCAAAATGTATGGGTTCATTTTGGTCTTCCTACTCCTATTGTAAGTGATCGAGATTCCCGGTTTGTTGGGAATTTTTTATCAAAATTATGGGACATGATGGACACAAATTTGAATAATAGTAAAACATTTCATCCACAAATAGATGGTCAGACCAAGGTGGTAAACATGACAACCATTCATCTTCTTAGAGGATATTGTAGCAAACATCCCAAGTTGTGGGATGAACAGTTGCATTACATTCAACATGCATACAACAAGGCAAAGAATTCTTCCACAAACACATCGCCATTTAAGGCATGTTTTGGGTACTTTCCAAGATCACCTTTGGAATTCATCTTCGAGAAAGATGTCGCTATAGATGTTCATAGTGACATAGATAAGGCAAGGAAGTTCAATGATCAAATTTAGTTGGTACATCACACAGTGCAAGAAAAACTTGAAAAGAGTCAAAGCAGCTACAAGGTAAGGCATGATAAACACCATGTTGATCACAAATTCTAGGCTAGAGATGAAGTTTGGTTATATATCAACAAAGAAATATTGCAAGGGAAAAGTAAAAAGCTCAAGCCAATCTGTTATGGTCCATTTAAAACTCTGGAAAAGATTGGTAATAATGCATTTACGCTATATTTTCCTCCTTACTTGCAAATATATTATGTAGTTAATGTTGAGAATTTGAGATTGTTAGAGCCTCCTTTGATTGATGATCAAGTAGAGCATGTTCAGCTGCCATCAATAGATGATTTCTCGCCATAATATCTTGATGAAATTCAGCAAGATCTCATACTTGACAAAAGAATCAGAACTTCAAGGAGAGGGAATGTCAAATACCTTAGAGTGGGACTCAAGGGAAAAAATCCTTCAAAGGCCAAATGGGTGGAGAGTGAAAGGGTGAGGGAGATGTACCCTCACCTGCTGAATAATTGATAGTATCTTTTGGGTTCCAAAAGGCTTCTAGTGGGGAGGAATGATCAGAGGCTTAGTATTTAGCTCAAAAATGAAAGTGCTCATAAATGCTCCAAACTAGAACAAGTAGGTAGAGTTTGTCACCAAGATTCCAATGCAACTCATTTCATCAAAATCCGAGTTCGTATAAGTTATGGTTTGTTGTTCATTTTATCAAACATGTAAAAAATGTGCAGAACAGTGACAGACTAATGACTTGGCAGTCCAGTCAGCACCTCAAGAATCTTTAGGGAATATTCTCCATATTTCATCCAATTACACTCTGACAAGTGTCACAGTCATATTTTCCAATGTTGCTTGGGAAATTGAAATTTTCCTCCTAATCCTAAGGTTGAAATTTCTTCTATGGTGGATTATTATTCTTATGGTGAAATTTTGGGCCAATGGAGAAGGTCCACATGGCGTAGCCGGAGGCTGCCACGTGCCCTCCCCCATGGAATATTATATATTGCACATATTCTGAATTAAGGTTTGTATGGTGGCTAACTATATCGTTGGAGCGCTCCAAACCAGCGGACATGGTCTAATTGGCGGAGTTAACTCTTAATACAGTAGAGGCATATATATGTGATAATCCAAAATTTTCAAACTTTGGATATGGTTTAATGTAACGTGTAGAAAAATCTTGGTGTAGGGGTCGGGGTCGAACCCACAACCACACCTGTGCCATACCACCGCTCTACAGTCTCTGCTATATCATGGGTCTTAACCCATAAGTCTGCCACACATACTTAAAGTTTATCCGCTCTATGGTTGGGGGTCTGGAGGGGGCTAGCCCCCTCACACATGTTCGAAGCGGTATGACTGTGGGCCAAGCACTGTTCCAACGAGAATATTATATTTATTAAACCGTGTTTATTACCACTAATCCGTGCTTAAGCCATGTTAATCCGTAATGTTAGTGTTAAAAGCGCCTAGCGGTGGAAGCTTCACTTTTAGTGGAGTTAACTAGAGGACTTCCAGTTTTAGTGGAGAAAATGTAGGAAAAAATGGTTTTTCCATAACTGAGGTAATTTTCGACCAATTTTGGCTCAGGAAGAGTCATTCTTGGTAGCTTTTGATATTTTGGAGCCATTGGAGCAGGTTGCAGAGGAAACATGAGGCTATAAACAACACTTTTGCACAATTGAAGCTAATATAAAGGCCCATGCCATGGAAGATGGACCAAGGAGATGTAGCCCAGGAAGGGTGAACTCCTTCATCAAAACCGTGTGTATTTGACTCAGTTGTCTATGTTTGCTATGTTTTATATGTTGTTGTTCACCATTTAGTTTCCATGCTTTTATTTTTATGAATTTTAATCTCATCAAGTTTATTGAATTGTCAATCATAAGCATCTGTATAAACCCTTGTATAAGAAGCAAACCAAAGCACTTTCATGTTAAATCTGAAACTGATATTAGCACAACATTAACTAACAATCAATTTTAGATCATTTTAGAACCCATAAAGTTCTATTTTGGAGAATGATTAATTTTTGTATAGTTTTATATAGTTCTATATGGTTTTGGATGTTTCTAAGTTCATTTTAAGGACAAATTAGATTTTGAAAGAAGCATGATTATTAGGGTTTAGTTGTGAATAGTTCTAAAGGAATGAGAATCCTAGATGATGTATTTTTCATGTTCAGAATCAATAGTATGATTTTTGGAAGTTAATGAGCATATTGCAATGAGTATTGTGTAAGTGGAAAAAAAATTATGAGAATTATTTTACGTGATTAGATTGACGAACAAGTGGTAATGGGTATGGAAAGGATATGACAGGTTGATGACAACATTATGATGATAACAACATAATCAATTTTGAAGATATATATTGAAGAGCAGGTGGATCTAGTTTGAAATATTATGAAAAGTGGTTCACAAGAAGTTGAACAAGGAGGTTGGTGCCTCCACTAGGGTTGGTACCTTAATTAGGTTGAAGTCTTCAACAAGTCGAAACATTCTCATCTTTGAGGTTGGTTCCTCAATTAAGTTGTAGCCTATTGCAAATGGATGCTTGCACATTTTTAATGTTAGTGCCTCAATTAGGTTGTAGCTTATTGCAAGTGCGTTCTTGAAAATTTTCAAGGTTGGTGCATTAATTAGGTTGTAGCTTATAGGGAGTGGTTGCGTGCACATTTTTAAGGTTGGTGCCTATAACAGACCCAGGTTAAAATTTCATGTAAATAAAAGTTAATAAAGGAAAAAATAAGACCACAGTTAATGGACACTTATTCCAAGTTGAATGTTGGGAAAGACATCCTAGCGGGTGTTCATTTTGGTTATTATGGATAAAGAAAATTGGCAAAGGCAATGGAAAAATATTTGGAAAGTCAAAATGGAATTTTTGGCATTTTATTTATGAAAATAATGGAAAATAGGAGAAAAGGAAGGTGAAAGGTCATAGGTTGCATGTGAGGATGAAAATTAAGAAAAATAATGGAAAACAAAGAAAATAGAGACCACATTTGTAAAAAGGCTTATGAGGATTAGTTGGCAAGATTTTGTTGGTTCAAGCTTATGTTAGTTTAGTTTTTTAGATTTTTCTCTCTATTCTCTCTCTCTCATAGTCTTGGATGCTTAGAGTTTTGTTGGATCATTTCAGCATTGAGCCAAGAAAGAGGAAAGAAAATAAATGAAGGACAAGGAAAGGAAAGAAAATAAAAGATCAAGTCAGGAAGATCAGGATCTAGCAGCTTCATCAGAAATACTTGGAGGTAACATATTGCATGTGTGATTTCCTAGTTGGTTTGTACATGCATGGATTATGCATGTTGGTATTTGGTTTCTTTGGGTTATGACAGTGGTTTTCAACCTTGCCTTTCCTTTTTCCGGATAGCCATGGTTTGTTGGGATTTTGATCTTAGTTTTGAGCTTTGGATTTTCTGTATGGATTTCAGAATTCGGGGTCGAGGTCGTCTTAGGTTCATTCCCAAAGGCCTAAGAATACCTTGAGTAGTTTTGGCGGGATACACAATAAAGACTAAAGGAGGTATCTCAGTTTAGGGCTTAGTGATCTAGGATTGAATTGTGGTAAATCCTGAGAGACAGGGAGACGGAAAATTCCTCAAGGATAGTTATGGATTCCAGATGGAATTCCAAGTTCGGTTCAGTTTTGTGATTGTAGCACCGGTTTTGGTGTGATCACAGTATGGTGAGGGTGGAGGTGGTTTAACCTCTGGGTTCCCCTGGTTGTATTTTGGATTGGTTTATCCATGAGATCCCACATTCATGCTTGGAATATGGCATGGGGGTGACTGGCTGAAGAGAGATTTGGCTCAACCATGTCTATGGTCGGGTGGAACGTGGAAGTCCTGACCCTGGTTGGTTATTGCCTATGTTTAATGTAAGCTAAGTTCTCTTTCTTTTGTAGCTATTAATGTGTGGATTTAATTTTTTTTAACTCACTGTTATTTCCATGGTTTTATGTTGGTTATAAGCATGTTTAAATGATTGGTTCATGTCATGGTTATTTGTTAGAAAATTATATATTATAGAGCAATGAAACACATAAAATATGCAGAAAACACAAGCACACAAAACACATAAAACCAGAGAGACACAGATATACGTGGTTCACCCAGTTTGGGCTACATCCACCCCGAACAGCCAGTCCTTCCTTTCAATTATCCAGAAAAATGAAGAGATACAACCTACAATAGATCTGCTGTAATATTCTCTGTTCTCTCTCACAGTCTCCCTATCTGTTTCTCGCTCCAAGAATACATCTACAATACACAGCCGCAATACAATACCCTCATACAAAACGAGGGGTTGCCTTCTAGGGAAAAAAACCCTAAACTAAACATAACTTCTACCGTCAAATCATCCGCCTAATGAACAGCCCAGATTGACTAGAAATTACTATACTTTTACAAGGCAATTTTACATGCAGCCGCCCCCACCTGGACCCCCCAGGCGGCGTTGCCGCCCCATTACGGTACAGGGGTCTAATGCTGTGATACAAAATAAACAAGATAATCAGGCTCCACACCCATCATTATTTCTTGTATTTACTGTTGAGATTCAACAAGATGATGAGCTTAGTGAAAAGAGTCGCATTCACTAAGTGGGCCCGCATGACTGAATGGAGCATCTGGGAGGATCTTGATGCACCCACAGCATGGGCTTGCATGCGTCCAAGAACTCAATTTCCCAAACCTATGCCTTCGTCCACAAGATTTAAGAAAAAATTTAAGAACAGAATCCTGGAAACTACCCAGAACTTCCTGTAGCTTTCTTAATCCATCAAACACATGATGACAATGCCAAATAACCAAAACTGACTCCAGGACTAGGCCTGACCATCCCCAATTTGGACTAACATTATGTCAAACACTTGACATGAATGAAATATACAGTTCTAGGATACAAGAGAGAGCATGAATGACTGAAAACTATTATGAAACATTACAAGAAGGATCACCACCCTCTTCCTTGAACAGATATGACTTCATTAGGTCTTGCATCCATTATTTTAACAATTACAAGTAAATGTAGAAATTATATACAAGATGCATGCATATATCTAGATTCTCCTGATCTAACAATATTTATCTTCTTGCTAAATACAGAATCCTTCCACTGTTAATCTTTTGCGGAAATTAAACATTCAATTGCAAACACATGAAGCAATAAAACAATCGCACATAACACAATTGTTTAACGAGAAAGCCTGAAGCTGAAAACCCCAACTATCATATATTATGTATCATGGAGATCATGTAACAATCTCATACAAAGCTTAGTACATCAAGCTCTCAGTACAATCAATCGTCACACACTAATCAGAATAAATCTGCAAATCCATGCACCAATTTCTTGCCACTTGCTAGCCTGCCTCCACTACGCAATCCCTGCTGAAGAATAGCTCTGAATGAATTCAAATTACCCTTGCCTTGACTGCACAATCCTCATTGGAAACTCCAATGTGTGTGTGGTGCAATCAATGCATCACTATAGTCACAACAGATAGTCCATTTTCCCCTTTCACCTATCTCTCCATTGGGTCTCCACTGGAGCTGACGTGCACTGTAGTTAACTGTTGTATTGTTCAATTGATTAATGAATTATTATTTGTGAATTAATTAACTAATTAATTCACTCCACTCTCACTAGTGTATCATTTAGTTAGACTAGATACAACTAGCTCAACTGAGTTTAACTCCAATAATTGAGTTAAACTGAATAACAATTCCATGACCTACTCTTCCAACTCTATCATAACTTTGCCACTTCAGTTATAACTGAGTCCTCCATGCATGAACCGCCAGTAAACCCAAGGAATTGCGTAATTCCTTCAGCCCACTGATTTGCCAAATTTGTGCACTGAAACTAAGTGCTCCAAGAGAATAAGTTGTTGTTTATTGTCGGATTATTATTAAGAGCTAATAATAATCAGCACTTCTATTTTTAGATCGACGATCTATAAATAGACTTCACCCAATATTCTAAAAATAGAATTTCATCTATTTTTCCAACTTGACCAACCATCCACAAATAGCATCTGAAACTTGATTATGATCTCCATGTCTAAAAATAGACTTATACAAAATAGCTCATGCCCACTTAGTGAAGGCGACTCTTTCACTAAGCTCATCATCTTGTGGAATCTCAGCACTCCCTCTCAACAAGATAGGGATTATCCTTCACCCCGATCTTGCCTCTATGGTATTCGAATTTTCTCCTGCAGAGCACCTTCGTCAAAATGTATGCATCCCGATCTTCCGTAGGAATGTACTGAAGCAACATGATCTTCCGTTGCACACAATCTCTGATATGATGATACCGGATATCAATATGTTTAGATCTATCATGAAACACACGATTAACCGAGAGTTTAATGCAACTCTGATTATCACAATGTATCACTATAGGATCTAAATGTGAACTGAACAAACCAACCAGGATCTTCGACTTGCTGCCATGCATTCTACTTCCACCGAACTGAGTACTGAAAAGCACAAATCTTGTTTCCGTTGTACCAAGAAACAACTATAGATATGACACTGAAAATCCCTCCTGATGTGCTCTTTCTGTCTATTGGGTTGCCTACCCAATTTGCATCCGTGAAGCCATGCAACTTCACATCATTCACCTGTGTGTACCATAAGCCATACTCAGATGTTCCCTTGAGATATCTTAGGACATGCTTGCCCGCCTTCCAAAAGAGCTCGGTAGGCTTAACCATCACTTGAATAAGCTCGTTCACCATATAGCATATGTTCGGTCTTGTATTAACTAAAAATATGAGCGAACCCACCAACTGTCGATAGACAATAGCATGCACTACCTCTGCCGATGTAGCATCCTCTTTCCTCCAATTTCCTGGAAGAGGATTATCCATGGGTTTGCAGCCCTCCATGTGAAACTTATTGAGTATCTCCCTTGCATACTTTCCTTAAGACACAAACAGTTCACCTTCCCGCTACCATATTTCCAATCCAAGGAAATAATGAAGGAGGCCCAAATCCTTCATCTCAAACTCCTTTGCCAAGATTGCCTCGTGATGAGTGTATCAACTACTCATCACCCGTTAGTATTAAATCATCAACATAAAGAACAATGATTAAAAGATTACCCTCCACCACAATTTGGTACAGGTTTTCATCCGCCTCACCCTTGGTGAAGCCAAGTCCAGTGAAATAGTTGTCAATCTATGTGTACCAAGCATGAGGTGCTTGCTTCAGCCCATACAATGCTCTTTTGAGCTTGCACACATGCGACTCGCTGCTAAAGATCTCAAATCCTTCAGGCTACTTGATGTACACCTCTTCCTCAATGATCCCATTAAGGAACACAGTCTTCACATCCATCTGATGATTGTGCCGACCCATCTGCGATAAGAAAGCAAGGATGGTCCTTATGGAAGAATACCGTGCGATAGGTGCAAAGGTGTCTCGTGGAATCTTCTCTCAATGTATCAGATGACACACAGAGGCAGCGGAAGGAAAGTGGAATTTACCGCAGATTCCGTGAGCATTTATGACATGCAAACCAACTTGAAGATTGCATCTGGCAAGGTAAATGATCAATCTGTCTGTATACATTTTCTGATTTTGTTCCTCAATCAGATTCCATTTTGCTACTTACGCATGCAAATGAAGAAAGTAGAATTTGGCACTAGAGATTTGGGCATTTTAATTTCAGATATATGCAACAGCTTAGCAAGTAAGGGATGGTCAAAGGATTGCCGATCATTGAATTTTCAAATGGTGTTTGTAATAGATGTGCTCTTGGAAAGCATCCACAAGACAAATTCGAGAAGGGGCATGAATGGAGAGCCTCTTCACCTTTGGAACTTGTACACAGTGATCTCATGGGTCCATTTTCGATGCTTTAAATGAGCAAAGCAAAATATGTGTTGTCCTTCATAGATGATTACACGAGATTCACTTGGGTTTACTTATTGAAACTCAAGTCTGGATTTTTTCAACATATAAAGATTCTCAAAGCGCATGCGGAAAATCAGTCTGGAAAATGCATCAAGATCCTCCGCACAGATAATGGGACGGAATATGTCAACAAATATATCAAGAATATTTCTAATGAAGCACGCATATAGTTGTAGCATACAGTTCCTTACACTCCACAGCAAAATGGTGTGGCTGAAAGGAAAAATCGATCTTTGAAAGAGATGGCTAATTGCATGTTGCATGCAAGATCTCTTTTGTCGAAATTGTGGGTTGAAGCTATCAATTGTGCGTCATACATCTAGAACAGATCTCCTCATAAATTTGTCACTGGAAAAACACCTTTTGAGGCTTAGACTGGCATGCAACCTGTAGTCATTCATTTCCACATTTTTGGATCTCGAGCATGGGCCCGCATTCCTACAAAGAAGAGAAAGGCTTTGGAACCTCAAAGCAAAGCATGCATGTTTTTTGAATATTTTGATGAAGTCAAAGGGTACAGATTAATTGATATCCACATTGAAGAGCTCTTTATTGAAAGGAGTGTAAATTTTGACGAAGATATTTTGCATGCACCAGTAGATGAACTTGTTACCAAGTTTCCATCACCGCTCATTGATGAGTATGCAGATGAAAATTCAGATTAGAATTTTGATGAAGATGATTCTTTTCCTATGATCCTTGTTGGACAACCAGTTGTTGCACATTGAGATCATACTTCCGCATGTAGTTCGGAAGATTCTCGACCACCTTCAACACAAAAATGGCGCAGCATGAGTGATATCCTTGATGATCCTGCCTCTATCCCTCTGTTTGAGGAAGATCCGCAAGCACTCTTAGCTATGGAGCCATCCATGCCCATGCATGCTTATATGATACATGGATCTGATCCACAAACTTCTGCAGAAGCAAATGGGCATTCTGAATGGGAAGCCGCAATGGATGAGGAACATAACTCTCTCATTGAAAACCAGACTTGGGATTTGGTTCCGCTACCTTCCAATCGCAAAATTGTGAGGTGCAAGTGGGTTTACCAGACCAAGAAAGCATCAAATGGCCAAGTTAGTTGATATAAGGCACAATTGGTAGCAAAAGGTTTTTAGCAAGTACATGGTGTTGACTATGATGAGACTTTTGCTCTAGTGGCAAAAATGGATTCCATTCGGCTAGCTCTCTTCATTACAGCAGCAAGAGGATGGGAGGTGCATCATATGGATGTGAAGAATGCATTTCTTCATGGTGATCTCAAGGAGGAAATCTACATGGAGCAACCACCGGGATACATGCACAATTCATCTTTGGTATGCAAACTAAAGAAGTCCCTCTATGGCCTCAAGCAGGGACCTAGAGCATGGTATGCAAAGATGGATTCTTATTTGTTATCTCAAAATTTTTTGCACTGCAAATCTGATTCCAATTTTTATTTTTTGAAGAAAATTGACTCCTTGTTGATCATAGTACTCTACATAGATGATATTTTGATAACAAGTAGTTCAGCTTTTGTCATTACTAAGGTTAAAACTGCATTGCATAAGCGGTTTTCTATGACAGACATGGGCTTGCTAAATTTCTTTCTTGGACTAGAGATCCATTAGAGTGATTATGGAATTACCATTTCTCAACCAAAGTATGCTAGAGATCTTTTGGCACGATTTCACATGAGTGACTGCAAGCCAGCAGCCACACTTTTCTTATCAGGGATAAAGCTTGAGAATGGAAAAGACACCATTTTTTGATTGCACATTGTACCGCCAGCTTGTGGAAAGTCTTCTTTATCTCACTCACTCCCGTCCTGATCTCTCGTATACTGTCGGAGCAGTTTCCAGATACATGCAGGAGCCACATGAGTTACACTAGAACGTTGCAAAGCGCATCCTTCGATATGTCCAGGGGACAATCACCTATCGGCTTCATTACGCAGCCAATTTTTCTTTGAATCTCATTGGGTTCACAAATTCAGACTGGGCTGGCGACACCATTGATCGCAAGTCCACCTTTGGGTATGTACTTTGTTTGGGATCCGGCCCAATTTGTTGGTCAAGCAAGAAGCAGGCTACCATTGCCTTATCATCATCAGAGGTCGATTATAGAGGAGCAGTCAATGCCACTATTCAGGTAATTTGGCTACAACATTTCCTATCTGAGCTTGGGATCAGTGTCCATCGTCCAACTGTCATCTGGTGCGATAATCAAAGTACACTAAAGTTTTGCAGAGATCTAGTGTAGCGGCAGCATACCAAACACATCGAGATCCACATGCACTTCATTAGAGAACTCATTAATGATGGGATAATCGATCTTCAGTACTGTCCTAGTTCCGAGCAGACTGCTGATATCTTCACCAAGAATTTCACTGAGCATAATTTTCGATTCCTACGAGATCGTCTCAGGGTGAAGGACACCACTGCCTAGTGTTGAGTCTCAAATCTGCATCTTTCCTATACACCTTTCTAGACTTTTTCCATTTACCTGGACCTCCTAAGTCATCAACATCATTGCATATTAATCATAAAAGAGCATTTAAAGTGGTTTTTAACTATGTTTTGTGTATGCTGTTTGTTAGAAAATTATATATTATGGAGCAATGCAACACATAAAATATGCGGAAAAATACAAGCACACAAAACACATAAAACCAGAGAGGCACAGATATACGTGGTTCACCGAGTTTGGGCTACGTCCACCCCGAACAACCAGTCCTTCCTTTCTATTATCCAGCAAAATGAAGAGACAAAACCTACAACAGATCCGCTGTAATATCCTCTGTTCTCTCTCACAGTCTCCCTCTCTGTTTCTCGCTCCGAGAATACACACATAATACACAGCCACAATACAATGCCCTCATATATACAAGGGGGTTTCCTTCTAGGGCAAAAAACCCTAATCTAAACATAACTTCTACCGTCAGATCATTTTCCTAATGAACGACCCAGATTGACTAGAAATTACTATACTTTTAGAAGGAAATTTTACATCTGTTTTTAGCTTTGGGGGCGCTGCCCCCGGACCCATGGGGGGGGCTACGAAAAGCGTTGCGCCCCGACCCCCACGGCGGCGATTAATTTCGGGTGGTGCCGCCCCGCACACAAGGTACAGGGTTCCAATGTTGTGATACAAAGTAAACAAGATAATCAGGCTCCACACCCAACAATCTCCCACTTGGAGACTGATTGTAGCAACTCCACCGCTGCTTCATTTGCTGGACAATGACTCCTCTTTGGACCTGGATGTTTCTCATCTTCATCGTCATCCTTGAAGACCAATTGAAACTGAGCATGTTCTCAGTTTCTCCCTGGTTACAACTTTTGTTAGCATATCTGCAGGATTCTGGCTAGTGTGTATCTTTTTCAGCTTCAACTCTCCATCTTCCAATACTGACCGTATGAAATGGTACTTGAGATGTATGTGTTTAGTCCTGGAATGAAATGCTGAGTTCTTTGCAAGATGAATAACACTTTGGCTATCACTGTATAGCGTGCCCATATCATGCTTCTTACCCAATTCATCCATAAACCGTTGTAACCAAATCATTTCTTTACTAGCCTCTGTAGTAGCAACATACTCTGCTTCTGTTGTTGAAAGTGCAATAACACTTTGGATTTTTGAAACCCAACTGACAGCTGTTCCACCTACAGTAAATACATATCCTATAGTGCTCCTCCTGTTATCTCTGTCACCTGCCATATCTGCATCAACATATCCCTGTAGAGCAATGTTTGAAC
The DNA here is from genome assembly GCA_034641835.2 of Pinus albicaulis. Classification (NCBI taxonomy): domain Eukaryota; kingdom Viridiplantae; phylum Streptophyta; class Pinopsida; order Pinales; family Pinaceae; genus Pinus; species Pinus albicaulis. The sequence continues at coordinate 1,570,967,990 of CM076570.1, forward strand.
CACCAAAGTATAATGCTTGATTTGTGGTACCTCTCAAATATCTGAGAATCCATTTTACTGCCATCCAATGTTCTTTTCCTGGATTGTTCATATACCTGCTTACAACTCCCACTGCATGTGCAATATCAGGCCTTGTGCATACCATTGCATACATTAAACTTTCAACTGCTGATGCATATGGAACTTTAGACATATAATCCATGTCTTCTTGGGTCTTTGAGCACATCTCCTTACTAAGTTTGAAATGGCTAGCAAAAGGTGTACTAACTGGTTTTGCATTCTGCATATTAAATCTTTTCAACACCTTCTCTATGTACTCATTATGAGACAGTGTTAATTTGCGATTTTTCTTGTCTCTAGTTATCCTCATACCAAGGATTTGTTTTGCAGCTCCCAAATCCTTCATTGCAAATGAATTTGCCAATTTTCTTTTGAGCACATTTATTTCTTGCATGTTAGACCCTGCAACAAGCATGTCATCTACATACAATAACAATATAATATAGCTGCCATCATTTTGCCTTTTTGGATAAACACAATGATCAGAGTGACATCTAGTATAACCTTGTTCAGACATGAACTTGTCAAATTTTAGATACCACTGCCTTGGAGTCTGTTTTGAACCATACAAGCTCTTCTTTAACCTGCACACCAATTTTTCTTTCCCTTTTACCTCATATCCTTCTGGTTGTTGCATGTATATCTCTTCCTCCAAATATCCATGGAGAAATTCTCTCTTTACATCTAACTGTTCAAGATGTAAATCTTCCGTTGCTACAAGACTTAAAATAGTTCTGATTGAATTCATTTTAACAATAGGAGAAAATATTTCATCAAAATCAATACCTTTCTTCTGTGCAAACCCCTTCACCACAAGTCTAGCTTTGTACCTCTGTTTTCCTCCATCTTCTTCCTTCAGCCTGTAAACCCATTTATTCTGCAATGTAGTTTTACCTGCAGGCAACCTGACTAAGTCCCAAGTCTGTTTATGCATTAAGGAGTCCATCTCTTCTTCCATGGCTAGCTCCCACTTCTTCCTGCTTTCAACCTGCATTGCTTCTTCATAACATTAAGGTTCACCAGAATCAGTCAACAATAAATAATATAATGAAGGAGAGTATCGTTCAGGGGGTCTACTTATCTTGGTAGATCTTCTAACACCACTTTCAGGTGTTTGAGGTGCCTGTTGCTGTTGTGGTGGTTGTTGCTGCTGTGGTTGTTGATTATTATTATTTTCAGGCACCTTTACCTTTTTAGATATCTCATCAAGAACTGCGTATTCCTTGCTTTCTTTTTCCTGTTTCTTTTCTTGCAGCTGATTCTTATACAAGACCTTTTCATTGAATATTACGTCTCTGCTCCTAATGATTTTGTGATTTTTATAATCATATAAGCGATAACCAAAATCATTAGCACCATATCCAATAAAGGTACATTTATTTGATTTTGCCTCAAGCTTTGTTCTGTTTTCTTTATTAATATGGACAAAGGCCTCACAACCAAAAGGCTTTAAAAAAGAGTAGTTTACCTTTTTACCTATCCATGCTTCCTCTGGAATACCACCATCCAAGGAACTTGAAGGCCCTATGTTTATTAGATAAACAACAGTATCTACAACATCTGCCCAAAATTGTAAAGGCAATCCTGCATGCAATCTCATGCACCTTGCACGCTCCATGATTTTTCTGTTCATCCTTTCTGACACACCATTTTCTTATGGTGTTCTTGGAACTGTCTTCTCTCTACGAATTCCATGCTCTGAACAGTACCTATCAAACTCTTTGCTGCAATATTCACCTCCATTTTCTGATCTGAGACACTTCAACTTCTTTCCTGTCTCAATCTCAACCAAAGCTTTCCATTTCTTGAAAGTATCAAATACATCGGATTTATTTTGAATACAATAAATCCAAGTTTTTCTAGTTGCATCATCAATAAACGTAACATAATAGCGAGAGCCACCGAGAGATGATACCTGAGCAGGTCCCCATACATCTGTATGCACAAGCTCCAATTTTTCTCTCTTCTTTTCTTTCCCAACTCTAAGAAATCTGACTCTCTTCTGTTTTCCATAAATGCAATTCTCACAGAAATCCAAATCAACATTCTTCAAACCTGGCAACAAATTTCTTGAATGAAGAATCTTCATTCCCTTCTCACTCATGTGTCCGAGCCTATGATGCCATAATGTTGCATCTTCTCCTTTGGAAGTTAAAGCATTAACAGAGTTAGAAATACCATTGCATAAATACAATGTACCAACCTTTTCACCTTTTGCTATTACCAGCGCTCCTCTAGTGACCTTCCAAGTTTTATCTGTGAAAGTTGTCACACAACCTTCACTGCTTAACTGCCCTGTTGAAATCAAATTTTTCTTCAGATCTGGAACATGCCTTACCTCCTTTAGTAGCCATTGGTTTCCATTATGTTGTTTTACAAGAACTTTACCCATTCCAACAATTTTACAGGGTTTATCATCACCCAAACGAACTTGTCCAAAATCTCCTTGAACATAGTCATGAAAATATTTCTTATCGGGTGTGGCATGGAATGAAGCCCCTGAATCTACAACCCAAGAATCAATAACATTTTCAAAAGAAAGAATCAAAGCATCTTGTAACACATCACCTGTCACATTTGCTTCATGATTGTTTTCTTGCTGTGTGTCTCCTTCTTTTCCCTTCTGAGATCTACAGTCTTTCTTTAGGTGTCCTTTCTTTCCACAATTCCAGCACACTATTCCTGATCTGGACTTGGATCTGCCTTTCCTTGATTTACTGCGATATCCCGAGCTCTTTCCTCTTTCCATTCTTCTTCCCCTAGACTCTGCACTCAAAGCATTACCTGATGTCTCACCGGAACTTTTCCGTCGCATTTCCTCGCTAAGGATAGCACCAACAACATCATCAAACTTTAGAGTACTAGATCCAGAGACAGAGTTACTAATGGCCATTACTAAACCATTCCAACTCTCTGGCAATGAGCATAAGAATAACAGAGCCCTAACTTCATCATCAAGGTTTACCCCTACAGAACTTAGCTGACTGGTAACTGTATTAAATTCATTTAAATGGTCTGCAACAGATCCACCTTCCGACATCTTCATATTAAATATTTTTTTCATAAGAAATACCTTGTTTGAGGCCGAGGGCTTTTCATACAGTTTCGCCAACGTCTGCATCAAAATCTCTGTTGTTGTTTCCTTCGAAATATTGAAGGCGACTGACGCCGCAAGACACAACCGTACTGTTCCGAGTGCCTTTCTATCGAGAATGTTCCATTCTGCGTCTGTCATGGTCGTCGGCTTCTTTGTTTTTCTGCTCAATGGTAGGTACAGATCTTTCTGATACAGATAATGTTCCATCTGCATCTTCCACAGCGCAAATTTTTGGCCGTTAAATTTCTCGACCCTAAACTTACCATCGTCCGCCATTGCTCCCACTCGAACCAGGAACCCCTTTTTCATGCGAGTTTATCAGCCAAATATACCTTCGGCTCTGATACCAGTTGTTAGAAAAATATATATTATGGAGCAATGCAACACATAAAATATGTGGAAAATACAAGCACACAAAACACATAAAACCAAAGAGACACAGATATACGTGGTTCACCCAGTTTGGGCTACGTCCACCCCGAACAGCCAGTCCTTCCTTTATATTATCCAAGAAAAAATGAAGAGACAAAACCTACAACAGATTCGCTGTAATATCCTCTGTTCTCTCTCACAGTCTCCCTCTCTGTTTCTCTCTCCGAGAATACACTCATAATACACAGCCGCAATACAATGCCCTCATATATACAAGGGGGTTGCCTTCTAGGGCAAAAACCCTAATCTAAACATAACTTCTACCGTCAGATCATTTGCCTAATGAACGACCCAGATTGACTAGAAATTACTATACTTTTACAAGGAAATTTTACATCTGTTTTTAGCTTCGGGGGCGATTAATTACGGGCGGCGTTGCCGCCCCTTTTAAGGTACAGGGGTCCAATGCTGTGATACAAAGTAAACAAGATAATCAGGCTCCACACCCAACACTGTTTGAATTAGATTTTTGCTCATTGAGCTGCGGAATCTTGTCACTTTCCACAGCTGCTGCAACTTTCCGCAGCCATTTTGTTAAATTCTATATTGCAGGTGTCTCCTGGAAAATCGAGCCACATGGGCAAGTTGGAAATGACATGGACATGGATCGAGTCCTATTGGCTTAGTCGAATTCACCTAAGAAGGCTGTGGTCAAAGGTAGTCAAGCGGTGGTCAACCGAAGAGTCCCACAGTGACAGAACTCTGTTTTTCATCACGTGAAGACTTGCGTGGCCGTTTCTAAATTGCGGGAGACATATCAACACCTGTAAACGGCTCCATAAGCCGAATTCAACGACCACTCTCCATAGATTTAATCTTCACGGCAGCCGTAATGCTAGATTTTTGGACGTGGTTGTTCACGTGTCTTGTATCAGCGCAAAATGTAGGAAATTTCTTTGTTATGAATGTGTTTTAAATATATGAAAAGACTCTGTTCATAAGCATAATTCGTGGTTGAAAGTTGTTGCCCGAGGATTGTGCAGAGGGCCCCTGCACACGCCGAGGTTTTGTGTATTACTGTATAGTTTCATGCTTCATTTCTTTACGTTCATTGTGCCATAGTCATTCACGTGTATATATTACATCTTTTGGGGTATTAACGTTTTGTTTCTATTCATAAATTTTCATGCTTTATACTGTTGTTAACTGATCAGTGTCTTTGTTCCAGATTATAATAGGCAGCCCGGGCATTTGCACATAGTTTTATAATGACTAATGACATGGAATCAATCTTGTCCTTCTGCTGATTTATTTTTCTTAGCTTTTAATTCCAGCACTGTTTTATTCATTTCAGTTTTGTACATTTTCTTTACTAGTTAGATTAGATATTAAACTGCTCATTTCATTATCAGTTACCTCCGAAAGCCATAGCGAGACTAATGGTGAGGGATTGTAGTATGAATGTGTAGTTTGATGTTAGTTTATTTTTCTGCAAGTTAGATATTAAACTACTCATTTCATTATCAGTTACCTCCGAAAGCCATAGCGAGACTAATGGTGAGGGATTGCAGTATGAATGTGTAGTTTGATGTTAGTTTATTTTTCTACAAGGTAGATATTAAATTGCTCATGTCATTATCAGTTACCTCCGAAAGCCATAGCGAGACTAATGGTGAGGGATTGAAGTATGAGTGTGTAGTTTGATATTAGATTATTTTCTTTCTACAAATTAGATATCAGATTGCTCAAGTTGTTTATGATTACCTCCAAAAGCCATAGCGAGACTAATGGTGAGGGGTCAAAATATGAATTGATGTAATTTGATTTTAGCTTTACTTTACTTGAAAATCTTTGGATTTCTTTGAGTACAGTTTCTTTTGTGTTTAGACAGCAACAAGGGTAATGGGTTTCATGATCAATAGTTCACTGTTTGTTTGACCATTATAGTAGCACATTTTCATTTTCTTTTAGGAATTAGTTTTGTCATTGTATGTTTTAAAATCCTCTTGAAGTTTGAAGTTTGGGAAATCATTATAAAGGACATCATTTCCTTGAACATTTATATCCATACCTGTCTTTTAGAATTTCCATCTCACACTAGGAAACCAATCAAGATAAATAAAAAAACCCAAAAACGACAAAAAGTAAGAGATAGGTTATCTTGCACATATAGTGCGCCACACTTCGTCAGCTTATGAATCCCAGATTGACAAATTAATGTAGCAATTTAGGACACACTAAATTGACCAAACATTTTGGCGCCGTTGCCGGGGAAGTGTAACTAGGTAGCCAATTTCTTTTAAATAAACACAATAAAAAGGAGGGAAAAATTGATAATTTCTTGAAGTATGCTCTCCTCTTGCACCTAGTGTGATCTGGAGGATCAGAAAAGAGAGTTATTGGCTCAATAATTTCTTAAGTATGCTCTCTTCTTGCACCTAGTGTGACCTGGAAGATCAGAAAGAGAATTATTAGCCCAACTTAAAAATTAAAAATAAAATAAAAAATGACATGCATAGAGCAAGAGATTCTAGGGGAAGGTTTATAGCTAGAGCCAAGAGTTCGATTTTCACAACACCGTCTTCTTCAAGGCATAGACAAGATTCACCACCATCTACCCCTAGCCTTAAGATTCTTGGAATTCAAGGAGCAGCTGAATTAGAGGATTCTCCTACACCATCTACCAAATCTCATTTAGAAAAGGACCCTTTCTTTACTTCTACAGGAGAATATATTATAATTAAAGAAGTAGAATCACCTGAAGAAGAAAAGGAAGAGACTCCTTCTCATCCTCCCTTGATAGAAGAACCAGAGGACTTTGAGGACTCTAAAGAAACTATCATGGCAGAGGAAATAATAGATGGATTCGGAGGTAGAGGTAGAGGTAGAGGAGGAGGAGACAACAATGGTGGAGGTGAAGGTAATAATGGAAGAAATAGGGAAGGAGACAACTTGTTTGGATTCCCTATAGTTGATGAGGAAACTCATACAACAATGAAAAAAATCTCACCATCTGTTCTCCCCAACTTCTATGGATTGCGAAGTGAGGATCCTGAAACATTTCTGTTTGAGTTTGAAGTTGTGTGCCGAACCTATGACTATATGGAAGACTCTCAAAAAATCAAACTGTTTCCTTCAACATTGAAGGGAGCCGCTTTGAAATGGTTCATGGGATTAGCCACCCAATCTATTAGGACTTGGAATGATATGAAACAAACATTTTTGGATAGATACCTGGACTATTGCATGCCCACCAATCACAAGGATGAGGTATTCAAAATGATGCAAAAAGAAGATGAAAATTTGGAAGATTTACTTGAAAGATTTCAATACAACTTAAAAAGAGCAAAGATGAGCAACTTAGATGATGAAACTTTAAAATCCATTATATTAAAATCCATTAGAGATGAATGGATAGATATTTTAAACATGATGGGGAAAGGATACATTTCTCAACTTCCACTTCGTGACATAACAGAACTATGTGTCCATCTCTCAAAGGGAAAATATAAAACGGGAAAAGGGCCTAGAGATCCTTCTCTTATCAGGGCAAACAAATCTGCAACTGGATAAGTAAGTAGGGCAGAGATTGGAAATATTCTTGATGAATTCAAAACTGATATCTTAGGGAGCCTTAGTGAACAACTAGACACCTTTAAAATTCAAAACAAGCAGAAAGCAAAAACAGATGCTCTAGCCATCTTTTGTCCGAAATGTAGGAAGAAACATGCTTTAAGGGAATGTCCCTTGGATGCAAAAGTTGTAGAAGCATGTATGATTTGTTCAGAGAATCATGTGACCAAGGATTGTGCTTCAATTCCTGGACTCAAAGCTGTCTTTCAAGAAGATCCAAATTCAGTAGAATCTCTCTGTTTTGTTGCAAGAAGACCTTGGCAGGGGCAACAAACTCAAGGGTTTAACAACCCTATGAATTTTCAACCCCCACCAAATTGGAATCCTTGGCAAAAACCTTGGCTCCAACCTCAAAATTCATATCAATCATGGGTACAAGGGATGCAAAATCCTTATGGGAGATTTGCTCAATTTTATCAATATCCTCCATCTTTTCAAAATCAACAAGCTCCACAACTTCCAAACCCAAATCCACAACTTTCATTGCCATTTCCACAACAACAACCTTCTCAAAAAAATCCAAATCCTCAACTCATGCTTCCATTCCAACAAAAGACAAATCAACTTCCAGCTCAGCCATTGCCAAATCCTAACAATAAAAATCCTCAGAATACTTACATGATAAAAGGACAACAATTTCCTACCTATATGATTGTTCCTCTCAATGATGTACAACTCAGGTCTGGTAGAGTTTTAGAAAAACCTTCTAGAGATGTCCAAGAGCAAGATACCTCTGAGGAGGACTCTCTTAAAGCCAATAAGGGTTCTGAGGAAGCATCTCTTCAAAACTCAAACATTCAAAAAGAGAAAGAAAAGTTAACCCCCACAACTCCTATAGTTGAGCAACCTGCATCTTCATCCACACCTCCTTTCCCTGAAAGATTACAAATTGATAAAGGGGTGGAAAAACAAATCTTGTTGCCTAACTATGATTTTCTAGATGAATTAAAAAATATTGTATCAAGATTCCCTTGCTACAAGCCATTAGAGAGATTCCTATTCTAGCAAAAACAATAAAGGAGTTGAGTATCAAAAGACCAGGAAGGAAACTAAAAGACACAAGAAGAATCCACCTGGTAGGAAAAATTGCAGATATCATGATGGGAAAAATTACCATACAGAAGTATGTAGATCCAGGAAATCCAATTGTCAAGACACATATAAATGGGATAGAAATTCCAAACACATTGATTTACTTAGGGGCTGCTATCAACATTATGAGTAGACAGACTATGGACCAGCTAAAACTTCCTAATCTTCTTTTTACACCTACTTTATTGCAACTTGCAGATCGATCAATTATCAAACCAAATGGTGTATTAGAAGATATTTCTATCTCCTTAGATTCTTGGGAATATCCAGTAGATTTTATGATTTTGACTCCCAAGAGTAATCTAGGAGGGCACCCACTTATCTTAGGAAGACCTTGGCTAGCCATAGCTGATGCTTTCATTAGTTGCAGATCTGGGGACATGTACATTTCTAATGGTAATTCGACAAAGAAATTCAATTTGTATCCTCCAGCAAAATCAATTACAGAAGTAGGAGACAATGAATGGGTCGATGATGATGACACTATACAACCTGTCTTTACCATTTCTGAAATCAGTGAGGATAGTCAAATTCTGAACACATTAGAAAATTTTGAGATATCTTCAGGATATGACCCCACACAATTTCAGTTGGAATCTAACATTGAATATTTATCATCAAGAAAAATGTATCTTTACTCTATGGAAGAGTTTTGTAGTTCTACCATTGAGATTTTTCCAGGAAAAACATTGAATATCAACAAAAATTTGGAAAAGTCACAACAGGAATAACTAACCAAAATCTTGCAAAAACATTCTACTGCATTTGCATGGGAGTATAATGATATGAAAGGTATTGATCCTAAGACTTGCATCCATCATATCTATATTGAGGAAAAAAGTAGACCAATCAGACAACCTCAGAGAAGGATGAATCCAAATCTTAGGGAGATAGTGAAAGAAGAGCTCCAAAAACTACTCAATGTAAACTTCATTTATCCAATTTCAGATAGCCGATGGGTTTCTCCTTTGGTTATAGTACCTAAAAATAATGGTAAATGGAGGGTATGCATTGATTACAGGGAATTGAACAAAGCAACTTTAAAGGATCACTTTCCTTTGCCCTTTATTGATCAGGTATTAGATACATTAGCAGGTAAAAAGTACTTTTCATTTTTGGATGGTTTTAGTGGCTATAATCAAATTCGGGTAGCACCTGAAGATCAAGATAAGACCACATTTACTTGTCCATGGGGAACTTTTGCCTACCGAGTGCTTCCTTTTGGGTTATGTAATGCACCTGCAACATTCCAAAGAGCAGTACTAGGAATTTTTTCTGATCTAATCCATGATTGTGTAGAGGTTTATATGGATGATTTTACAGTTTATGGTAATTCATTTGAAGAGGCATTAGAAATTTTGGAAAAAGTCCTTATAAGATGTAAAGAAACAAACCTTTCATTAAGCCATGAAAAATGCTTTATGATGTTTACTGGAGGTATTGTTTTGGGGCATCATATTTTAGGAGATGGGATTAAGGTTGATAGATCAAAAGTTTAAGTCATCTCCAAGTTGCCTATTCCAAATTGTCAAAGAGATGTTAGAAGTTTTCTAGGATTTACTGGATACTATAGAAGATTTATAGAAAACTTCACTAAAATAGCATCTCCACTCTTCAAATTTCTTACAAAAGACTGTGAATTCAAATGGGATCCTGATTGTCAATTAGCCTTTGAAACTTTGAAAACAAGAATACCTGAAGCACCTATCTTGAGAGGACAAAATTGGAAACTCCCTTTCCATATTTCTACAGGTGCTTCAGATACAGCTCTAGGAGCAGTGTTGGGTCAAAAGGATTTAGTACCTTATGCCATTTACTATACCAGTAAAAATTTGACTCCCACAGAGTTGAACTATACTGTAACTGAAAAAGAGTTTTTAGTTGTTGTTCATGCAGTCAATAAGTTTAGACATTATATAACAGGCTATGAAACTTTTATTCATACTGATCATTCTACGATTAGATATTTAATGAACAAACCTGTTACTAATGGCAGAGTGACAAGATGGCTCCTACTTTTGCAGAAATTCAATATTACTTTGTTGGATAGACTAGGGAAACAAAATACAGTAGTTGATTTCTTGTCTAGGATTCAGAATACTAAAGAAGATTCTCCTGTAGAGGATAAGTTTCCTGATGAATACTTGTTTGTAGTAACTACTAAGACCCCTTGGTATGTAGATATTGCTAACTATTTGGTTACAGGGACACTGCCTCCACATTTATTTCCAAGTGAAAAAAGAAAGATTATTCAGGAAAGTTCAAAATATTCATGGATTTCTAACGAATTGTTTAAAACAGGGCCATATCTTGTGATCAGAAGATGTGTCAGGGAGGCTGAAATACCTGATATCCTCAAGGCATGTCATGATGAACCATGCGGTGGACACTTTGCTGACAAAAGGACAGCCTACAAAATCATCTCTTTAGGATATTATTGGCCTTCCCTCTTCAAAGATGCAAAACAATATTTCAAAAGGTGTGACAGCTGCCAAAGAGTAGGGAAACCTACCCTTTCAAATGAAATGCCATTGCAACCACAGGTACTCATCGAACCCTTTGAAAAATGGGCTTTAGATTTCATTGGACCTATTAATCCACCATCTAAGCAAAAGAAGTATATATTGGTTTGTACTGATTATGTTACTAAATGGGTAGAAGCCAAAGAATTAGTATCTGCTACTGAAAATTCAGTTGTTCATTTTCTTTATGAGGATATTTTTACTCGCTTTGGTGTTCCAAGAGAAATTGTGACAGATCAAGGAAGCCAATTCACATCCAACCTGGTGGAGAAGCCGATGGAAGAATACAAAATCAAGCATAGAAGATCTACTCCTTACCATCCGCAAGAAAATGGTCAAGTGGAGTCTACCAACAAAGTTCTCGAAAGTATCATCACCAAAACTGTTCATCTACATAGAAGAGATTGGGCAGAAAGGCTTCCTGAAGCCTTGTGGGCCTACATAACTACATGGAGAAATACAACAGGACATTCTCCCTATGAACTTGTTTATGGGAAAGAAGTCCTGCTCCCCATTGAGTTCCAAGTTAAAACCTTCAAGATGGCAGTTCAGTTGGGGATGGATCTATCAGAAGCCCAAAAGCATAGAATGGAGCAGTTGAATGAGCTAGATGAGATCAGACAAGAGGCAATTCTAAGAACCGATCTAGTTCAATATCAAAGAGCTAAATGGCATGACAAATACATCAAAGATAAGAAGTTTCAAGAAGGAGATTGGGCATTGCTATTTGATTCCAAGTTTAAATATTTTAAAGGAAAATTTCAGACTCATTGGCTTGGGCCATATGAGATTGACAAGATCTTTAGCAATGGAGCAGTAAGAATCAAGACCATTGATGAATTTCAAACTCCTCTTATTGTGAATGGCCATAGATTAAAAGTCTATCATAAGCCACTCTCAAAAGAGGAATTTGTCAAAATGTTTCAAGAAAATTATGCAATAAGGCTGGTAAAGAAGAATTCTTCTTCTCCACCAGCCTAGTTTTTGTTCTTTTTAGCACAAAAATTAAAAAAAAAAAAAAAAAAATTGTATAAGCCTGAAAACCAATCACTGATTGGCAGTCTTATACAGAAAATGTAGGGTGAAAATCAGGAACACCTGACACCCTATATTTTCCAAAAAAAAAAATTCTCTCTCTCTCTCTCATTTCACAAGTTTTATGACAACCCACTCCATTTCATTCCACTTCATTCCACTCCACTTCATTTCATTTCACTCCATTTCATCTATTTCATTTCATTTCACCAATAAAAATTTTCTTTCATGACCATTTTCATTCAGTCAGTTATCATCTATCTATTTCCATTCACCCAAATAATTGTTGTGTCAGTTTCCGCAGCTGACACCAGTTTCCGCAGCCAGAAGCAGTTTCTGCAGCTACCACTCTGTTTTTCAAAAATTTACAGTCAGATGTTAGTTCAACAATCATGAAATCAAATGCAGGTATGAAGACATATTATGAAGACATGGGGCATTCAAAGACATCAATGAGGAGCAACTGATTGAAGACCAATGAAAAATGGCAAGAATTCCAAGGTATGAGTAAAAATTTATTTCAAATGGCATTCAAGCACATTTTTACATAGTTATAAACCATAGCTCCATTATATGCAATGATTGCATTGATAACTCTGTAGCCATCCCATGATCTCTATACGATTCCCCCACAATCCTTGCATTCATTTCTAAACGGCCTCATAATCAAGCCTCCGGTCTTCACTAGTGTTCGGCTATACGTTGATACTCCACCTGTAATTAAGGAACGTGGTTGATTTGACTACGGCTTCTCTTAGCCGCACAAAATCCATAGCCGTTTCATAAACGTGCTTGCATCTACTTTGCAGCCACCCAATTTTAAATACTGTCGGATGCACTTTTCTTCCCCTACTGTTCTATTGACTTCACGGCTACATTTCCACCATGCTCACATAAGCCTTCACCCCATTTTGTTCTATGTTCCGCTTCATACCGTGTACCTATTCCCTGATATCCGCTTATAGTCACTGGCCTCCTTCATAAACCCTGATCATTTCTACCGTCTTACCTCTGCTAAACCCTCCTCACGCAGACGAGTTCTAAAAGTACAGAAGGAAGGATGGGTCAGTTATTGAGAACAGAACCAGAGGGACCTAAATTTATGGAAGGATACCCGCAAGTCAAATATATATTGAAAAAGGCAAAATGGCTTTGGTTTATTCAAAAGTTTAAAAGCTACCATAAGGAGGTAACAAAAGCTTTTGCGAGGTCTTTCAACGGTCTGGAGGTGGAGATTGGGGACCTCAAATTTATAGTGACTGAGGCATCCATAGTAGCTGCTACAAAACTCCCTCAAGAAGGTGAACGATGGTTTAAGAACAAGAGCATTGGCGAGGAAGCCTGGAGAGTGATCCTACTTAACCCAGGTATGGATGTCACCATTTTCAAAAAGGGAATTCCTGTTCATGCTTTAAAAGAAGAGTGGGCCAGTTTACTGTTAGTTATTCAAAAATTTATCACCTGTGAGGGACGTTTTGGGTCAATGTACATGTATCATACCCGACTGTTGATGAATTTCCTAGACAACCAGGCCCTCAATCTGCCATACTTTTTATTAAATAGTTTGAAAAAGATGTCTGTAACCGTCCAAAAGCATCTGGGGGACGTAGAACCACATTTGTATCACCATGGTCTCGTGAAATTTTTGATAGAAAAACAATTAAAAGAGAAAAAGGACACCTGGGAGCAGTTTTTAATTCGAAATTTCTTTGAAGAACCCCAAGAAACCCCTGAAGGCGGTACATCAAGAAGAAGTAGAAGGAAGAGAACAAATGATAAAACTCAAAGCACTCCTACTAACATAGTTGAAATGACTAGTAGAGAAGAAAGACTGTCAAAAAGGAAGAAGGAAAAGACTGAGGATAAAAAGCCAATAAAATCAAAAGAGAAAAAAAGCATTGAGGCTGTGCATCAAACCCCTTCCTCAGAAGAAGACCATCAAGTATTGTCTGAGAGACTAGTTCACCTTCAGGAACAGTCAGCTATGGCCAAAAAGAAAGGGAAAGAAAAACAGAAGCAAGAAGACAGCAGTCCACAGCGTGTCAGAAGAAGCTCCAGGCTTAAAGGAAAGTGGAGGAAAGCACAAACGAAAGGACCCCATTTTATTGATTTGGGAGAAGAAACACCTGAACAAACTCCAGCTGGCCATAATTCACCTCATTCTCAGCCAAATGTTGAAACCAGTCCTCAAGATGTTGACATGAGTCCTTTTCAGCCAGATTTTGAAGTCAATTCTCCTCCACAGCATTTTGGGGACAGCCCAAGGAAAACAACACCCGAGATAGATCCAAAGCAGCAAGAGGTGTATGATTACATAGAATCCTTAGAAAGAACAGCCACGGGTCCCAGCACTTCATCCACTCAGCCTCACACAGCACAAGAAGCTCTAGTCCAATCGTTGAAACAAGAAGTCTTTGAGTTGGAGGTTTTAAATAGACATATTAAAAATGAAAATGAAACATTAAAGGAGAAAAACAGATTGGACAAGATCATTCATGACAATACCATGCTACATCTGGGACTATGGCAGAAAAAGAACAGGAAATTGAAGAAGAAATGCCAAAAGTTAAGTAGAGCACTGATTAATATCAAATTCAGATGCTTGATGAAGAAGCCCAGGATGTTAGCAGCACCAAGGAAGAGGAGAAGAGGACTGGATGTACTGGCAGAGGTATCAAGGCATATGAATTGAAGGAGGATGATCAAAATTTTGGTTGCATGAGGACATGCAACACCTTCACAGTGGGGGTATGTTGAGTCTCAAATCCGCATCTTTCCTATACACCTTTCTAGACTTTTTCCATTTACCTGGACCTCCTAAGCCATCAATATCATTGCATATTAATCATAAAAGAGCATTTAAAGTGGTTTTTAACTATGTTTTGTGTCTGCTGTTTGAATTAGATTTTTGCTCATTGAGCTGCAGAATCTTGTCACTTTCCACAGCCATTTTGTTAAAGTCTATATTGCAGGTGTCTCCAGGCAAATTGAGCCACATGGGCAAGTTGGAAATGACATGGACATGGATTGAGTCCTATTGGCTCAGTCGAATTCACCTAAGAAGGTTGTGGTCAAAGGTAGTCAAGCGGTGGTCAACCGAAGAGTCCCACGGTGACAGAACTCTGTTTTTCATCACGTGAAGACTTGCGTGGCCGTTCCTAAATCGCAGGGGACATATCAACACCTGTGAACTGCTCCATAAGCCAAATTCAACGACCACTCTCCATAGATTTAATCTTCACGGCAGCCATAATGCTAGATTTCTGGACGTGGTTGTTCACGTGTCTTGTATCAGCGCAGAATGTAGGAAATTAGTTATGTCATCCTCTGTTATAAATAATGCGTTCTCATACGCATAGTAGTTAGCTACTGTAATGTAATTTGTTGGAAAGAAAGCCCACTGTGCCGTGACATTATTTCTTTGTTATGACTGTGTTTTAAATATATGAGAAGACTTTGTTCATAAGCATAATTCGTGGTTGAAATTTGTTGCCCAAGGATTGTGCAGAGGGCCCCTGCACATGCCGAGGTTTTGTGTATTACTGTATAGTTTCATGCTTCATTTCTTTACGTTCATTGTGCCATAGTCATTCACGTGTATATATTACATCTTTTGGGGTATTAACGTTTTGTTTCTGTTCATAACTTTTCATGCTTTATACTGCTGTTAACTGATCAGTGTCTTTGTTCCAGATTATAATAGGCAGCCCGGGCATTTGCACATAGTTTTATAATGACTAATGACATGGAATCAATCTTGTCCTTCTGCTGATTTATTTTTCTTAGCTTTTAATTCCAGCACTGTTTTATTCATTTCAGTTTTGTACATTTGCTTTACTAGTTAGATTAGATATTAAGCTGCTCATTTCATTATCAGTTACCTCCGAAAGCCATAGCGAGACTAATGGTGAGGGATTGAAGTATGAATGTGTAGTTTGATGTTAGTTTATTTTTTTGCAAGTTAGATATTAAATTGCTCATGTCATTATCAATTACCTCTGAAAGCCATAGCGAGACTAATGGTGAGGGATTGAAGTATGAATGTGTAGTTTGATATTAGTTTATTTTTCTGCAAGTTAGATATTAAATTTCTCATGTCATTATCAATTACCTCCGAAAGCCATAGCGAGACTAATGGTGAGGGATTGAATTATGAATGTGTAGTTTGATATGAGTTCATTTTCTTTCTACAAATTAGATATCAGATCGCTCAAGTTGTTTATGATTACCTCCGAAAGCCATAGCGAGACTAATGGTGAGGGGTCAGAATATGAATTGATGTAATTTGATTTTAGCTTTACTTTACTTGCAAATCTTTGGATTTCTTTGAGTACAGTTTCTTTTGTGTTTAGACAGCAGCAAGGGTAATGGGTTTCATGATCAATAGTTCACTGTTTGTTTGACCATTATAGTAGCACATTTTCATTTTTTTTTAGGAATTAGTTTTGTCATTGTATGTTTTAAAATCCTCTTGAAGTTTGAAGTTTGGGAAATAATTATAAAGGACATCATTGCCTTGAACATTTATATCCATACCTGTCTTTTAGAATTTCCATCTCACACTAGGAAACCAATCAAGATAAATAAAAAAACTCAAAAACGACAAAAAGTAAGAGATAGGTTATCTTGCACATATAGTGCGCCACACTTCGTCAGCTTACGAATCCCGGATTGACAAATTAATGTAGCAATTTAGGACACACTAAATTGACCAAACACCTAGCAGTTGTCTTTTCTCTAATTTTGCATTATATTTTGAGGGGGGGTTTTCTTCCCACTGGGTTTTCCCTCTTTCCTCATTTTTATGCATTGTATATGGGTACCTAAAATGGCCGTGTTGCCGGGACTCATTCATTTTGCATCACACTCACCTAAGTTATGCTTAAGGGGGGGTGTTGGTGTACATGCACTTAGACTAGCTGTGTTGGTGTACATGCATCTAAATTAGCTTTAGTTAACTTATTGTTTGCATGTGATGTGCACTTGCTTAGTTAAGTTAACTTACTGCTTGCATGTGGTGCATCTGCACATTAACATAACATAAAGCACACTTAGCTTCAATTAGCTTTAACTATCTATAGTTATTGCATGTACAACTAAGCTTAACTTAGTTTCTTTTATGTATTTATTCCAAAACTAATATTGGAGAATCAATTTCATTCTTTTCTCAATTCTTGCTCGCTTCCTTCCTTCTCTTGCAAGTTTGTTCATTGTTTTGCAGATCTAGATCTTTGTATCTCAAAATCTTACATTATCATTATTATTAACAATTAATATTATTAGTAGTGGTGGTTGTGAAGAACTCGCTGGATGGATTGAGAGGAATTACAATTTGATGTTGCTCCATCCCGAACTCTGCGTGGTGGGTGAGGTACTGTTGCCCATAAATCATTGCCTCCTGGCAATGAGAGGGGCGGGGAAGAGGCGTTCTTTGAAGAGAGTGATCAGCCATCTGTAGGCGCTTGTGCATTGCCAGAACTGTCTCATGGCTCTTGGTGTGGAGGTGGAGGCCGTGGACAACGCTGTGAGCAGGGCTAGTTTTGTAGCGGAGAACGACATAGACGACACGACCGTCATCGACAGCAAGATTTCCGGATGGTAATATGGTCTTGAAGTGGTGGAAAAAGAAATACATGACGACTCGTTGAACGCCACAAGATTTCTGATTCTGGGGAAGCCCATTAAGCCGAAGCCAAACAACAAAAGAAATAACTCCTCAGTACAGCCAAGGTCGAAGATGACAGTGGCCTTCTCGTTGAAAGAAGGAGCAACGGATACTCAGAGTTCTCAAAGTTGGGAACTCTGAATATTGAGACAACAGACGACGGTCTGTGACGAAGTTGGGGACAGTGGGGATGATCTTGAATATAATGAGTCCATTCGGTTTCACTGACTGTCTTATCGGGATCCTTTCGAAACCTCAAAACGGTAACTTGTCCATGTGATTTTTAGGTGCCAGAGGGTACTAGAATTTATGGCATGGTAAAATCAAAACGATAAGACTTTAAATGAGAAGGATGGACAGATGAGTAATAGTATAAGTTGGTCGGAGGAATAACTAAATGGAAAAATCTAATTGAGTAATAGTACAAGCTGGTCAGTGGAATAACTAAATGGAAAAATCTAATTGGTTGGAAGGGCAATAGAGAAAACTTTTTATTGGCTAGAGTGAACCGTGTTTGCTCACCCCACTCCAACAAAGAGAACAACTCATTTTTTTATTTATACCAATTTTAGAAAACATTTAAATAGTATAACAAAATGACCTCTGAAGGGCTATACTTGGAGGCTGGGCCTGGACCCTATTTGGCAGGTTTCCATGATTATGTGGACTTACATGGTCTTCAATCTTCATACGATTTGTCCTATGTCAGTCATGAAGATACTATGAATAAATGAGGAAATGAACAGTCAATTGAGACCAATTGAGATTAATTCTTGCTTATTCTGTTACTTGTCTAACATATTAGAACATCAATGAAAATATTTATTCATGCAAACTATTTCCTTATGTTAGTCATGAAGATATTAGGAATAAATGAGGAGATGAATAGTCAATTGAGACCAATTGAGATTAATTCTTGTTGTTAAAGCTTGCACCCAAAGGAACAACATGTGAAGAAGGGATCTATCTATGCTAAGTCTTCTGACTAATTTTATTTTAAAAATGATTACATAACAGTAAATTATTCTGGTCAACATCATCTATCAAATCAAATCGTCATTCGTAGATCACTCCCTGAAATCAAATGTATGACAGTGGATTCACTCCCCAATATAGCATAAATGCTGATAAATCTTCATTGTCTTTTCCAACCTAGCACAAATGCTCTCCTTTCCTTCCACCCAAACCACATTTAAGCTGATTTTTTTTCGTGGCAAAGCAAAAATGAAAATGAAGGATGTGGTTTCTGCATATTTTGGTTTCAAATAACAGGTTGATGATGTGTGGCGGAGTTGAAGGAAGAAATATAACCATGATCAGAATATTTTTTTTTGCTCCCCTCAATTTATGTATAGAGCGCCCGTATTCATGAAGAGGATGAACTGACACTCGACCTTTACTCAGCACCAATGAACTTTATGGGCAGTGTGGGAGCACGACAGGCAATGGAAATTCACTCCTAGCTTCTTGTGTCTGCAGTTCTTCAAGTGGTTGAAGGTTCTATTTGTGCAACACTTGTCTGTGTCGTCGTTTACAACAGCATTTGGAGCCTCTTGTCACACTGGAGGGAGACATTGATTTCAAGTAAGCAACATTGTGTCTATATACCCCAATTTTTGCTTTTACTTTCTTCTTTTGGTTATGGGTGGTCTCAGGTTAAGAGTGTAATCATCTACACTAAATAAAATTGGGTCTACCATTTTCATGTTAATTTTGTTTCTTTTGCTATTTCATGTTTTTAAAGAAGCATATAAGTTAAATTAAGATGCATTTAGTATAAATAAACAGATTTATAAACTGGTTAAGTGTTAAATTTACTTAAAAAAACATAGAAATAAATTAAGAAATATTTTCAAACTTGAGATGACTTGAAGTTAAGTTAAATTAGAGATATATAATTGTAAAACTAATATAAAAATAAATTAAAAAATATTTTCAACCTTCAACTAAATTAGAGCTAATTATATTTTCAACCTTCAACTAAATTAGAGTTAACTACAAACAACTTAGTGAAAGTGAGATCTTGAATGTGGCTATCCCTCCCTTAGTCATGTGACAGTAATGGAGATATTGAACATGTCAGATTAAAAAATATTTTCAACCTTCAACTAAATTAGAGCTAACTACAAACAACTTAATGAAAGTGAGATCTTGAATGTGGCCATCCCTCCCTTAGTCATGTGACAGTAATGGAGATATTGAACATGTCAGATTGACCGTTGAAAGTCACTTAGTTGCATATGGTTTCTTCATTAGATTATTTTATTAGTTTATAGTTTATTTATTTTATTCACTTAGTTGCATAGTATTTATTTTATTTACTTAGTTGCATAGTTTATAGTTTATTTTATTTTATTAGTTTATAGTTTATTTATTTTATTTATTTATTTATTTTATTTACTTAGTTGCATAGTATGAGATCATGTAACAATCTCATAAAAAGCTTAGTACATCAAGCTCTCAGTACAATCAATCGTCACACACTAATCAGAATAAATTTGCAAATCCATGCACCGATTTCTTGCCACCTGCTAGCCTGCTTCCACTGCGCAATCCCTGCTGAAGAATAGCTCTGAATGAATTCGAATTACCCTTGCCTTGACTGCGCAATCCTCATTGGAAACTCCAATGTGTGTGTGGTGCAATCAATGCATCACTATAGTCACAACAGATAGTCCATTTTTCCCTTTCACCTATCTCTCCATTGGGTCTCCACTGGAATTGACGTGCACTGTAGTTAATTGTTGTATTGTTCATTTGATTAATGAATTATTATTTGTGAATTAATTAACTAATTAATTCACTCCACTCTCACTAGTTTATCATTCAGTTAGACTAGATACAACTAGCTCAACTGAGTTTAACTCCAATAATTGAGTTAAACTGAATAACAACTCCATGACCTACTCTTCCAACTTTGTCATAACTTTGCCACTTCAGTTATAACTGAGTCCTCCATGCATGAACCGCCAGTAAACCCAAGGAATTGTGTAATTCCTTCAGCCCACTGATTTGCCAAATCTGTGCACTGAAACTAAGTGCTCCAAGAGAATAAGTTGTTGTTTATTGTTGGATTATTATTAAGAGCTAATAATAATCAGCACTTCTATTGTTAGATCGACGATCTATAAATAGACTTCACCCAATATTCTAAAAATAGAATTTCATCTATTTTTCCAACTTGACCAACAATCCACAAATAGCATCTTGAAACTTCTGAAATATGATCACCATGTCTAAAAATAGACTTGCGCCAAAAATAGCCTGCGGGCCCACTTAGTGAAGGCGACTCTTTTCACTAAGCTCATCATCTTGTTGAATCTCAACACTCCCTCTCAACAATATAGGGATTATCCTTCACCCCGATCCTGCCTCTATGGTATTCGAATTTTTTCTTGGTGAGCGCCTTCGTTAGAATATCTGCATCCTGATCCTCCGTAGGAATGTACCGAAGCAACATGATCTTCCGCTGCACACAATCTCTGATATGATGATACCGGATATCAATATGTTTAGATCTATCATGAAACACAGGATTAACCGAGAGTTTAATGCAACTCTGATTATCACAATGAATCACCGTGGGATCTAAATGTGAACCGAACAAACCAACCAGAATCTTCCTCATCCAGATAGCCTCACATGCAGCTAAACTTGCTGCCATGTATTCTGCTTCCGCTGAACTGAGTGACACATATATTTGTTTCCTATTGTACCAAGAAACTGTCGTAGATCCGATATTGAAAATCCCTCCTGATGTGCTCTTTTTGTCTGTTGGGCTTCCTGCCCAATCTGCATCCGTGAAGCCATGCAACTTCACCTCATCCGTCTATATGTACCATAAACCATACTCAGATGTGCCCCTGAGATATCTCAGTACATGCTTGCCTGCCTTCCAAAAGAGCTTGGTAGGCTTAACCATCACTTGTGAAAGCTGGTTCATCGCATAGCATATGTCCGGTCTTGTATTGACTAAATACATGAGCGAACCCACCAACTGTCGATAAACAGTGGCATCCACTACCTCTGCCGATGTAGCATCCTCTTTCTTCCAATTCCTGGAAGAGGAGTGTCGACAGTTTACAGCTCGCATGTGAAACTTCTCCCGCATCTCTTGCATACTTTTCCTTAAGATACAAACATTTCACCTTTCCGCTACCAAATTTCCAATCCCAGGAAATAATGAAGGAGGCCCAAGTCCTTCATCTCAAACTCTTTTGCAAGATCATCCTTGCATGAGTGTATCAACAGCTCATCACCTGTCAAAATCAAATCATCTACATAAAGTACAATGATTAACAATTTACCCTCCACCACAATCTGGTATAGGTTTGGATCCACCTCACTCTTGGAGAATCCAAGTCTGGTGAAATAACTGTCTATCCATGTGTACCAAGCATGAGGTGCTTGTTTCAACCCATGCAACGCTCTTTTGAGCCTGCACACATGCGACTCGCTGCTGAAGATCTAAAATCCTTCAGGCTGCTCAATGTACACCTCTTCCTCAATGATCCCATTAAGGAACGCAGTCTTCACATCCATCTGATGAATGTGCCAACCCATCTGCGCTGAGAGAGCAAGGATGGTCCGTATGGAAGAATACCGTGCGACAGGTGCAAAGGTTTCGTGAATTCTTCTCTGTATCGTATGACACAAGCACAGTACTTAAGGAAAGTGGAATTTACCTCGGATTCCATGAGCATTTATGACATGCAAACCAACTTGAAGATTGCATCTGGCAAGGTAAATGATCAATCTCGTCTGTATACATTTTCTGATTTTGTTCCTCAATCAGATTCCATTTTGCTACTTACGCATGCAAATGAAGAAAGTAGGATTTGGCAGGAGAGATTTGGGCACTTGAATTTCAGATATATGCAATAGCTTAGCAAGCAAGGGATGGTCAAAAGATTGCCGACCATTGAATTTTCAGATGGTGTTTGTAATGGATGTGCTCTTGGAAAGCATCCATAAGACAAATTCAAGAAGGGGCATGCATGGAGAGCCCCTTCACCTTTGGAACTTGTACACAGTGATCTCATGGGTCCATTTCCGGTGCTTTCAATGAGAAAAGCAAGATATGTGTTGTCATTTATAGATGATTACATGAGATTCACTTGGGTTTACTTCTTAAAACTCAAGTCTGAAGTTTTTCAACATCTAAAGATTTTCAAAGCGCATGTGGGAAATCAGTCTGGAAAACGCATCAAGATACTCCGCACAAATAATGGGACGGAATATGTCAACAAAGATATCAAGAATCTTTGTGATGAAGCAGGTATACAGTTGAAGCATACGGCTCCTTACACTTCACAACAAAATGGCGTGGCTGAAAGGAAAAATAGATATTTGAAAGAGATGGCTAATTGCATGTTGCATGCAAGATCTCTTCCGTCGAAATTGTGGGCTGAAGCTATCAATTGTGCCTCATACATCCAAAACAGATCTCCTCATAAATCTATTACTGGAAAAACACCTTTTGAGGCTTGGACTGGCATGCGAGTTGAAGTCAGTCATTTCAGCATTTTTGGATCTCGAGCATGGGCCCACATTCCTACAGAGAAGAGAAAGGATTTGGAACCTCAAAGTAAAGCATGCATGTTTGTTGGATATTCTGATGAAGTCAAAGGGTACAGATTGCTTGATATCCACACTGAAGAGCTCTTTATTGAAAGGAGTGTAAAGTTTGACGAAGATATTTTGCATGCACCAGTGGATGAACTTGTTACCAAGTTTCCATCACCACTCATTGATGAGTATGCAGATGAAACTTTAGATCAGAATTTTGATGAAGATGAGTCTTTTCCTGTGACCCTTGTTGGACAACCAGTTGTTGAACATCGAGATCATACTTCCGCATGTAGTTCGGAAGATTCTCGACCAACTTCAACACAAAAATGGTGCAACATGAGTGATATCCTTGATGATCCTGCCTCTATCCCTCTATTTGAGGAAGATCCACAAGCACTCTTAGCTATGGAGCCATCCATGCCCATGCATGCTTATATGATGCATGGATCTGATCCACAAACTTATGCAAAAGCAAATGGGCATCCTGAATGGGAAGCCGCAATGGATGAGGAATATAACTCTCATTGACAACCAGAATTGGGATTTGGTTCCGCTACCTTCCAATCGCAAACTTGTGAGGTGCAAGTGGGTTTACCGGACCAAGAAAGCATCAAATGGCCAAGTTAGTCGATATAAGGCATGATTGGTAGCAAAAGGTTTTCAGCAAGTACATGGTGTTGACTATGATGAGACTTTTTCTCCAGTGGCAAAAATGGTTTCCATTCGGCTAGCTCTCTCCATTGTAGCAGCAAGAGGATGGGAGGTGCATCATATGGATGTGAAGAATGCCTTTCTTCATGGTGATCTCGAGGACAAAATCTACATGGAGCAGCCACCAGGATACATGCACAATTCATCTCTAGTATGCAAACTAAAGAAGTCTCTTTATGGCCTCAAGCAGGCACCTAGAGCATGGTATGCAAAGATGGATTCTTATTTGTTATTTCAAAATTTTGTACAGTGCAAATCTGATTCCAATGTTTATTGTTTGAAGAAAATTGACTCCTTGTTGATCATAGTACTCTACGTATATGATATTTTGATATTAGGTAGTTCAGCTTCTGTCATTACTAAGATTAAAACTGAATTGCATAAGCAGTTTTCTTTGACAGACATGGGCTTGCTAAATTTCTTCCTTGGACTAGAGATCCATTAGAGTGACTCTGGGATTACCATTTCTCAACCAAAGTATGCTAGAGATCTTTTGGCACGATTTCACATGAGTGACTGCAAGCCAGCAGCCACACCTTTCTTATCAGGGATAAATCTTGAGAATGGAAAAGACACACCATTGGTTGATTGCACATTGTACCGCCAGCTTGTGGGAAGTCTTCTTTATCTCACTCACTCCCGTCCTAATCTCTCCTGTGCTGTCAGAGCAGTTTCCAGATACATGCAGGAGCCACATGAGTTACACTGGAACGCTGAAAAGTGAATCCTTCGATATGTCCAGGGGACAATCACCTATGGGATTCATTATGCAGCCAATTTTTCTTTGAATCTCATTGGGTTCACAGATTTAGACTGGGCTGACGACACCATTGTTCGCAAGTCCACCTCCAGTTATGTACTTAGTTTGGGATCCGGCCCAATTTGTTGGTCAAGCAAGAAGCAGGCTGCCATTGCTTTATCATTAGCAGAGGCCGAGTAT
Source organism: Pinus albicaulis (assembly GCA_034641835.2). Taxonomy (NCBI): domain Eukaryota; kingdom Viridiplantae; phylum Streptophyta; class Pinopsida; order Pinales; family Pinaceae; genus Pinus; species Pinus albicaulis. The sequence goes on from CM076570.1 coordinate 1,570,992,688, forward strand.
AGAGGAGCAGTCAATGCCACTATTCAGGAAATTTGGCTACAACATTTCCTATCTGAGCTTGGGATCAGTGTCCATCATCCAATTGTCATCTGGTGCGATAATCAAAGTACGCCAAATTTTTGCAAAGATCCAGTGCAGCGGCAACATACCAAACACATCGAGATCCACATGCACTTCATTAGAGAAATCATTCATGATGGGATCATCGATCTTCAGTACTGTCCTAATTCCGAGCAGACTGCTGATATCTTCACTAAGACTTTCACTGAGCATAAGTTTCGATTCCTGCGAGATCGTCTCGGGGTGAAGGACACCACTGCCTAGCAGTTGTCTTTTCTCTACTTTTGCATTATATTTTGAGGGGGGTTTTTCTTCCCACTGGGTTTTCCCTCTTTCCTCATTTTTATGCATTGTATATGGGTACCTAAAATGGCCGTGTTGCCGGGACTCATTCATTTTTCATCACACTCACCTAAGTTATGCTTAAGGGGGGGTGTTGGTGTACATGCACTTAGACTAGTTGTGTTGGTGTACATGCACCTAAATTAGCTTTAGTTAACTTACTGTTTGCATGTGATGTGCACTTGCTTAGTTAAGTTAACTTACTGCTTGCATGTGGTGCATCTGCACATTCACATAACATAAAGCACACTTAGCTTCAGTTAGCTTTAACTATCTATAGTTATTGCATGTACAACTAAGCTTAACTTAGTTGCTTTTATGTATTTATTCCAAAACTAATATTGGAGAAACAATTTCATTCTTTTCTCAATTCTTGCTTGCTTCCTTCTTTCTCTTGCAAGTTTGTTCATTGTTTTGCAGATCTAGATCTTTGTATCTCAAAATCTTACAATATCATTATTATTAACAATTAATATTATTAGCAGTGGTGGATGTGTAGAACTCGCTGGATGGATTGAGAGGAATTACAATTTGATTTTGCTCCATCCCGAACTCTGCGTGGTGGGTGAGGTACTGTTGCCCATAAATCATTGCCTCCTGGCAATGAGAGGGGCGGGGAAGAGGCGTTCTTCTGTAGGTGCTCGTGCATTGCCAGAACTGTCTCACGGCTCTTGGTGTGGAGGTGGAGGCCGTGGACAACGCTGCGAGCAGGGCTAGTTTCGTAGCGGAGAACGACATAGACGACACGACCGTCATCGACAACAAGATTGCCGGATGGTAATATGGTCTTGAAGTGGTGGAAAAATAAATACATGACGACTCGTTGAACGCCACAAGATTTCTGATTCTAGGGAAGCCCATTAAGCCGAAGCCAAACAACAAAAGAAATAACTCCTCGGTACAGCCAGGGTCGAAGATGACGGTGGCCTTCTCGTTGAAAGAAGGAACAACGGATACTCAGAGTTCTCAAAGTTGGGAACTTTGAATATTGAGACAATAGACGACGGTCTGTCACGAAGTTGGGGACAGTGGGGATGATCTTGAATATAATGAGTCCATTCGGTTTCACTGACTGTCTTATCGGGATCCTGTCGAAACCTCAAAACGGTAACTTGTCCATGTGATGTTTAGGTGCCAGAGGGTACTAGAATTTATGGCGTGGTAAAATCAAAACGATAAGACTTTAAATGAGAAGGCTGGACAGATGAGTAATAGTATAAGCTGGTCGGAGGAATAACTAAATGGAAAAATCTAATTGAGTAATAGTACAAGCTGGTCAGTGGAATAACTAAATGGCAAAAGTGGAATAACTAAATGGAAAAATCTAATTGATTGGAAGGGCAATAGAGAAAACTTTTTATTGGCTAGAGTGAACCATGTTTGCTCACCCCACTCCAACAAAGAGAACAACTCATTTTTTTATTTATACCAATTTTAGAAAACATTTAAATAGTATAACAAAATGACCTCTGAAGGGCTATACTTGGAGGCTGGGCCTGGACCCTATTTGGCAGGTTTCCATGATTATGTGGACTTACATGGTCTTCAATCTTCATACGATTTTTCCTATGTCAGTCATGAAGATACTACGAATAAATGAGGAAATGAACAGTCAATTGAGACCAATTGAGATTAATTCTTGCTTATTCTGTTACTTGTCTAACATATTAGAACATCAATGAAAATCTTTATTCATGCAAACTATTTCCTTATGTTAGTCATGAAGATATTAGGAATAAATGAGGAGATGAATAGTCAATTGAGACCAATTGAGATTAATTCTTGTTGTTAAAGCTTGCACCCAAAGGAACAACATGTGAAGAAGGGATCTATCTATGCCGAGTCTTCCGACTAATTTATTTAAAAAATGATTACATAACAGTAAATTATTCTGGTCAACATCATCTATCAAATCAAATCGTCATTCGTAGATCACTCCCTGAAATCAAATGTATGACAGTGGATTCACTCCCCAATATAGCATAAATGCTGATAAATCTTCATTGTCTTTTCCAACCTAGCACAAATACTCTCCTTTCCTTCCACCCAAACCACATTTAAGCTGATTTTTTTTCGTGGCAAAGCAAAAATGAAAATGAAGGATGTGGTTTCTGCATATTTTGGTTTCAAATAACAGGTTGATGATGTGTGGCGGAGTTGAAGGAAGAAATATAACCATGATCAGAATATTGCTTTTCGCTCCCCTCAATTTATGTATAGAGTGCCCGTATTCATGAAGAGGATGGACTGACACTCGACCTTTACTCAGCACCAATGAACTTGATGGGCAATGTGGTAGCACGATAGGCAATGGAAATTCACTCCTAGCTTCTTGTGTCTGCAGTTCTTCAAGTGGTTGAAGGTTCTATTTGTGCAACACTTGTCCGTGTCGTCGTTTACAACAGCATTTGGAGCCTCTTGTCACACTGGAGGGAGACATTGATTTCAAGTAAGCAGCATTGTGTCTATATACCCCAATTTTCGCTTTTACTTTCTTCTTTTGGTTATGGGTGGTCTCAGGTTAAGAGTGTAATCATCTACACTAAATAAAATTGGGTCTACGATTTTCATGTTAATTTTGTTTCTTTTGCTATTTCCTGTTTTTAAAGAAGCATATAAGTTAAATTAATATGCATTTAGTATAAATAAACATATTTATAAATTGGTTAAGTGTTAAATTTACTTTAAAAAACATAGAAATAAATTAAGAAATATTTTCAAACTTGAGATGACTTGAAGTTAAGTTAAATTAGAGATATATAATTGTAAAACTAATATAAAAATAAATTAAAAAATATTTTCAACCTTCAACTAAATTAGAGCTAACTATATTTTCAATCTTCAACTAAATTAGAGTTAACTACAAACAACTTAGTGAAAGTGATATCTTGAATGTGGCTATCCCTCCCTTAGTCATGTGACAATAATGGAGATATTGAACATGTCAGATTAAAAAATATTTTCAACCTTCAACTAAATTAGAGCTAACTACAAACAACTTAATGAAAGTGAGATCTTGAATGTGGCCATCCCTCCCTTAGTCATGTGACAGTAATGGAGATATTGAACATGTCAGATTGACCGTTGAAAGTCACTTAGTTGCATATGGTTTCTTCATTAGATTATTTTATTAGTTTATAGTTTATTTATTTTATTCACTTAGTTGCATAGTATTTATTTTATTTACTTAGTTGCATAGTTTATAGTTTATTTTATTTTATTAGTTTATAGTTTATTTATTTTATTTATTTATTTATTTTATTTATCATGCCTCTTTAGACCCCTTTTATATTGATTTATTTATTTACCATAGCTCTTTTATAAATATGGTATTTTGCATATAGGCTTCACCTAAATAAAACTTTTTTTCACTTATTGTAAATATAAAGAGGTTTATGGAGTAAATATAAAAAGAGGCTTTATTTATTTAGTGGAAGTAGTCAAATATAATTAGAAATCAACATCTACACTGAAATTAATTTTCATTTTTTTTCAGTGGAAATAGTAAATATCCATATTTATTTTCATCTTTTTCTCTACTTTTCTAATGCATAATGTTTTTGTAATATCCCTATTTAGGGCAGCCTCCCTGTTGAGGATCAGGTGGGCCTTGACACGCTGCCGGGGTCTGCGTAATTGGGGGACTGCGCGAGGGTCCCCGTCCCGAGATGCTCAGTGGGCCTTGGAACCCTTAACACCTGGGATCACATAGCGATCACTAATAGTTCGAGGCTTCTTTTGAGGCCTTTGGGCCTTTGTGGTGCTCGGAGCCGAGGTCTCGAGGTCGAGACTCGCGGAGCGTGGTGGGCTGTAATATCCCTGTTTAGGGCAGCCTCCCTGTTGAGGGTCCGGTGGGCCCTACCACGTTGCCGGGGTCTGCGTAATTGGGGGACTGCGCGAGGGTCCCCGTCCCGAGATGCTCCGGTGGGCCTTAAGACCCCACCCTTAACACCCTGGGATGCCGCCCTCACTAATAGTTCGAGCTTTTGGTGTAGTGGTTGGGCCTTTGTGGTATCAGAGCCGAGGTCTCGAGGTCGAGACTCGCGGAGCGTGGTGGGATGTAATATCCCTATTTAGGGCAGCCTCCCTGTAATATCCCCAAAGGGAAATAACCAGTAATAAACAGAAAATTGCCAGACAGATATAGAAAATACAATGCTGAACCAGATCACTGAACAATTGCACATAGGATTCCAGAAAACTGAGCCATTTTATTAAATCGAAGACACATAGAGAGGCTAGAAAATCGGAAGTAAGTGCACCTATCCTTGCCTAGGCAAGTGGAGACCCTCTCGGGCAGAGTGTCGTGCAGCAAGGACAACGTCACAAACCGCTGGCCCAGGCATTTGGGCTATATTTGGTGCATGGTAGAAGCCAAAATAACGAGTAGTCTCAAACTCCAAACCCTACTGACAAACTGATGTCTACGCGTGTGAGCGCAGAAACGGATGGGAGCAGTCACCCAAACCTCGGACGGATGGATCGATCTTTTGAATGTAAGCTGTGTGAGCCACCTCACCCTGGCACATGGGATAGTGTCCTGCACAGTGGATCGCCTCTTGAATGCTGGATGCCCACGGATGCGGCTTCCATCAGTCTGCGTCTGACATCCTCACGATGCAAAAGTCCTCCTAGATCAGATCACTGATCACTGGATCTATCTTGGATGCGACAATAATACTAGAATCTGTGACCTCCAAGGCTGGATCTGATGTTACCTCTTCAGATCTAGGCTAGATTTGCCAATATCTCCTCAGATCTGCAATCTCCCAAGCTGGATCTAGTGCTATACCTTCAGATCTGCAACATACAAAACTAGATCTGCAAATATCTGCTCAGATCTGGACTGCGTCCTCCCTGGAACAGCGTCCTCACTCTCCCAGGCTGATCAGCGTCCTCTCTCCTCCTTGAACAGCATCCTTCCTCCTCTGAACTGCGCAGCCACAAGAGGGCTTCTTCTCTTCCAAATCTGCACCAGAACTGCTGCTACTTTGCTACTGAAACTGAAAAGTGTACTCAGAACAGAACCTTACTAGGGCGGGCACTCGAAGTCCCCCGAAGCTAAGGGTGAAACCAGAAAAACCTTACCAGGGCAGGCACTCGAAGTCCCCCGAGGCTAAGGGTGAGATCTCCGACCGGAGACACTCGTGCACTAAACAGTGCTGCAGACCGACTAAACAACCGGCGTGCTGAAGCAGACAGAAGTCTAGCTCTCAATAATAATATCAAATCATGAATACCAAATGAAGTGGAAACCCCTCCTTTTATAAGGCTAAACTCCCTCCAACACCTTAACTGCGTCCTTCACCTTGCAGTTACTCTTGGGTCAGCGTGAGGCCTCCCCTCATATACGTGTGGACCCCCAAGGCCCCCTCTTTAAGTTATAACGTTAATCAACTAGGAAAACACTTTATTTTATAAAGTGAGGTGACTAAAGTGAGGTGACCCCTCTTATTTCTCACTTTATTTATTATTTCCAATTAAAGCGGCAAAATTAAACAAAAATGAAATATTCCAATTAGCAAGGCTAATTGGGAATATTACAGTTTTCTTGCCCTTTCCAGCTGGTAGATAATGGTTTCTATAGTGAGTGCTTTCATACAAAATTAAATTTGACAAATGATTAAAATCTACAATAATAACCTATATGGATTTTTTATTCCATTAACTTCTGTAACTCTTTCTATGTCTATAACACATTTTACAATTTTTCCTTGCTTTCTTTTAAAACGAGTATTGTCTGCATTGCCTATAAGCATGCTTTTAAATTATAGTTTCTTCAATCTCTGCTTCACCATACAGGTGTCAATCACATAAATAGTGAAAAACTACCATGTAATGAAAATTTTCATACTCCCACCAAAAAATAAAAATGTGTAGTTTCCATAACGACTTACTCTCGCTCTCCTCCGTTGATAAGAAACCCTAATATTGACAATGCTGAGATAGTTGACACCTCATCAATAGATGAATCTCCTTCAATAATTATGATAACCAAAGTAAGTGGAAAAGATCTCTAGAAGTTTCGGTGAACCCAAGTGAGAACACTTGAAAAATTAGCTTGCGTTTTCTAAGTTTCATCATGACGAAGTACTGTCCTCGCGACTCCTTTCTCCGGCCTAGACGAAAAGAAATTGTTTAACAAAGAAGTTTTAATAAACTATTCGACATATTGAGGATTCAAAGTGGAAATTTGCTCCTGGTACCCATTTTTGGCTAAACACGAAGTATGTATGACAACAGAGCTTGCCTGCTTTGCATTATTCAAAGAAACCATTGTTGTCCAGCTGCACTAGAGAAAAATAATAATATGCCTGTTCTATATCGGCATCCCTATCACAATTTAATATCGACTACTCTATTTTGGTGAAAGTGAGATCTTGAAAGTGGCCATCCCTCCCTTAGTCATGTGATAGTAATGGAGATATTTAACATGTCAGATTCACTAGGAAAGTTACTTAGTTGCATAGGGTTTTTTTATTATATTATTTTATTAGTTTATAGTTTATTTATTTTATTTACTTAGTTGCATAGTATTTTTTTACTAAATTATTTTATTTATTTTATTTTATTTCAACTAATTTAATTTTCATTTAATAATATCATAATTAAATATTTTATATTGATTTATAACATTCTATAAAAATCCATTAACATTATCAAATCGGTAAATTGAAATAAATTAAAAGCGGAAACCATTATTAATCCATTAAGTTTCCAACCAAAATTCATTAAAATAATCGAGACTTGATTTCAGTAGTACCAATCGCATGACAAACAAACAGTGATCATATTTAATTGAAAATAAAATAAAATATAAAAATATTCTACTATTTGTTAATTAAAATGTATGTTTTTTTGCCTTTCTAATTAAAATTAAGTCTTGTACCTTATGTTTTTTTGCCTTTTTAATTAAAATTAAGTCTCGTACTTCAAATTTGATCACTCGATGGTAAAGAGCATCTCTCGTCTTTAAGTGTGCGCGACTTTCACTCAATAGTTTTGTCGTCATTATAATACCACTTTATATGTTGTCATTGTCTGGAGCATCTATACCTTCTCAGTTACTTGGATGTTGCCACGTTGTCCACCATATTCATTTGACCCGGACACATAGGGTTGTCCGGCGCCAAACAGGCTTAGCTCTTCTCAGTTATTTGGTTTGGTTGGTGTCCAGTTGCAGGTTTTATCAGTTAGTTGGTGTCAAGTTGCATACCATATTTATTTCTCCTGGACACAGAGATATGGGTCGTCTTGATCATACCAGTGGAAACGCGTTGAAACGAGACTGATGGAGAGAGCACCCTGTCATGGAAATATTGGTCGCTCCAACCTATATTCCCACCATGGACATTTTTCATTGCAATTTTTACCCTTATTTCTGCTCTTCTCTGTCTGCTAACTGATCTCCTTCCTGGCAACCTGTTCCTTCTTATCCGGCCCATTTCTATTATCCAACTTGCAATGGCCGAATCCTCCTCTGCCTCCACCTCCACCGTTGCTAATTCCTGCAAGTACGATGTTTTTATCAACCATCGTGGTAAGGATGCAAAGAAAACTTTAGCCAGCCATACTTACAGGCGCCTTCTTTCACATGGGCTCAAAGTTTTTCTCGATCAGCCTGAATTGCGACGGGGAGACAACTTTCCTTCTCAGATTGAATGCGCCATTCGTTCGGCCTCCGTACATGTGGCCATTTTCTCCAGGAGGTATGCCGAATCAGCCTGGTGTTTGAACGAGCTCTTACTGATGCAGGAATCGAATTCTCCAATAATTCCAGTGTTTTACCACGTGAAACCTGCCGAACTTCGGAACTGGAACTTATGCTCAAGACCTGGAAAATTCACGATACGACGTTGCCACGGTTGAGAAGTGGAAAAAGGCTCTTTCTGATGTTGCACAAATAAGTGGTTTTGAGCTCGAAGCGTCCAATGGGTGAGAAGTCAAACTCCCTCCTCGCCATTGTATTATTTTATGTTACATATTCATACATGTATAATTTTCTTTTCTTTTTTCAATTGTTCTATTTTCATCAGCTTTATTTATTTTATCAGAGATGAAGGGGAGCTAGTAGATAAAGTGGTTGAAGGGGTGTTGAAAAAGGTGAAAAAACCAGCCCTGGACGTAGCTAAATATCCAACAGGTTTGGATGATAAGATAAGAGACTTCGAAAATACAGTCCTTTCCCAGCAACAACATAACGGAAAACCTCACATATTGGGAATGGTGGGGTTAGGTGGTATAGGAAAGACCACGTTAGCCAAAGAATTCTTCAATAGGAAGAGTTCGCATTATGGTAGATCTTGCTTTTTATGTGATGTCAGAGATTATGGAGATAAAGGAACATTAAATTTGTTGCAGATGGAACTTCTTAGGAAGTTGACCGGATCAGGTATTCCAATAGTTAGTGTTCATGAAGGAATAACGATTCTGAAGAAGCATATTGCATCTCCAAACGTTTTGGTAGTTTTGGATGATGTAGATAAGGTGGACCAGGTTTATGCACTTTTGCCAGATCCAGCTGTTTTCGACTCTGATAGCTTAATACTCATTACATCTCGGAACAAAAATGTTCTCATAAGCTCAGGAGTCCAAGAGTCGTCAATATATAACCTAACTGGCCTTTCTACCCAGCACTCCCTTGAGCTGTTCTGTTTGCATTCCTTCACCTCTCCACATCCGCCCCCTGCATTTGAATCTTTGGTAAAGAAGTTCCTAAAAGCCTGTGCTGGATTGCCTTTATCTTTAAAGGTGATTGGGGCACTTCTTAATGGAAGGGACACATTTTACTGGGAAGACCAATTGAATAAACTTGCACGCATACTTCCGGATGAGATAAAACAGAAGCTTCAAATCAGTTACGACGTGCTGGATAGGGAGGAAAAACAGATGTTCTTGGATATTGCCTGTTTTTTCATTGGAGAAGACAGGGATATGGCCGTCAGAATATGGGATAATGGGTTGTGTGGGTTTCGAAATATACAGGACAAATGTCTTGCAGAAGTCGATGGTGAAAACAAAATAAAAATGCACGATCAGCTCAGAGATATGGGAAGAGAGATTGCCAATGCTTCAGGATTGCCGCGTCGTCTTTGGAATTGGACAAGGAACGACATGGATGAGTTGGTGCAGCAATCATCCGTAAGTACATAATCTTTCAAAGCTCCAAAAATTTAAAATTACTGTACAGAAATCTGTGTAGAATTTTTAAATTTATTCATCGTTTTTTACACACTTTAACAGGTAATAGACGAAGTGCGCGGAATTAGAATGCTTGATCACACGGATAGCCATGATATCTGCTCAGAATTGCCTTGGTACCAGAGGATTCCCGAATTGTTCGGGAACTGCCTGATGGAGCTTTGCAATATTCAGCATCCTGGTATATGTATGAGCAAGTTGCAACTTCTTGATACTGAAAATGTTCTGGTGGACAACATTTTGACAAAGGTGCAGTCTCCACATCTCATATGGCTGCGCTGGAACAAGTGTCCCTACACTTCCCTGCCTTCTTCAATTTCAATGAAGCATTTAAGGGTTTTACAAGTGAGAGGGGGGGAACTAAAAACGTTGTGGCAAAAGGAATCCCAGGTAAATTATAATTTGTGGGATTGATATTACACTCCAGGATCATCTCCAATGTTGTCGGGCTTGTGTTTTGTTGAGAATGACAATCCATTTGTATTTTTGTTACCGTTGACAAATGCCAATATTTTGCAGGCACCTTTAATGTTGCGGGAGTTAATAGTTGATGCTCCGCTCTCAGACATTCCAAAGTCTATAGGGCAGCTTAAGCACCTAGAACGAATTGTAATTGGGGAGCTGAAGCATCTACAACGGTATTACAGAAGCAGCTCTTTAGTCCCACTCACAAAATTGCCTGAAGAATTTTGTCTTCTGCAGTCGTTGAACGTCTTGGTGTTAAAAGAATGCCAAAAAATTAAATCACTGCCGGAGTGCTTTGGTAATTTAACCAACCTCCGCCACATCCAGCTGTCTCGCTGCATCGCTTTGGAGAGCCTGCCACAATCTTTTGGTAATTTAATCAAACTCCAACGGATTATGCTGTCTCATTGCTCAGCTTTCCTCAGGCTGCCAGAATCTTTTGGTAATTTAACCAACCTCCAACATATCGAGCTGTTGTCGTGCCGCTCTTTGGAGAGGCTGCCAGATTCCTTTGGTAAATTAATTAAACTCCAATATCTTGATTTGGAGGATTGCACTAATTTAACCATGTCAAGCGAAGCGCTAGGAAATATAAGCATGCTTGAGTACATAAGTCTCAGAGGCTGTGGAAAAATTGAAGAACTCCCTCGGCAAGTGACACATCAGAGGTGGCTTAAACACTTATGTTTGGAAGGTACAAATTTAAAAAAATTGCCAAGTGCAATTGGAAAGCTAAACGATTTGAAAGTTCTATACGTTGGAGACCCTTTGTTGGAAACTCTGCCGCCTTCGCTGGGTGACTTAAGGAACCTAAATAAGTTGTGGGTAAAGGGCTGCAAGGCATTGCAATGTTTGCCGGCTTCGCTTGGACAGTTGACTCAGTTGAGTGAGTTATGGGTAGATGACTGTCCACTGATACGCGAACTGCCGTTTAAGAAGGAGCCGAAAGGAGCGAGAGAAACATTGAATGATTTGGATTCTTCCTTTCAGAATATCATACTTCCACCACTGCTCGAAGAATTAATCTTCAATGGAACAGGGATATCAGATGTATCATTTGCTACAGGTGTTTGCTTCAGCCTTAGATGGCTTTATATGGAAAGCAGCCATAATTTGGTGGAGGTGGGAACATTGCCAAATACACTCTCATATTTAGGAATTCGGGATTCTCCTAATTTGAGGAAAATAGATAACTTGTATGGTCTTGCAAAACTTGAAACGCTAGACCTTGAGTATTGCACAGAATTGGAGGAATTGCCAAGCACTGAAGCATTGGTATCTTTGCGCAGGTTGTATGTGAGTGGATGTGTGAAGGTGAAGAGCATATGGGGATTGGGGCAGCTGACAAAGCTTCAATTATTACATGTTAATGAGTGTTTAGAGTTGGAAGAGTTGCAAGACATCGAACATTGCATGTCCTTGCAGCGGGTTGAAGCCAAAGGATGTCCCAAATTGCAGTGGAGTGAGGCAGTAGTGGAGCAACTGCGCCAAAGATGTTCAGTCTTGTTCAATTAATGAATGGAAGAAGGATGTTGCTTGGTTTACGTATGAAAATGTTTTATCCATTACTTATTGATTATAAATTTGAAAGAATTTTCATGGTCTTCCATATATATATCTATATATATATATATATATATATATATATATATATATATATTTGTAATTATATTATATAATACATTAATAATGTGGTAGTAGTTATAATATTCACAAAAAATTAAGAATTTTATTTTAAGTTTGTATATAATTAATTAACTTATAATAAACATATTTAAAATTACAAAAAGATAGATATTTTATTAAGATTAATTTAATAATATTATTTTAAATTTATTAAATCATTAATATTATTTTTAATTAAATTATTTATAAAATTAATAATATTTAATATTTATAGCATTTTGGTTTCTGTGATTTATGTAGAATTTTTTAGATAATAATCACATTCAAATGAACATTGTTGACATTGTTCATTTGAATGTGATTATTACCAAAAAAAAATCTACATAATATTTAATATTTTAAATATGTTCGATTTTTATTTCTACATAACTTATATGTATATCAAGAAATTTATATCAAATTATAATCTAATTGCATACTCATACTTATGTCAAATCAAATTCGTTCTCATATATATTAATTTGTTCTAATATGATGATGATGATGATGATGGTTAACGTCCACTGAGATCAATCTTTGGTCTATTGACAGACCTAAAGAAAAGAGTTATTTAGTTTGATTTAAGATTTTATTCCTATGTTCAAAAAGCTTAGAGAGAAGCCTCTCGGGCTCACTATAATTTTGACATCTTAAAAGGCTAGGAAGGTCAGTATTGCAACGAAGATTATGAAATTGAGCTCTAATGTGGTTGTACATGGGGCACTGTAAGAGGAAGTGATTTTCATCCTCGATGTTCATATTCTCATAGAGATGGAAGATCCTTTCCATCCATGGCGTTTTAGGAACTTTCCATTGACCTGTTTCACTATGGAGCTCATGAGAGTTCGTTCTAATCTTGGCTATATTAATTTTCTTCTTTGAGCTAGTTAAAACAGAGAGATATTTTTGATCTTCTAGGGTGGGGTTGACGACCTCCTTATAATATCATAATTTTCTTTAGTTGTTAGATCTTTCTCACACCACATTTTTCTTTGAACTTAGAAGTAACAATTTTTTTAATGTTATTAATATTTTGCAATGCAACATTCTCGTCGATCTCCCAATGGTTTAACCAGGCCTTCGTGTCTTTATACCAACCTCGTTTAAGCCTTAGGTGGTTTTGGCTGGAATTTAAAGCTAGCTTAGGAAGTCTATGGTCTCCTATGCTATTGAGCTTGTGCTGATACAACAGAAACCTAGTTATAGCTAGGCTCTCGATAGGGGAAAGACCCACTTCTATAAGGAGAATAGGATAGGGTGTATTGCTTTTAATTTTAAGATTATACGTTATAAAACGCTTCTGGATTTTCTCAATCTTTCTTCGGGATTCTCTAGAGATTATGCAACCCCAAACCTCACATCCATATAAGATAACAGGAGTGACTAAAGTTTCAAAGAGGAACTTTTTTCTATCCCACATTGCGAGGTTTGTCATTTTGCAATTATTTTCAAGACCAAAATAAGCTTTCCACCCACTACTACATGTGGGTTGTTTTAAGATATTATTTTAAGACAAAAGAAATCTTTTGTCTTAAAAAGTTACTTTTTCATTTTAGTTATTTTATATTAAAATTTAATATGAATTGAATTGTCTTAAAGATAAAATTTAAGACAAAAATAGTGTAAGACAAAAATAGTTTGAGACAAAACTTTATATTTAAGACAAAAACGATTTGAGACAAAAATATTTAAGACAAAAACAATTTGAGACGAAGAAAATTAAGACAAAAAAATTTAAGACAAAAGTATTTTAAGACAAAACTTTATATTTAAGACAAAAACAGTTTGAGACAAAAAAAATTAAGACAAAACTTTATATTTAAGACAAAAGCACTTTGAGACAAAAAAAAATTAAGACAAAAGAAATTTGAGACGAAAATATTTAAGACAAAAGCACTTTGAGACAAAAATATTTAAGACAAAACTTATATTTAAGACAATGGCAACTTAAGACAATAACAATTAAGACAAAACCCATTTAAGATAGTTAGGAATTAAGACAAAATCATTAGCATTAGGAAGTTTGCATTGAAATATCCATGAGTGGATAGTGGATAATTATATTTTTTATTTTTAAAAATAGATGTTCAAACCACATGAAATTTGATCATGTCATGATATTTATTTCTTTTATGTTATAAATTTTTTCTTTTTTTCATTAAAGCCACATTCTAAAAATATAATTAAAAAATAGATAAAAAAATATTATTTTTTGATTGGCCACTCAAGGGGATTTGAACTTTAAATCTCATGTTTTAACATAATATAAATTGATAACAAAGTGATTGTCAATTGAGTTACATTCCATGAGCTAAATTTTTTTATTTTTTTAAATATATGCAAAAATTTAAACTAGCAATTGCACCAGATGTTGCAACGGAAACATTGTAAGGCATGAAATAGAGAAGAATCTTAACATATAAGAAATCATTGAATGATAAAAATTAGTAAACAAAACACCATTAAAAAAAATATTCAATGAAGAAGGCTCATTAGGTACAAGGGATGAAAATTTCGTTTTCAAATAGTAAATTGGCATTTGACATTCACCTATGAAACATCAAATTATTCGAAAAATGTTATGGGAACAATAACATAAATAGATTGTTGGGGGTATAGAAATGATGCAGTTGAGTGAGTTGTTGAGGAAGTATTGCCTGATGAAGGAGAATGCAGTGGTCCTTGAGGGAGACAAGTTGTCAGCTTCATGGGTAGGGGTTGTTGTTAGCTTAAATTTTGCGAGTTGCCTTTTTTTTGGGTGTGCCACAACCTTGATCTTGCTGATAATTCATCAGTTGGCTACTAATTGAATGCCTCCTCAGAGAGCTTATCTGCTAGTTGATTGAGCTCATGATAAACGTGGGTGAAGGATGACCATTCTAGCTCCTGAATGCGCAACCAAATTTGAGACATCAGGGACTGAAGCCACACATTTTACTTATAAAACTTGCATTAGTGTAGTCAACAACTATTTGAGATTCCCGTCTCTTGCAAACTCTTCAAATTACCACAAACACTTTCCAACTAAATAAAAACAAACAATGATGATAACTCGACCTTTAAATTGGAACCAGGAGCTTGAGTATATCTGATATGAATAAATTGAAATGAATTTATATACAAAACAGAGTGAAGAGCAAGAATAATCAACATATAAGGAGAACCATACCTTTTTAATGAGATCACCTAGAGATTCTCTGATAGTTTGAGTGAGATTTCCTTCAAAATTCCTGCAAGGCATGTTTCCGGTCAGATGTACGAAAAAACACGAGACATTAAGGCTACGTAACTTGATCTTGCAGGAAAAATGAATTACTTCACCCAAAAAAAATTATTATGAATACCATTTTTGTGTGATCTCAAGATGTGGTTAAAGTGCATTATATAAGTTTTCATGAAATTCCCATGAAAGTGAGTGCATCGATCAATTTTAAGTTTGTTGTTCCATGTTGGTCTTTCTACTGTAGAGTTGTGGGATAGTTGTATCATGTGACTAAACTATATTCAATAAATAATCTTGCACTTACCCTGATATTTGAGGAGTAGTGCATTTTTATGTGCAATTGTATGGTCTGCGATCTCCTAATTGTGAGCAATGTATAACATATCTAATTGGATGTTAGCCAAAGTTTTCCATAGGTATAACATACCCAATTTTCACCCTCTGAGGGTTATCTTGCCCATGATCACAAACAACTTCTGATGACAACTATAATCAAGCCACTTGCAATGCTTCTTCTAGAGTTTAAAGGAAACACCTCCTTGAAGAAAAAATAAATAAATAAATGTTTTAACAATTTAGTTAGAATACAACTAACAACCCTCTTGAGGTGGAAAATTCCAGCCCAATTGAAAGAAGCGAGAAAACTCATGGTATTACAGAGATAAATCAGGACAATTGTGCAAATTTTTCAAGGATGCAACAAGAAATTTTTCTATACATAATAAGAAATTATTTGCAAACGAGAAGATACCACAATGGGCATGCACAAGAAGAAGAACCAAAGAAATCAAATTCAATAAAGGAATCACAGCCACCACTCCAAACTCGCTTCTCTAAAACACATACAACCACTATAAATCACACTGAAGCTTACAAATTTATCAAGCCCTAATTAACTTACTAACAAATTCAACAAGCCAACATGCTACAATTTATTGAGTCACCCCCAAATCAATTAGTAATTATTGCATGAATGTACATTTGTTTGTAATTTTATTTAAAAGGTTGAAATTCTCTCAAGAGCATATAGAATATATCTAAGAGTTAAAAAAATTGAAATTTTGCCTACCTCCACAAGGTATCATCACACCCGGATAGGTGACAACATACAAGTCTAAATCTTCTACCTCTAAGTCTTAATGGCACTTCAACATGTCAATAACATACTTGCAACAATTCTTAATGAGTTTTGTCTATGGCTAAAGAGATGTACATTGATCCATCCAAAAATAAACATCTCAATCAATCCAACACCATAAATTGTGCTAAATAGTTCATCATGTAATTTAAAATATTACAATATGGTCTTATATTAGCTCACATATTCCTTGAATATTTGAAAGCCAAACTGCCTTAGCACGGTAGACTAGAAAGATCTGTACTCTAAAAGACAAAAAAAAGACAACAAACTAAAATAGGAACTTTAACTCTAATCCAGACACTTCATTCTTAGCAACATGATATCTAATGAAGATGATACGTGGAAAATAAGGCTTCATATATTGTCTATCACATGTCAAACCGAGTGAACAAATACATGCATAGAACACATAAGAAATAGGGTTCATAGATCGACTTGTATTATATGGTTTCAAACCCTTCTTGTCTCCTTCAAGGGGGTTTCTTGAGGTCTTCAAAAAGACTTCCTTTTGCTAACCAAATGGATTGTTTCTTTCACACATTTATGGAAACGTACTTTCGAAATCATATTGTAATAGATTCATAAGGTGATATTATTGATATTAACTACACCTTATTTGGAGACATCATTTTTATTGTAGGTGTTGGTACCTTTCAATTGGATGTGGTTGGTGATGTGAATACTACTCAACCTCTAGTAAAGATTCATACTAACTCTAGCAAGCTTATGGATGCTTGTTTACAAAGGGAGACCCCTCTAAACTTAACTCATTGGATTCTTTGTTTGTTCATGCTAATTATTGTTCTCAACTTTCCTTCTCCAAGGGGTTGAGACTATTTTCTTCATTTATTTTACATGGCCTGGTGAAAGAAGAAGAATGGAGATTGTCTCCACATATTTTCCATTTCACTAAGTTACAAATAAAAAGAGTCAAATTCTATAGCCAATAGACTAATAGCCTCTTGATACACCTTTAGTGAGCTATGCATAGCTCTCACCTATCACTGTAGCTCAATGAAATGACATCTAATAGCTCCAAGACACCATTATAAATGGACTAGTTGCGAAGTTGTTGTTAAATTATCGCCTCCAAATGTTCAATCATCATGAATTTTGGGGGAGGGGGATCTTTTGGTGTATTGAACGGGGCAAGGGGACATAAGGGTAGCATAGATGGGTAGAAGTGAGAGGTTTGAGCATGGTTTACTGAGATCTATAATCCTAACATTAGAGAATGAGAAGGAGCCTTAGGGCCTTATGGCATAGGGGCTAGGGGACCTATAAGGAAGGCAATGAGAGAAATTGATAGGGGAAACCCCAATAGTTTTGACAAGGGGATTAGGGGCCACATTATCACAACCCATACGCACTTAACCCCTAACCACTAAAATACCTATCCCTTTAACCCCAAAGCCACAATCCCTTAACCCCTACACCCATAACTCATAACAAATGAACCCCTTGATCCCTTAAACCCAAAGCCACTAACCCCTAACCCCTAACTTAGAATCCTTGAACTCCATACAACCTAATCCCATATCCTCTTAAACCTTGACCCTTAACCCATAACCCCTAACCCCTAAACTCATTAATCCCTAACCCCTTAACTCACTGACACCTAAATACCATAACCCTTAGGCACTTAACCCCTAAATCCCCTAACATGTAATCCATTGATGGTTAATATTTAACCCTTGAATCCCTTAACCACTAAGCCATTAACCTCTAACCCTTAAACCCCCTATACCTCAACCCCTTAACCTCTAAATCCCATAATCCCTAACCCTTTACCATTTACCCTTAACCCCTTTCTCCTAAACCCTTAAACCCCTTAACTCCTAGAACCCCTTATCCTTTCTCCCAAACCACAAGTGCTCCAACACTAATATTCTTGGGCATATTATGTTTTTTCCTGCTAACCGCTCCAAATACAACCTCTAAGAACTAGTAGGGTCCAAGGAAAAGAGCTACAAGTTCCCCAAATCTGATCTACATTTTATGAACAATCACACTTCCCCAAAATTCCCTCCACATATTTGCCTTGGTGTATTGGAGTTTGAAAAATACATAGGATGCCACAAGTAATCCTAATCATAAGAATCAACTTTCCTAATGACTAGGAGGCCTTGAAAATAAAACAACATCTTAACTTATGCCTAAAATTACTAAAATTTACTATCCCAAATATGAAATTAGAAATTCTACAAAATTATAGGGCAACAAGGAAACCGACTTCCTCTTCTATAAATCTCTAAGACCTTCTAGAGGACAAATATAAATTTTGAAATAAATTGTTGAAATTATGCTCTTGCATCAATAGCTACCAATGTATCCTTGTAGGCCACCCCCTTTAACAATAGTAATACCAATGTCCTTTACCTAGAAGGAACTCCTTACATAATTCTCTCTTAGATCCCCTAAATCCATTGCAATGATTGTCTTTGATGCCTACCTAGTTACAAGCAGATTTTGAAGCAATTTAGCATATTCCTAGTTGAGGATTTCGATAAGTATGTGATTTTGTTGACATCTTGTGATTGTCTCGTATGTGAATATATAAAACCATTTTTTTTGTACCAGTTTAAGGACTGATACCATCAGGTGTGTGTGCTAACATGGATGGAACGCTAGCTACATGTTGTATATATTGTAATGTAAATGAATAATCTCTTTTGGAAAAGGCTCCACTCATGATGCCATTTCGCAAATGCTTGCACTCACCAATTGTGGTCGGATTTTAAGGTGCCATGTTCTCGTAAGGGTAAACCTACCTATCCATCTCTTTAAATGCACACAACACACATGTTGGCTTGATCTTGTGCTTTTTGTGGGGAAAATGTTGTTGCATTGGGTTGACGCTGATTTGAAAGGCGGATTTATAAAGGTTCTACACAATATGTATATAAAAAATATGTCGGGTTATCCATAAATTTCCTGAGAGAAACTCCCCAACATAACAAGTAGAATAATTTTTGCAGCCAAAGAGATTAATTGTTGCTAGTTGTTTTTCAGAACTAGTACAAACTATAGACAATCCAAAATGCCTCATTTTTGGACTATCAATATAGTATCCATTTAAATAGACATAGGCATAGGTTAATAACAAATACCTAACACAATCTCAATGAAATACTATGAGTAGAGAGAGCCACGGTTATATATCTAGTTTAGTCGAAAATGAATTGATATATTCCTCAATGTGGACTGCCAGCTTGTTTTCCACTTCTTCAATCAGGTCATGGTTGTCTTGGATGCCCTTGTGACAGTCTTAAACTACCAACTCCAATGCCATCAACTTTATCCCAGTTACCTTATTGCATTGAAATTCCATGAGTGGATAATGGATAAATATATTTTTATTTTTGAAAATAGATATTCAAACCACATAAAATTTAATTTATTTCCTTTTTATTATATTTATTTCTTTTTTTATTAAACCACATTCTAAAAATATAATAAATAAATAGATAAAAAAATATATTATTTTTTGGTTGGCCACTCAAGGGGATTTGAACTTTGAATGTCATGTTTTAACATAATACTTCATAACAAGGTGATTGTCAATTGAGTTACATTCCATGAACTAAAATTGTTTATTTTTTTAAATATGTGAAAAAATTTAAACTAGCAATTGCACTAGATGTTGCAAAAGAAACGTTGTAAGGCATGAAATAGAGAAGAATCTTGACATATAAGAAATCATTAAATGATAAAAATTAGTAAACAAAACGCCATTCAAGAAAATATTCAACGAAGAAGGATCATTAGGTACAAGGGATGCAAATTTTGTTTTCAAATAGTAAATTGGCATTTGACATTCACTGATATGAAACATCAGATTATTCGAAAAATGTTATGGGCATAATAACATAAATAGATTGTTGGGGGTATAGAAATGATGCAGTTGAGTGATTTGTTGAGGAAGTATTTACTGATGAAGGAAAAGGCAGTGGTCCTTGAGGGAGACAAGTTGTCAGCTTCAGGAGTAGGGGTTGTTTTTAGCTTAAATTTTGTGAGTTTCCTTTTTTTTGGGTGTGCCACAACCCTGATCTTGTTGATAATTCATCAGCTGGATACTTGAATGCCTCCTCGGAGAGCTTATCTGCTAGTTGATTACGCTCATGATAAATGTGGGTGAAGGATGATCATTCTAGCTCCTGAATGCGCAGCCAAATTTGAGACATTGGGGATTTAAGCCGCACATTCTACCTATAAAACTTGCATTATCCCAATCAAAAACTATTTGAGATTCCCATCTCTTGCAACCTCTTCAAGCCACAAGCACTTTCCAAATAAATAACAACAAACAATGTTGAGAACTCGACCTTTAAATTGGAACCAGTAGCCAGAGTATATCTGATATGAATGAATTGAAATGAATTTATCTATAAAACACAGTGAAGAGAAAGAATAATCAACATATAAGGAGAAATATACTTTTTTAATGAGATCACCTGGAGATTCTCTGATAATTTGAGTGGGATTTCCTTCAAAATTCCTGCAAGATATGTTTTTGGTCGGATGTACGAAAAAACACGAGACATTATAGCTACGTAACTTGATCTTGCAGGAAAAATGAATTGCTTCACCCATAAAACTTTATTATGAATACCATTTTCGTGTGATCTCCAAATGTGGGTAAAAGTGCATTATATAAGAAAATTAGAATGTTCATGAATTTCCCATGAAAGTGAGTGCATCGATCGATTTTAAGTTTGTTGTTCCATGTTGGTCTCTCTACTGTAGATTTGTGGGATAGTTGTATCATGTGACTAAACAATATTCACTAAATACTCTTGCACTTACCCTGATATTTGAGTAGTAGTGAATTTTTATGTGCAACAGTATGGTTTGCGATCTCCTAATTGTGAACTACATATAACATATCTAATTGGATGTTAGCCAAAGTTTTCCATAGGTATAACATACCCAAATTTCACCCTCCGAGGGTTGTCTTGCCAATGATCACAAACATCTTCTAATGACTACTATAATCAGGCCACTTGCAATTCTTCTTCTAGAGTTTAAAGGAAACACATCCTTGAAGAAAAAATAAATAAATAAAACAAGAAAAAATGTTGTAACAATTTAGTTAGACAACAACCAACAACCCTCTCGAGGTGGAAAATTCTAGCCCAATTGAAAGAAACGAGACAACTCAAGGTATTGCAAAGATAAATCAGGACAATTGTGCAACTTTTTCAAGGATGCAACAACAAATTTTTCTGTACAAAATAAGAAAATATTTGCAAACGAGAAGATACCACAGTGGACATGCACAAGAAGAAGAACCAAAGAAATCAAATTCAATAAAGGAAACATAACCACCACTCCAAACTGGCTTCTCTAAAACACATACAACCGCAATAACTCCCACTGAAGGCTACACATTTATCAAACCCTAACTTACTAACAAATTCAACAAGCCAACATGCTACAATTTGTTGAGTCACCCCCAAATAAATTATTAATTATTGCATGAATGTACATGTGTTTATAATTTTATTTAAAAAGGTTGAAATTCTCTCAAGAGCGTATAGAATATTTTCAAGAGTTAAAAAAATTGAAATTTTGCCTACCTCCACAAGGTATCATCACACCCGGATAGGTGACAACATACAAGTCTAAATCTTATACCTCTAAGTCTCAATGACACTTCAACATGTCAATAACATACTTGCAACAATGCTTAATGAGTTTTGTCTATTGGCCAAATAGATGTAAATCCATTCATCCAAAAATAAACATCTCAATCAATCTAACACCATAAATTGTGTTAAGTAGTTCATCATGTTATTTCAAAGATTACAATATGGTCTTATATTAGCTCACATATTCCTTGAATATTTGAAGGAAAACTGCCTCAGCAAAGTAGACCAGAAAGATTCGTACTCTAAAAGACAAAAAAAGACAACAAACTAAAATAACAACTTTAACTCTAATCCAAACACTTCATTCTTAGCAACATGATATATGCGCATGTGTTTGTTCAGTTGATTTGACATGTGATAGACAATATATGAAGCCTTTGTTTCCATGGTTTCAAACCCTTCTTGTCTCCTTCAAGGGGGTTTCTTGATGTCTTCAAAAAGACTTCTTTTTGCTAACCAAATGGATTGTTTCTTTCACACGTGTATGGAAATGTACTTTCTAAATCATATTGTAATACATTCATAAGATGATATTAGTGGTATTAACTACACCTTATTTAGAGACATCATTTTTATTATAGGGGTTGGTACCTTTCTATTGGATGTGGTTGGTGATTTGAGGACTACTCAACTTCTAGTAAATAAACATACTAACTCTAACAAGATTATGGATTCTTGTTTACAAAGGGAGACCCCTCTAAGTTTAACTCATTGGATTATTTGTTTGTTCATGCTAATTATTGTTCTAAACTTTCCTTCTCCAAAGGGTTGAGACTATTTGCTTCATTTATTTTACATGGCCCGGTGAAATAAGAATAATGGAGATTGTCTCCACATCTTTTCCATTTCACTAAGTTACAAATAAAAAGAGTAAAATTCTGTAGCCAATAGAATAATAGCCTCTTGATACACCTTTAGTGAGTTATATATAGCTCTCACCTATCATTGTAGCTCAAGGAAATGACATCTAATAGCTCCAATACACACTATAGGTAAGGCAATGAGAGAAATTGATAGGTAAACCCCCAATAGTTGTGACAAGGGGATTAGGGGCCACATTATCACAACCCATACGCACTTAACCCATAACCACTAAAGTCCCTATCCCTTTAAACCAAAAGCCACAATCCCTTAACCCCTACACTCATAACTCATAACAAATTAACCCCTTGATCCCTTAAACCCAAAGCCTATAACCCCTTAACCCCTAACCCCTAACTTATAATCCTTGTACCCCATAAACATTGATCCAATATCTGAGATCAATCTTTGGTCTATTGACAGACCTAAAGAAAAGAGTTATTTAGTTTGATTTAAGATTTTATTCCTATGTTCAAAAAGCTTGGAGAGAAGCCTCCCGGGCTCACTATAATTTTGACATCTTAAAAGGCTAGGAAGTTCAATATTGCAACGAAGATTATGAAATTGAGCTCTAATGTGGTTGTACATGGGGCACTGTAAGAAGAAGTGATTTTCATCCTCGATGTTCATATTCTCACAGAGATGGAAGATCCTTTCCATCCATGGCGTTTTAGGAACTTTCCATTGACCTGTTTCACTATGGAGCTCATGAGAGTTCGTTCTAATCTTGGCTATATTAATTTTCTTCTTTGAGCTAGTTAAAACAGAGAGATATTTTTGATCTTCTAGGGTGGGGTTGACGACCTCCTTATAATATCATAATTTTCTTTTAGTTGTTAGATCTTTCTCACACAACATTTTTCTTTGAACTTAGAAGTAACAATTTTTTTAATGTTATTAATATTTTGCAATGCAACATTCTCGTCGATCTCCAAATGGTTTAACCAGGCTCTAGTGTCTTTATACCAAACTCGTTTAAGCCTTAGGTGGTTTTGGCTGGAATTTAAAGCTAGCTTAGGAATTCTATGGTCTCCTATGCTATTGAGCTTGTGCTTATACAACAGAAACCTAGTTATAGCTAGGCTCTCGATAGGGGAAAGACCCACTTTTATAAGGAGAATAGGATAAGGTGTATTGCTTTTAATTTTAAGATTATACGTTATAAAACGCTTCTGAATTTTCTCAATATTTCTCCAGGATTCTCTAGAGATTATGCAACCCCAAACCTCACATCCATATAAGATAACAGGAGTGACTAAAGTTTCAAAGAGGAACTTCTTTCTATCCCAAATTGTGAGGTTTGTCATTTTACAATTATTTTCAAGACCAAAATAAGCTTTCCACCCCCCATTAATCCTTTTCTAAATGATATAGTTCCAATTGAGCTTGTGATGAATATCAATTCCTAGGTACTTGTAAGAAGACACTTCCTGGAAGTTACTATCGTCATACATAAAATTAGCATAAGTGTCCTTCTTGGATTTGATAATCATAACTTTTGTTTTGTCAGTGTTAATAGACATACCTATGGTAGAGAAAAAATATTTTAGAAGTCTAAGTTGCTTATCAAGATCAGATGGGCACTTTGCGAAAAGAACAATATCATCAGCATAGAGAAGAAGGATGATGGCTATCCCAGCTAAGATCATGCCAGCACATCCTTCTTCCTCTAAACAACCTTCTAGCTTGTCGATGTAAATGCCAAATAGGGTAGGGGAGAGGGGGAAACCTTGTTTAACTCCGTTATTACACTTAATATCTTTTGACCACCCCTCATTGCTCTTTAACTTGGCAATTACATTCTCATATAATCATATAGTGGTTGCTCTTAGCTCGAAAGGAACATTTAGCTCTTCTAATCTATTCCATAGGTTGTTTCTAGGAACCGTATCGAAAGCCTTTCTAAAGTCCACAAAGAAATAGAAGAGATTGGATTTATCATTGCAACATTCCTCCACAATGATCCAAAGCGTAACGAGGTGGTCCGTTGTTGAGTGTTGCCTTCTAAAACCTGCTTGGCCTTTAGCCTGCTTACCTTCACTTTCAAGCCAAATGCTCAACTTATTTTCCAAAATAATACCATATAACTTGGCCAAGCGAGCGTTGATCATAATTGTCCGATAATTAGAGGGGTTATTTGTATCCCCACTTTTAAAAATAGGGATAATGAGGCTCTGAGTCCAAGGTTTAGGGAATGTTTGCTTGACCACTTGGTTGAAAATCTTGTGGATGTGGGGGATGAGGACAGGACCTCCAATTTTTAAAATTTCCACCTGGTAAACTTCAATGTCTTTAGCTTTCCCATTTGCTAGGCATTTAACCCCAAAATCAATGTCTTCTAATGAGAAAACTTCTTTTGTTGTGAGCATGGTTTCAAATTTATCCCTGACATTTGGAGATTCATAAAGCTTTTTAAGATAGGAACTCCAGTGGTGTAAATCAATTTTATTATTATCTTTAGTTTTCCTAGTTAGAATCTGCCTCCAGAATTTCTTAGGAGCCACCTTAGAGAGGTGTAAGAGATTCTCTTGTCTTTTACAAATATATTGCCTTTTTTTCTTTTAGTTTGGGCTTTGTAGATTTTTATCTTGTCAATTTTGAGAGATTCATCAACATCTTCCTGAATTTCTCTCCTTGGAATTTTACAATCTTTGTCATACCATGGGTTGGTTTTACTATTTCTTTTATTACTTGAGACTTCAATTGAGAACTTGTTAATAGAATATGAGAGGGTTGTTGTAAAATTACGATATAAGTCATCTATATTGTCAACCTATACTAGATAAAGGAATCAAATTAAACATTATTATAGTAAGGAGTAAGGAAGCATAAATTATTATAGTATATAGGTTGATGATAAATGAAGTAAGGGAGCATATAATAATAATTAGCAATTTGAATGTTACACTTTATAAAGGTATACCTATTCTATCATTTCTAGTTTTGAAACCATGTTTTATCTACTCTCTAATGTAATCCATGACTTCTGAGTGCTAGTCTTAAACCATGTTTTATCTATTATCTAGTTTAATCCATGACTTTTGAGTGGTAGTCCATAGAAAATTAATGAATATGTCAGTTAAATTATTATTTTTTTCTTGTGTAAAAAGTTTATAAATAAAATAAAAACAAATTATTATAATTGATTGGTGGATAAATTATAAATAATGATTAATATTTTAAGGAAAAATATTAAATATTTTATAATTAAATTTTTTAGATTTTCATTTTATTTTAAAATCAAATTTTATATAATTATATAGAGTTTAAAAATAATAATAAATTATTAAAATTATATAAAAAAATCCTTTTGTATATATATTCATAAATTTTAAATAATAATACCAAAATAATAATATAAATGTTTTATTATAATTTTTCATAAACATTGTTACAATTCTAAGTATTATGAAAATATGTAAATGTATCAACTTTATTTAAGAATTTACAAATTTTATTGTATTTAGTATTTTAACTTAAGTATCGATAGATTTTCCAATCTTATGATTAAGGTTGGGATAAAGTTGCAACTTTAATAAAAATAAAGAAGTAGGTGCATAAAATTGGTTTTCAAATTCATTCAAATAGAAATGTGCACTCCTTTTGGACTCTAAAAATACATACACTTTAAAAATACATGATATATGTTCATTCCAGTTTAAATAAATTCATCTTTTATTTTCCATGGGGCCTTGGATAGAAGGTGATCAGGTGTGTTATTAAGAAACTCCTAGATGTTAAGTCATTGTTTCAATTATCTTCCTTATTCAGGTGTTATTCTTGGACATCACTATGATGTAGCCTTACCCATGCCCAACTTACAAAAAAAAATAAAAGAATTCATCCTTTGTTGAAAATCCATATAGTCAGTTATGTGATTCTTATTTATGAAAAGGAAATGCATGCTTTAAAAACATGTGATTGTTTATATAAATAAAATAAAACTCTCCATTTTATTTTTATTTTATCTTTTTCCATTATTTCAATGTTATGCACTTTATCTTCATATTGTTCTCAATTGTGATTCTTTTTTGGTTCCCAATTCGATTCAAAAATGGGGAGGACAAATAGTATGGAGCATTAGAGAATTTTTGAGGTCTAAAATGGGCCTCATAAGAAATATTATAAATAAATATTGGAAATAATAAAATAAGATTAGATTACATCATCAAATTTTAGAGGGAAAAAAAAGAACCACTTTTTCAACTCGTATTTTCAACTTATTTCCCTACGGTTTCACTCAAAATTTCGAGGGGGAACACTCGTTGGATGAAGAATTTAATTCTTTAACTAAGGATTACCCATGTTGCATACTTTTGATGGACTTTTCTAATTGAGAAATACATGAAAAAGCTTTGCAATTACGTTTTCCATGTAGTTTTCATTTTTCGTTAGCAGGGTCCATTGAAAGTATGCAACATGGGTACTTCTTGGATGAAGAATTAAATTATATATCCAATGAGTACTCCCACTCAAAATTTGAGTAAAACTGTAAGGAGAAAAGTTGAAAATACGAGTTGAAATTATTATTATTATTATTATTATTTTTAATTTAAATTTTGTTACTTTTTTACTCCAAAAATGGTGAATCATCCTCCATGGTTGACATCATCATCTTGAATCCTATTGGTTCTTACAAAGTTGATTTTGGTTGTACATTTTTGTTTTGAGAGAAATTTTAGACCTCAAAATTTCTCTAATGGTTGGCATCATTGGCACTTAACATTTCCAATTGAGGACCTCTAGTTTCTAGGTAGGTTTTATTCAGAATTTCATTTTTATATTTGTTAAATTATACACATTTACATAAATTCTAAAATTATTTTTAATTATTTAAATGCAATTTTTTATTTTTCTATGAAGCATAGCCCTCGTCAAAAACCAAACCCTAACCCCTAACTCTCTATGTAGGTAAATTAATCATTATTTACGTGAACATAAAAACCTAACCAGTGAGCTTCGAGACTCTAGAGATCCATAATATTTTCAATTTGGCATTTTTTTAGATATCATTGTTGCTTCCACTAGCCAATGTCTATGGCTAATTATTTGATATGTCTAAATATAGGGCTAGGATGAGAGGGTAATACTTAACCAACATAAGGAATAGGCACACAATTTGCACATAACATGATCATTTAGTTTTTTATTGACCCTAGGACCAACCAACCCCATGGTCCAATAAAGGTGTGTCTTTGCATGGATTGGTGCACATTCCATCCATGGAAAGACAACAAGATGGATAGTTGGTTTATGGTATTTGATAAATCTCCTTGAGATAACAGGAAGGTTCCATTTTTTTTTCATTGTGAAGTATGGGTTCAATTTATTATGGTTTGTTGTGTCAATTATTTTGACATTGGTTGATTCCAAAAGGTTGGTTTGGATTTTCTTAAAGTATCAAGTAGGGATTAACCATGATCTATTGACATCCAATCCCCATCCCACTTCAGTTTAGGGACATGATTCATGCCACTACTGCCATAACATTGTCCATGATCGAAAATTTACTTCAAATTAGCATATTTTTGGTAGCATCCTATAAAGAACCATCCTCATATGATGCTAGACCACTAGGTGTAGGGCATTTAGGCCACATTGACAATTTTAGAATAGCAACAACAACTAACTAGGTTGACTATTTTGGTTCAAATTAGATGATCTTCATTAATTCTTTGAATGTAGGAATACTTGTTATGGGTTGACATAGAATCTTGTGTTGAATAGTTTCTTGGATGATGCTAGTATGAAATATTATTTATATTTTCATTGATTACGTATAATTTACAATTAGCATGCACTTTGTAACCATAACTACGAAGTACTTGTAGTTTTTTTTAAATGTTATTCATGTACAACTCCTATGATATGATGCTTATACATCGAGGTTACAATATATGTTGGACCAGAGATCACACTAAGAGTGGGCGTTGAGAGTAAATCAATGTAACAACAAGCTTAAAAATTTAACACTTTTCTTCAATAGTTAATCATGCAGTAGTGTATCATAACAATTATATGTTAAGTCCCTATATTAATAGTGTAGTCCCTTATTATTGTTAGTGTAACCCCCTTATTGTTATTATTGAACCCTTGTAACCCCCATTTTGTTATTATTGTGCCCTTAAATTATTATTGTTAGGTCGGCTAGGATTACATTGTGGCCCATTAGGATTACATTATGGCCCCATGGACTCCTATATATAGAAAGGAGGTTTTGTAAATTGTATCATCCAAGAATTGTTCATTTATGTAATGTATTGGAGGTTGCCCCCTCGAGGAGGCTCATTTCTAAGGCGTTTATATCTCTTTTATTCTCTTTTCTTCTCTTTTTGGAGTTGGTTACACAACATTTGGTATCAGAGCTTGGGATTCTAGGGTTTCGCTGCTCCAAACAGGTCATCGTGGCATTTTCGCTATAACTTTTTTTCTACGAAGTTTCAGAAACTAAATTTTTTAGGGTGCGAAGCTGAAATCCTGAGGAAGATTGTCTAAATATTTCAGAGCTTGGTTCGCAATATTTTCGGAGATATCATCTGTGGAAGTTAGATCTTTTTTCAAGCTCCTAACCAGGTCATCGTGGTATTTTCGCTATAAAAATTTTTCTACGAAGGTTCAGAATATGAAATTCATATGGTGCGAAGCTGAAATCCTGATGAAATTCGTCAAAAAATTTCAGAGCTTGGTTCGCAATATTTTTGGAGATATGATCTGTGGAAGGTAGTGCTTTTTCAGGCTCCTGAATTGCATCTCAAAGAGGTGATCGTGGGAAAAGTTCAATAACTCTCTCTCTGGGAAGTGGATTTGAGTGCCGTAAAAAGTGGTCGCAAGTACACGGACTGTAGTTTCTTGGCTATCAATTTCAGAGACAAAGGACAAAACAGTGACACGTGGCAAGTCCTACAAGTTTTCTCTACTGAACTAGTCCAAAATTAGGTCATTGTGGGAGATTGGACACAACTTTGTCTTGGAGAATCCAAATCAGGTCATACCTGTGGCACTTGAAAGAAGCTTCAGAGGGCTACTACAGGGATGAATTTCAGATATCGAAGATTTTCAATTACAGAGATAATTTAATTTCAAGATCGAGCTCCTCAAAAGAAAGTAAAAGGTGTGTATTGTTTTTTCTGAATTGCATAAGTCTTGTTTGAAGAATCAAGTTGAATTGATTCCAAGGGCATATTGAAGAATTTTTTTCAGTAATGGGTTCTATTATGCCTCCAAAAAATAATTCCATACCCATTAAGCCCTCAGAAAGCTATACTATGACACATGAGGAGGAAGAATTGCAATATGAGATATCAAAATTACGGTACCAAGTGCAACAAATTTCGATCTTACGAAGAGAAACCGAAGATGACATAGATGGTTTAAAAGCAGAAATGAAGGCTAAGTTGGATGGTTTGAAGGATCAAATAATAGCTAATATGGATGATAAATTAGTGGAAGATCACATCGAGCATCAACAACAAGTTCTCCAACTCTCAAAGGATAACCTAACTTTGGTGCAGAATCTAATGAAACAACATGAAGATCAACATCACATTGAAAGAAGTTATGAAGCAGTCATAGAAACAAGAACTCGACAAGTACGATCAATTTCAGAGTATCTCAGCAAGTGGAAGAACTTTCCTGTAGAATATTTCACATGGGAGGATGAGAATTTTATACAGAAGCATCAAGAAATAATCAAGCGTTGAGGACAACATTTGTTTGAAGGAGAGGGGCATGTTAAGTCCCTATATTAATAGTGTAGCCCCTTATTATGTTAGTGTAGCCCCCCTTATTATTATTATTGTACCCCTGTAACCCCCATATTGTTATTATTGTGCCCTTAAATTATTATTGTTAGGTCGGCTAGGATTACATTGTGGCCCACTAGGATTACATTATGCCCACATGGACTCCTATATATAGAAAGGAGGTTTTGTAAATTGTATCATCCAAGAATTGTTCATTTATGTAATGTATTGGAGGTTGCCCCCTCGAAGTGGCTCATTTCTAAGGCGTTTATATCTCTTTTCTTCTCTTTTTGAGTTGGTTACACAACATTATAAAAATAAAAGAACCATTCATTAAGAAGGCATCATCACATCAATACAAGAGGACAGAAGCTTTTACTTGGAAACCCATATGGGAGAAAGCCACAAAATCTTCTTCTTCTTATTCCTCTTCAATTCATCACATAGATTTGTAGGCACCAATCTGTTGGAGGCACACGCCCCCAAGATATGTAAGCAACTGCTTGCAGTAGGCTACAACCTGATTGAGGCACCAATCTTAAAAATATACAAGAAATTACTCCCTATAGGCAACAACCTAATTGAAGCACCAAACTTAAAAATGTGCAAGACACTACTCCATATAAGTTACAGCCTGATTAAG
The DNA here is from genome assembly GCA_034641835.2 of Pinus albicaulis. Taxonomy (NCBI): domain Eukaryota; kingdom Viridiplantae; phylum Streptophyta; class Pinopsida; order Pinales; family Pinaceae; genus Pinus; species Pinus albicaulis. Next base: position 1,571,023,682 of record CM076570.1, read on the forward strand.
GCATTGTAACGTACACCTCCCCTCACATCTACCCAAGTAACCAACAAATCGGGGTAAACGTATGCTAAGGGCAGTTAAGTGTAGACTCAATCTCCTTGGTGACTATAAGGAAGTGCAATTGATGCAAAAAACCATAACACAAACTCCCTGCACCTGCTACAGGACCCCTAGAGACTATCTGAGTCATTAAGCTGACTTATCCTTGGGTCCCACTGTCTTTTGTTGAAGAAAACCCCTGGAAACTCCCATGATATGGGAAAGGGAAAGTCTAGGATGCTCTGGATGCACCCAAAACATGGGCATGCATGTGTCCAGGGATTCAATTTCCCAGACCTATGCTTGCGTTCGCGTGATTGCAATTCATTAATTCTTGAAATTGCAATTGTGAAGAATTGTTGAGTTTGTGTTGGTGGACAATTCGAATTTGCTACAAAAAATTCTTGTTGCAGAAGTTGAGTATACATTGAAATGTCTTTCAATGGGTTGCGATTGGAGTATGCCCTTGATGGGAGCTCGAATTACATAGCCTGGAAGGATAGGATGGAGGCAATGCTGGAGGATAATGGACTGAAGGAGTTCATCAATAGCGATGTTTCTAAGCCGGGATCTAGCGATGCTGCATTACTTGAAGCATGGAAAAAGAAGATAGAAAATGTAGAAATTTGCTGAATAATGATTAATTATTCACTGAGACTATCCTGATCACATATCAATTCGAATTCATATGCAACACATAATCTCTTCCACTCAGATCATCACACATGCAGAAATAAAACAAGCGATAGCACATCAAATCATCATACACATTAACACAGTATGTATGGGGAAAGCTTATAGCTGAAAACCCCGCAGCTATTGTGTATATTATAATGGAGAAAACATGTAACAAACTCAGTACAATACTCCTCACAAGTACTCAGTACTATCTCATGAAGTTACACACAAACTACCTTGGTTTTGAACAAGTCACAGGTTCAAAACACATCCACTAATTTCCTGCCTCTATTGCGCAATCATGGCCTGTATAAATAGAGATCCAAGGTTTGAATCTCCTTGGCTTGACAGCGCAATCATCATGGGAAATTGCCTCCAAGTGTGGTGCAAATCTCATGCACAACTGATGTCCCAACTGATAGTTGTACTCACCCTTTCATCTACCTCTTTCACTAGTCTCCACTGAACTGTCCATGCACTGTAGTGAACTGATGTGTTCTTGAGTTGAATAATGAGTTACTAATTAATGAATTAAATAATATTTAATTCACTCCACTCATTACCAGTTGATTAGCTAGTTAAACTAATCTCAACTAGTTCAACTAAGTTAAACCGAACACAACTCCACTAGCTGTCTCATTAACTCCACCAAACTTCTGCCACTGAAGTCCTAACTGAAGTCAACCATGCATGTGCTCACCAAACCCTTAGGAATAGCGTAATTCCTCTGTCAGATGCATGAGCCACTTCCAAGGCTCGAAGTGAAGTGCTCCAAGAGAGTAAACTGAAGTTTATAGTCCAAATATTATTAAGGGTAAATAATATTTGACTTCCCTATTTTAAGGAGAGGCAGTCTAAAAATAGACTTTGACCTATAGGTCCAAAAAATAGAGTCCCATCTATTTTTACCAACATGACCAATACTCCAAGAATAACATACTGCAATCCCTGGAACATGCTCCATATGTCTAAAAATAGACATAGTCTAAAAATAGATTTTGCGCCAGAATTTGCCTGCGGGCCCACTTAGTGAAGGCGACTTCATTTCACTAAGCTCCATCATCTTGCTGCATTTTCAACACTCCCTCTCAGCAAGATATGGATTATCTTCAACCCCTATCCTGCCTCTGTGGAATTCGAACTTGCTCTTGGTGAGCGCCTTCGTCAGGATGTCGGCATCCTGATCCTCCGTGGGAACATATGAAAGCATCATGATTCTCCGCTGAACACAATCTCTGATATGATGGTACCTGATGTCGATGTGTTTGGATCTATCATGAAATAATGGATTAGATGAGAGTTTAATGCAACTCTGGTTATCACAATAAATCACAGTAGGCTCCAAGTGTGACCCGAACAACCTGACCAGGATCTTCCTCATCAAATAGCCTACCATATCTGACCAAATGTTGCCATGTACTGACCTACTGCTAAAATGAGTGCACGGATCTGCTTCTGTTGTACCGAAATTCTTTGTCGACCCAATGCTGAAAACTCCTCCGGATGTGCTCTTCCGGTCCGTTGGGCTCCCTGCCCAATCTGCATCAGTGAAGCCAGAAAGCTTCGCTCCATCCTCCTGTCTGTACCATAGACCATATCCCGATGTGCCACTAATATAATGCAATACATGCTTGCCTACCTTCCAAAAGAGCTTGGTAGGCTTAACCATAGCTTGCGAAAGCTGGTTAACAACATAGCATATATCGGGTCTTGTATTGACTAGATACATAAGCGACCCCACCAACTGTCGATAGACAGTGGCATCCACTACCTCCGCTGAAGTAGCATCCTCCTTCCTCCAACCACCAGGAAGAGGAGTGTCAACAGGCTTGCAGCCTTGCATGTTGAACCTCTCCAGAATCTCCCGGGCATACTTGCCCTGAGAAACAAACAGTCCTCCGCTGCGCTGCCAAATCTCCAATCCCAGGAAATAATGAAGGATGCCCAAGTCCTTCATCTCAAACTCTCGTGCAAGATCCTCCTTGCATGAAAGTATCAACTGCTCATCGCCTGTCAAAATCAGATCATCTACATACAGTATGATGATCAACAGCTTCCCCTCCACCACAATCTGGTACAGTTTAGGATCCGCCTCACTCTTGGAGAATACAAGCCCGGTGAAGTAGCTGTCTATGCGAGTGTACCAAGCACGGGGTGCTTGCTTAAGCCCGTACAGTGCTCTCTTGAGTCGGCACACATGCGACTCACTGCTGAAGATCTCGAAACCTTTAGGCTACTCTATGTACACCTCCTCCTCAATAACTCCATTGAGGAACGTAGTCTTCACATCCATCTGATGGATGTGCCATCCCATCTGCGCTGAGAGAGCAAGGATCGTCCGTATGGAAGAGTACCTTGCGACAGGTGCAAAGGTCTCCTCATAATCGATCCCCTCGATCTGTGAGAAGCCACGGCGACAAATCTCGCCTTGTACTTCTCCACACTCCCGTCAGCCGCCTGCTTCACTTTGTAGATCCATCGCGAACCCACCACTGATTTCCCCTCCGGTCTTGGGACAATCTCCCATGCACTGTTCCTGACGATCGAATCATATTCTTCGATCATGGCATCAACCCATGCGGGTTCCTCCACAGCTTCCTCAAAAGAGGATGGCTCCGTCACAACACATTGACTCACAAGAGCCATGTATCCAGTGTACCGATCGAGTGACTACCTCTCTCTGCGCTGTGCTGTAGGTGGTCCTACAACCTTCTCTGCATCTCGAGCCAGTCGCTTAGCTTCTGTAGTGCGCATGCGCCCTTTGATGGTTGGCGCTGCATGGGTGGTTTCTTCCACCTCCTGAACTTCCTCTTGTGGCTGATCCACATCCGGAAGCTCCTCCTTAGGAACCAACAGCTCCTCATCTGCATGCAAGTGTAGCTCCCTCTCAAGCCAACACTGCATGGCTTTCTCCTCCTGAAATTTTATATCCCGTCGCACAACAGTCTTGCGACTATCTGACAAATACACCCAATAGTTGTGAGGTGTATCAGTGTACCCCACAAATATTCCAACCTCAGCGGTTGGATCCAGCTTCCTTCTTGCATCCTTTGTCACATGCATGTAGACAGGAGAACCAAAAATCCGCAAATGGGAAATATCAGGCCTCTTGCCAGAATAAGCCTCCTCTGGTGTACTCATGCCAAGAACCTTGTGAGGACAACGGTTCTGCACATACACTGCTGTATTGCATGCCCCAGCCCACAAGTGAAGGGGTAGGCCCTGATCATGCAACATCGCCCGTGCAGCACCCACGATCGTTCTGTTCTTCCGCTCAGCCACCCCGTTCTGCTGTGGGTTATGGGGTGCGATGAGCTCTCTCCGAATCCCTTCTGCGCTGCAGAACTCCTTGAATTCAACCGAGATGAATTCACCACCATTGTCGCTCCTTAGAGAAATCACCTTCTTCCCCGACTCCTTCTCGACCAGTGCTTTAAACTCACAGAACTTCGCGAATGTATCGCTCTTCTTCTGCATGAAGAAGATCCAGCACTTTCGAGAGAAATCATCAACAAAGATCACATAATACCTGTGCTTTGCTGTCGAAGCAACCGAGAAAGGACCACACACGTCTGTGTGAACTCTCTCAAGGATCGTCGTGGCGCGACTATCCTTCTCGTGAAAGGTGGCTTTCACATACTTCCCTAAAGTACACCCCTTGCACTGATCTGACTGCGCAAGAGTGCCCTTAGGAAGTCCAGTAGAAATCTGTTGCAGAATCTTCAAAGCTCCATGGTGAAGGTAGCCCAATCTCCTGTGCCACAGTTCGCCCTCATCATCCCGGCTCACCACTTCTCCCGCCTTGCATGCCATAGCTGCGCAGTCATCTACCTGCAACTGATAAAGGTTCTGAGTTCGAACCCCTATCTTCCGGGTCTCTCCAGTAGTCTTACTGCGCAGGAAGGCTTTTCCTTCGCTGAAGACCACATCATACCCTTTATCCTCCAACATCGCTACTGAAATCAGGTTCTTCTTCAATCCAGGTACATGCATGACATCCTTCAATACAAAGGGTTTACCAGACTCCCTCTGAAAGGATATGGTACCGATACTAGTCGCACTGTATCTACCATCATCGCCCATCTCGATGTGCACACCCAAATCTTTGTCCTCCATATCTGAGAACAAATCCCGATCTCCCGTCATATGAAATGACGCACCGCTGTCCAAGAACCATACCGATCCCATCACACTTGAAACCAAGCATGCGATCAGTGAAAATTCAAGCTCGAATTGTGAAGCCAAAGCTTCTCCATCTGCAGATCTTCCCGCTTGCTTGTTCTTCTTCTTCTTTGGACAATTGGTAGCATAATGTCCGTGATCATGGCAGTGAAAACACTTCACTTTCACCATATCCTGCTTCTTGCCCTTTGCACCGAAATGAGAAGTTTTCTTACCCTTCCCCTTCTTTGCTTTGGCAACCAAAGCGCAATTTTCTTCATCAGCTCCCTTTGATGAAGATCCATCCCGAGTAGTCCTCCTTATCTCCTCCTGCATGAGATCCGCCCAAAGGCGCTCCCATCCTAGTAGCTTCTCCTGACCATTGACACTATCTTGATATGAGTGCCAAGCCTTCAGAAGACCAAGGAGAGCCAGGTCGACCATGTCCTCATCTTCGACAGTCAACCCCACACTTCTTAGCTCATCTCTGCATTGAGTGAACTTCATGAGGTATTTGGCGATACTGTCGCCTTTCTCCATCTTGATGTTCCTGAGCTTATCTTTGAGCGCCAACTTCCTTTGGTCGCTCTTACTCTGGAATAGATCCATCAAATATTTCCACATTAAATATGGAGAAGCCTTTCCATGCAGGCTGGATACAATATGATCCTTGACGCCCTCCAACAGGATCCTTCGACATTTCGCCATCTTCTTTTGCCATGCTTCAACTTCAGCAGGATCAGTGGGCTTTTGGAAATCCATATCCACGAACTCCTTCAGTCCATTATCTTCTAATACTGCCTCCATGTGATCCTTCCGTGCAACATAATTTGAACTGCCTTCAAGAGCATATTCGAGTCGCAAACCGTTGAAAGACATTTTCAACTCCAGCACCAAGAAAACAAAACTGCTGCAAAATTCGAATTCCACCTCAAAGCTCAACCGCCCTTGATCTGTGAGAACAAATTATTTCTAGCACAGAGATCGACTGCAGGGGCATTTACTGGATATATCACCTTTCAAAGGAAAGGATGGATCCAGAGGCTACCTAGCCCGCATGCAGACTCTGTCTACCGAAATAAGTTTGTAATCACTGTGATGATCAATCTCTGCTTCAATAGCTCCGATGCCATGTAGAAATTTGCTGAATAATGATTAATTATCCACCGAGACTATCCTGATCACATATCAATTCGAATTCATATGCAACACATAATCTCTTCCACTCAGATCATCACACATGCGAAAATAAAACAAGCGATAGCACATCAATTCATCATACACATTAACACAGTATGTATGGGGAAAGCTTATAGCTGAAAACCCCGCAGCTATTGTGTATATTATAATGGAGAAATCATGTAACAAACTCAGTATAATACTCCTCACAAGTACTCAGTACTTTCTCATAAAGTTACACACAAACTAGCTTGGTTTTGAACAGGTTACTGGTTCAAAACTCACCACTAATTGCCTTGCCTCTATTACGCAATCATGGCCTGTCTAAATAGAGATCCAAGGTTCGAATCTCCTTGGCTTGACAGCGCAATCATCATGGGAAATTCCTCCAAGTGTGGTGCAAATCTCATGCACAACTGATGTCGCCACTGATAGCTAACTCCACCCTTTCATCTACCTCTTTCACTGGTCTCCACTGAACTGTCCATGCACTGTAGTGAACTGATGTGTTCCTGAGTTGAATAATGAGTTACTAATTAATGAATTAAATAATATTTAATTCACTCCACTCATTACTAGTTGATTAGCTAGTTAAACTAATCTCAACTAGTTCAACTAAGTTAAACCGAACACAACTCCACCAACTGTCTCATCAACTCCACCAAACTTCTGCCACTGAAGTCCTAACCGAAGTCAACCATGCATGAGCTCACCAAACCCTTAGGAATAGCATAATTCCTCTGTCGTATGCATGAGCCACTTCTGTAGCTCGAACTGAAGTGCTCCAAGAGAGTAACCTGAAGTTTAGAGTCCAAATATTATTAAGGGTAAATAATATTTGACTTCCCTATTTTTAGGATAGGCAGTCTAAAAATAGACTTCGACCTATAGGTCCAAAAAATAGATGTCCATCTATTTTTACCAACATGACCAATACTCCAAGAATAACATACTGCAACCCCTGGACCATGCTCCATATGTCTAAAAATAGACATAGTCTAAAAATAGACTTTGCGCCAGAATTTGCCTGCGGGCCCACTTAGTGAAGGCAACTTCATTTCACTAAGCTCCATCATCTTGCTGCATTTTCAACAGCAAAGACAAGAAGAATTATGTTGGAAGGTGTGAAGGACCATATTGTTTCCAACCTTCACAGGAAAGCCACTCCATTCTTAATGTGAAAGGCTTTGACAAATTTTTTCCAAAGTAGCAGCGACCAGAGGAAGTTGGCGCTAAAAGACAAGCTTAGAAAAATAAAAATGTAGAAGGGCGATAGTATTCCAAAATTTCTCACGAATTTTTTCCATTATAGGGATGAAATGTGAAGTGTGGGGATTACTTTTGATGATGAATACTTGGTGAGATTGGCTCTCCTTGGGCTTCCGAAGAGTTGGCATAGTTACGAAGACTTTGTCAATGGACGGGAGAAACTGCTGGATGGGAGCGACTTTGGTCGGATCTTGTGCAGGAGGAGATAAGGTGAGGTACCAGGGATGGATCTTCATCAAAGAATGAAGATGAAGAGAATTTCACTTTGGCTGCCAAAGAAAGGAAAGGGAAGGGGAAGAAATTTCCTTCAAAATCCGAAGCAAAAGGCAAGAGGCAGGATTTTTCCAAAGTGAAATGTTTTCACTATCACGAACATGGGCATTTCGCCACTAACTGCCCACAGAGGAAGAAGAACAAGAAGGCTGCTGGAGCTGCAGCTGGAGAGGCCTTAGCCTTGTAGGAATTTACAGGGTAAGTTCCGTAGATCAAGAACCAAATGTCACCGCTCACAAACAGATCACAAATTAGTACACCAATATAATCACGTGGTTAAAACCCTCAAAGAGGGAAACATTCCACACCCTGAGCCAACACGGCCACTTCATGAAATTTATTAATATAAAAAGAAAATTTACATATGTTTCTCTCATAAACAGTTACCGGAAAAATGACCCTCCATGCTCTTTAAATAGAGATCATGGACCAATCAAGTGTTAAGCCACAGATCAAGTGCCGTTAATACCGAGGTGAGAGATAACCGTCGGATCACTAAAAATCGTGACTATCGGATTATAAGTTACAAATTTACATGGTAAAGAAACACACTTTACCTAACTCTACACTAGACTAAGTTATTCTTAACTATTTCACCTGATCAATTTAGTAGATACATGGCTCTCATGAGTAAGTGTATCATGACAGAGCCATCTTCTTTTGAAGAAGCAGTGCAGGATCCCACATGGGTAGATGCCATGGTAGAGGAGTATGACTCCATTGTCAGAAATAGTGCTTGGGAGATTGTTCTAAGGCCGATGGGTAAATCAGTTGTAAGATCAAGATGGATCTACAAGTTAAAGCAAGCCGCTGACAGGAGCATCGAGAAGTATAAGGCAAGATTTGTTGCCCGGGGCTTCTCACAGATCGAGGGGATTGATTATGAAGAAACCTTTGCACCTGTTGCACGATATTTTCCATACAAACCATCCTTGCTCTCTCAGCCCAGATGGGTTGGCACATTCATCATATGGATGTGAAGACTGTGTTCCTTAATAAGATCATTGAGGAAGAGGTGTACATTGAGCAGCCTGAAGGATTTGAGATCTTCAGCAGTGAGTCACATGTGTGCAGGCTCAAAAGAGTGTTGCATGGGTTGAAGCAAGCACCTCGTGCTTGGTACACTCGGATCGACAGCTATTTCACTGGACTTGGCTTCACCAAGGGTGAGGCGAATTCAAACCTGTACCAAATTGTGGTGGAGGGTAAGATTTTAATTACTGTTCTTTATGTTGATGATTTAATACTAACGGGTGATGAGTAGTTGATACACTCATGCAAGGCAGATCTTGCAAAGGAGTTTGAGATGAAGGATTTTTGCCTCCTTCATTATTTCCTTGGATTGGAAATATGGTAGCGGGAAGGTGAAATGTTTGTGTCTTAAGGCAAGTATGCCCAAGAGATACTGGAGAAGTTTCACATGCAAGGCTGCAAGCCTATCGACACTCCTCTTCTAGGAAATTGGAGGAAAAAGGATGCTACATCGGCAGAGGTAGTGGATGCTAGTCTTTATCGACAGTTGGTGGGTTCGCTCATGTATTTAGTTAATACAAGACCGGACACATGCTATGCGGTGAACCAACTTTCACAAGCGATGGTTAAGCCTAACAAGCTCTTTTGGAAGGCAGGCAAGCATGTCCTGAGATATCTCAGGGGCACATCTGAGTATGGTTTATTGTATGGACAGACGGATGAGGTGAAGTTGCACGGCTTCATGGATGCAGATTGGGCAGGCAGCCCAACGGACAGAAAGAGCACATCAGGAGGGATTTCTAGTATCGGATCTACGACATTTTCTTGGTACAACAGGAAACAAAGATCTGTGGCACTCAGTTCAGTGGAAGCAGAATACATGGCAGCAAGTCAAAGATCCCGGTTGGTTTGTTCGGTTCACATTTAGATCCTACAGTGATACATTGTGATAATCAGAGTTACATTAAACTCTTGATTAATCCTGTGTTTCATGATAGATCTAAACATATTGATATCCGGTATCATCATATCAAAGATTATGTGCAGCGGAAGATCATGTTGCTTCAGTACATTCCTACGGAAGATCAGGATGCAGATATCTTGACGAAGGTGCTCACCAAGAGAAAATTCGAATACCATAGAGGCAGGATCGGGGTGAAGGATAATCCCTATCTTGTTGAGAGAGAGTGTTGAGATTCAACAAGATGATGAGCTTAGTGAAAAGAGTCGCCTTCACTAAGTGGGCCCGCACGCTATTTTTGGCGCAAGTCTATTTTTAGACATGGTGATCATATTTCAGAAGTTTCAAGATGCTATTTGTGGATGGTTGGTCAAGATGGAAAAATAGATGAAATTATATTTTTAGAATATTGGGCGAAGTCTATTTATAGATCGTCGATCTAAAAATAGAAGTGTTGATTATTATTAGCTCTTAATAATAATCCGACAATAAACAACAACTTATTCTCTTGGAGCACTTAGTTTCAGTGCACAGATTTGGAAAATCAGTGGGCTGAAGGAATTACATAATTCCTTGGGTTTACTAGTGGTTCATGCATGGAGGACTCAGTTATAACTGAAGCGGCAAAGTTATGACAAAGTTGGAAGAGTAGGTCATGGAGTTGTTATTTAGTTTAACTCAATTATTGGAGTTAAACTCAGTTGAGCTAGTTGTATCTAGTCTAACTGAATGATACACTAGTGAGAGTGGAGTGAATTAATTAGTTAATTAATTCAAAAATAATAATTCATTAATCAACTAAACAATACAACAGTTAACTACAGTGCACGTCAATTCCAGTGGAGACCCAATGGAGAGATAGGTGAAAGGGCAAGATGGACTATCTGTTGTGACTATAGTGATGCATTAATTGCACCACACACAGATTGGAGTTGCCAATGAGGATTGCGCAGTCAAGGCAAGGGTAATTCGAATTCATTCAGAGCTATTCTTCAGTAGGGATTGCGCAGTGGAGGTAGGCTAGCAGGTGGCAAGAAATCAGTGCATGGATTTGCAGATTTATTCTGATTAGTGTGTGACGATTGATTGTACTGAGAGCTTGATGTGCTAAGCTTTGTATGAGATTGTTACATGATCTCCATGATACATAATATATGATAGTTGGGGTTTTCAGCTTCAGGCTTTCCCGTTAAACAATTGTGTTATGTGCGATTGTTTTATTGCTTCATGTGTTTGCAATTGAATGTTTAATTTCCGCAAAAGATTAACAGTGGAAGGATTATGTATTTAGCAAGAAGATAAATATTGTTAGATCAGGAGAATCTAGATATATGCATGCATCTTGTATATAATTTCTACATTTACTTGTAATTGTTAAAATAATGGATGCAAGACCTAATGATGTCATATCTGTTCAAGGAAGAGGGTGGTGATCCTTCTTGTAATGTTTCATAATAGTTTTTAGTCATTCATGCTCTCTCTTGTATCCTAGAACTATATATTTCATTCATGTCAAGTGTTTGACATAATGTTAGTCCAAATTGGGGATGGTCAGGCCTAGTCCTGGAGTCAGTTTTGGTTATTTGGCATTGTCATCATGTGTTTGATGGACTAAGAAAGCTACAGGAAGTTCTGGGTAGTTTCCAGGATTCTGTTCTTAAATTTTTTCTTAAATCTTGCGGACGAAGGCATAGGTCTAGGCAAATTGAGTTCTTGGACACATGCAAGCCCATGTTGTGGGTGCATCAAGATCCTCCCAGATGCTCCGTTGCCTATATCAGTGGAATTTTCGGGGTTTTTATTCAACAAAAGTTAGTGGGACCCAGGGACAAGTCAACTTGATGGCTGGGATAGCCTCTAGGGGTCCTGTAGCAGGTGTAGGGAGTTTGCGTTATGGTTTTCCGCGTCGATTCCACTTCCTTAAAGTCACGAAGGAGGTTGAGTCTACTCTTACCTACCCTCAGCTCATGTTTACCCAGACTTTTCAGTTACTTGGGTAGATGTGAGGGGAGGTGCACGTTACAGGTGTTATCAGCGTGTGTTTGTGCTCTCGTTGGGTGAATTTGTTTGTCATTCATACATGTCGGTTGCATATGTGTTCCTCATGCTTATTTTATATGTGCTTGTCAAATATGCATGGTGTTGTTCATAGTTGCAGAGGTATCGCCATGTGAAAGTTGATGGTGATTAGATGTGGTCGCCATGAGTGGATGTCCATTGTATATGCATGTCAGTGTCAATATGTCGTTATGCTTGTATTTCCATGGTTAATGGTTTTTAGAAGAACTAGGGTTACTTATATACATGTTTTTCATTTTACCATTGTGGTGGTTACATGCATGATAGATGCTAGTGAATCAGTGTGGTCATATGTATGTTCGTCAGATAGTCATGCATTTATGTTAGTTAAACTTTATGAAACATATGTTGACTTTTTGTTGTTATATGTTAATTAACTTGATGATTAGGGTTATGGAATTAAGATATTGATGTTGTATGTATCGTGATAATTTGGATTGGCCTATGCAGATGGTTATGGTTATGACATTCTTGTATGATTTATTATGTTGTGCTATTATGGCATAAAAATCTACATAGACTGTGCATATGTGATTATTATGAAATAAAAACAATTGTTTATGAGCCTATGATGTGAACATGTTAGCTAGTTACTAATGGATATAATGACCTTAATTATGTTTGATTTGATGCATTGTGAAGTTATATCATGCTAATCTAGATTGAGATAAGGTAACCTCCCCTGAGATACATTATGGCATGAGGTTTCTTATGTAAAATACTTAATGCTTAATTATTTGATTTTCATATATCTGGTGTTGAGTGTTTGATGTCTATTATGTCATCTAGTTGATTTATGTAACATGGTACGTTTATAGTTTTTTTTTAATGTTTGATTAATCACATGATATGATTATGTGTTTATAAGATTGCATGAAGAAATGATCTTGTTTTAAGATGGTTGTACTAACACATATGTGTTGGGACATATGATATGTAATTGAGTGTAGGTAGGTGATAGTTGTAGAATTATGTATTATGATTGAAGAATGTGAGTTTATTGTGGACTATGAAATGGTTGTTAGTCTTCGTAAAAGTTCATTTCAAATTGATAGATATGTTTTCTTAATCTTTGGTACATACGCCTAGCATGCGTGTTCAGTTACAGTTCAACGTGATTAGCACAACAAGGTAAGATAATTGGTATACTATTATATTTATTTATGTGTTAACAGTTGTGTGGTTATGTCGGTAGGATGCAGGGATTTCATGGAAATAGATACTTCCATGAAATCTTGGAGAAGGTTCAGGTTGATATTTTCCTTGGAAGCTTTGGGAACCCATGGGGATTGAGTCATGCTGTTTGTTTCTATTCTTTTGCTTTATTGTGCTTGATTTGCGGCTTTGTTTATGTCTAGTGTATGGCCATACCACCTTGTTGTTGTGTCATATTGTTATTGATTCACATGGTTTTCTTCTTGTTGTTTCTTGTCCTCTCCTTTTGTTTGAGAGTCTTGGGAATTGGTTGGGGAAAGAGGAAAGTAATGGAGCTCGGGGAGAGTTGTGTGGTACCAAACAAGTAATGAAAGACATGGATGAAGCTCAGTGCATGAGTAAGCACAATGGAAGGTACTAATATGACAACCAATTGGACTGGTTGGGTCCATTGTGGTAAATGGACAGTGGAAGTACATACATGAGAAAGTCAATAGAAAAGGTAAATAAAATGGATCTGGGGTGTTAGATGCCTTGGCTATGTCGGAAACTATTGTTCTCAATGTCGTGTACATTGTGCATGAACAAAGGAATTTCTCTTAACCTTGACCTTATTCTATCTAGTAATTATGATGTGATCATGATTATGTTGGTGTTTATATATGTATACATGTATGTATATATGTATATTGTGTCTGACAGTGTTGTCATGGATCATTTTTGTTTGATGCTAAATGTTTATATGTATATATGTGTGTATGTATGTCGTTGTCTGACATGATGATCATTTTTTATGCTAATTATTATATATGTATGTATGTATGTATCTACGCCACTATCTGAAAGGGTTGTCAGGGATCATCGTTGTGGATGAATGATTGCTTATGTAGGTGAATGGCATGAAGAGGTTCCTGGCTATGAGGAATAAAGTGGTAGAATAACCCTAAAAAATATATGAGGTCAGTATCACACGGACATGAATTGATATTATATGCTTATACCTATGTTTAAGTTGTGACAGGTAATGTTGAGGGGTATATCAGCGGAATGAAAACAACGTGTTCTATGACATTCTAGGATAAGCATGGATAGTGGAAAGACACTAGGAGCAAGGTTGTTTTTTGGGTTAGTGTGTGGTCTATGGATGTGCTGTACTACTGTTGTGTATATGTTGCGCATGTTGAATATTCAGGGATTGTAACTATGGTGATGTGTACATGTAACATATGTAATATTGTGTACATATGATGCTGTATGTCTATTGTAGATATGGTGTTGTGTGTATATTCCATATGCAGTGCTAGGTATAGATGGTGCTATGTACATTATGGATATGCGGTGTTGTGTACATACCGTACTGTGCACATGTTAGATATGCGGTGTTGTGTGCATGTTGGGTATGCATTGTTGCGTACATATGGTGTTATGTACATGTTGTATATGCAGTGTTATGTACACATGGTGTTGTGTGTGTGTTGTACGTATGATGCTATGCACATATGGTGGTGTGTGCATGATTGTACATGTGGTGTTGTGTGCAGGTGGTGTCGCGTATATGTCATTCATGTGGCACTGTGTACATGTGGTTCTGTGTACATGTCATGCATGTGGTGCTTTGTACATGTGATATTGTGTAAAAATTGTATAGGTGGTGCGTTGTACATTTGGCATTGTGTACACGTTGTGCAGGTGGTGCCATGTACATGTGATTTTGTGCACACATTGTGCAGGTAGTGTTGTGTACAGGTGGTACTATGTACATGTTGTGCATATGGCACTGGTATACATGTGGTATTGTGCGCATGTTGTACATGTTGTGTTGTGGGCTTGTGGTACTATGTATGTATATTGTGTAGTAGTGGCATCGTGACATATGTATTGTGTTGTGTTGTACACAAAGTGTGGATGTATGTATTATGTTGTACACCGGATGTATGTGTATGTATTGTGTTGTGTTGTACATCGAGTGTAGGTATATGTGTTGTGATGTATATCAGGTGTCGGTGCATGTATTGTATGGTGTTGTATGTCATGTGTGGTTGTATGTGTGCGATACGCACTATGTGTATGTGTATGTGATTGAAGAAAAGAAAAGACACTAGGTGTTTGTCGGGTGTGGAAATCAATCTGGTGTGTGTACAAAAGAACAAAGGCAGAAGTATGGACCGATGAAGGATAAGTACCAATATTTTTATTTTATATTTATTATGCATATAATCTATGATTCTAACTTATTATGGCTACATGTGATTTATGATTATGGTTTATGATGATTTCATGCGATTCATGATTTTGATTAATGACGGTTGTGCATTTTGAGCTAACCATATTTGATATGTTTATTCATGATGATTTGGACAAAGATATGATTTGACTTATTGTGGCAGGAAGTAAACATGATTTCAAGTGTACCTTATTAACGAGCTACCAATGAGGTATGATTTGAGTTTACTTCAATTTTTTTTGAGTCTAATGGGGATTATGTGTTTGGTATAGGAAAGCATGGAAATTATCGGTTGGATGGTTGAAATCGATTGCAAGCATTAGTAGCAACAACAAAAGGAATTGAAACAAGCAACAATATGTTGGTAAAGCACTTCATGAGCAAGGCCATTGTGGGACACTAGTACCCAATAGTGTCCATGGATTTCCATGAGCATGCTATGACCAGTATGATGGTTTTGAGGTAGGCATATGCTTTGGTTTGTGTATTTTCTAATGTGAGGAAGCCTTATCAAGTGATGGATCACCTAGGATAGGGGATTTCGGGGAACTTGGAAGGTGAATGACTACACGAAAGGGTATGACTGGATTTCCCGAGGGATTGTGTAGCAGAGAAGGGAATGTTGGGAATGGATTTTTTTTGTCATTAGAATTTTTAGATGGGATCAGATGCATATTGGGAGTGTGTCTTGTAACAATGAGCCAACAACTATTCACTGAGGGTACAATAGTGCATGATTGTAGCGTTGGGCATTGGATGCAGCTTTGGCCTTGACAGTGGATTCTGGACTTCCTGGGAAGGAAGTGAATCATGGTACTACTTTGAGGGTGGAGGTGCGAGCCTTTGGATTCCCTTGTTTCGGATGTGGGCATCATATCTTTTTATTTTTTGGTTGAAAAACTGTGCATATGTGTATATTGTTGGAAATACAGTAATGATTTGTGTTATAAAACTCCAATACACGGTATGATTGTCATGATGATTTTCTATTTTGAGCAGGTTATTCGTTGTAAATATTGCAACGAGCTATGTAATAAATATCCATAGGAAGTATGTTTTATTTTTAGTGGTTTGCTGGTTTGTAGGTGTCATTGAGCACTTTGGACAATGTTCCACCAAGGGGGAGGGTTTTGTAATAGACCTGGGCTAAACGTTCATGTAAATAAAAGTTAATCAAGGAAAAAATAAGACCACGGTTAAGAGACACTTATTACAAGTTGAATGTTGGGCAAGACATCTTAATGAGTTTCATTTCTATTATTATGGCTAAAGGAAATTAGAAATGATAATGACAAAGGCTTTGGAAAGGAAAAATGGCATTTTTGGCATTTTATGTATGAAAATAATGGAAAATAGGAGAAAAGGAAGGTGAAAGGTCACAGGTTGCATGTGAGGAGGAAAATGAAGGAAAATAATGGAAAATGAAGAAAATAGAGGCCACATTAATAAAAAGGCTTCTGAGGATTAGTTGGAAAGCTTTTGCTGGTTCAATATTTTGTTAGTTAAATTTTGGAGATTTTGCTCTGTATTCTCTCTCTCTCATACTCTTGGATACTTAGAGTTTTCTTGGATCATTTCAGCATTGAGCCAAGAAAGAGGAAAGAAAAAAAATGAAGGACAAGGAAAGGAAAGGAAAGCAAAGATCATGTCAGGAAGAACAGGATCTAATTGCTTCACCAGGAATACCTGCAGGTAACATATTGCATGTGTGATTTCCTAGCTAATTTGGACATGCATGAATTATGCATGTTGGTATTTGGTTCTCTTCCTATTAGTGGCATGGTTTTGGGGTTATAACAGTGGTTTCATCCTTGCCTTGCCTTTTTCTAGATAGCCATGGTGCGTTGGGATTTTGATCTTGGTTTTGAGCTTTGGATTTTCTGGATGGATTTTGGAATCTAGGGCAGAGGTGGTATCATGTTCATTCCCAAAGGCCTAGGAATCCCTTGACCAATTTTGCAGAGATACATGGTAAATCCTTAGGGAGGTGTCTTGGTTTAGGGCTACTGATCCAAGATTAGATTGCGGTAAAGCCGAAGAGATAGGGAGATTGAAAATTATTTAAGGATAGTGATGGATTCTAGATGGCATTCCAAGTTCAGTTTAGTTTTGTGATCGAAGCATCGGTTTTGGTGTGATCACGGTATGGTGAGGGTGGAGGTGGTTTAACCTCTGGATTCCCTTGGTTGTGTTTAAGATTGGTTTATCCATGAGATCCCACATTCATGCTTGGAATATAGTAAGTGTATGACTAGCTGAAGAGAGATTTAGCTCAGCCATGTCTATGGTCGGGTGGAACGTGGAAGTACTGAACCTGGCCGGTTATTTCTCGTGTTTAATGGAAACTAATTTCTCTTTCTTTTGTACCTATTAATGTGTGGATTTAATGGTTTTTGACTCACTTTTTTTTCCATGGTTTTATGTTGGTTATAAGCATGTTTAAATGACTGGTTCATGTCATGGTTATTTCATATATTTACTAGTAATTTTTAAAATAATGGATGCAAGACCTAATTGACATCATATGTGTTCAAGGAAGAGGGTGGTGATCCTTCTTGTAATGTTTCATAATAGTTTTCAGTCATTAATTATTTGTCTTATATCTTAGACCTGTAGATTTCATTCATGCCAAGTGTTTGAAAGAATTTCAATCCTGGTTGGTGATAGTCAAACCTAGTCCTGGAGTAAGTTTTGTTTATTTGGCATTGTCATCATGTGTTTGATGGATTCTAAAAGCTACAGGAAGTTCTGGGTAGTATCCGGGATTTTGGGCTTAAAAATTGCCTTAAATCACGCGAATGCAGGCATAGGTCTGGGAAATTGAATCCCTCGACACATGCATGCGCATGTTGTGGGTGCATCCAGAGCATCCTAGACTTGCCCTTTCCCATATCATGGGAGTGTCCAGGGGTTTTCTTCAGCAAAAGACAGTGGGACCCTGGGATAAGTCAGCTTAATGACTCGGATAGCCTCTAGGGGTCATGTAGCAGGTGCAGGGAGTTTGTGTTATGGTTTTTTGCATCAATTCCACTTCCTTATAGTCACCAAGGAGATTGAGTCTACTCTTAACTGCCCTCAGCATACGTTTACCTCGATTGTTCGGTTACTTGGGTAGATGTGAGGGGAGGTGTATGTTACAATGGCTCAATCAGGTTGTAACTTATATGGAGTAGTGTCTTGCACATTTTTAAGTTTGGTGCTTCAATTAGGTTCTAGCCTATAGGGAGTAGTTTCTTGTATATTTTTAAGGTTGGTGCCTCAAGCAAGTTGTAGCCTACTGCAAGTAGTTTCTTACATATCTTGGGGGTGGGTGCCTCCAACAGATTGGTGCCTACAAATCTATGTGATGAATTGAAGAAGAATAAGAAGAAGAAGTTTTTATGATTTTCTCCCATATGGGTTTCCAAGTAAAAGCTTGTGTCCTCTTGTGTTGATGTGATGATGCCTTCTTAATGAATGGTTATTTTATATTTACTCTCAACCCCCGCTCTTAGTGTGATCTCTGGTCCAACATATATTGTAACCTCGATGTATAAGAATCATATCATAGGAGTTGTACATGATAAACATTTTAAAAAATTACAAGTACTTCGTAGCTATGGTTACAAAGTGCATGCTAATTGTAAATTATACGTAATCAATGAAAATATAAATAATATTTCATACTACCATCATCCAAGAAACTATTCAACACAAGAGTCTATGTTAACCCATAACAAGTATTCCTACATTTAAATCATTGATGCAGATCATCTAAATTGAACCAAATTAGTCAACCTAGCTAGTTGTTGTTGCTATTATAAAATTGTCAATGTGGCTCAAATGCCCTACACCTAGTGGTCTAGCGTCATATGAGGATGGTTCTTTATAGGATGCTACCAAAAATATGATAATTTGAATTAAATTTTGGATCATGGACAATGTTATAGCAATAGTGGCATGAATCATGTCCCTAAACTGAAGTGGGGTGGGGATTGGGTGTCAATAGATCATGGTTAATCCCTACTTGATACTTTAAGAAAATCCAAACCAACCTATTGGAATCAACCAATGTCAAAATAATTGACACAAAAAACCATAATAAATTGAACCCATACTTCACAATGAAAATATAATGGAACCTTCCCGTTATTTCAAGGAGATTTATCAAATACCATAAACCAACTATCCATCTTGTTGTCTTTCCATGGATGGAATATGCACCAATCCATGCAAAGACACACCTTTATTGGACCATGGAGTTGGTTGGTCCTAGGGTCAATAAAAACCTAAATGATCATGTTATGTGTAAATTGTGTACCTATTCCTTATGTTGGTTAAGTAGTACCCTCTCATCCTAGCCCTATATTTAGACATATCAAATAATTAGCCATAGACATTGGCTAGTGGAAACAACAATGACGTCCAAAAAAATGCCAAATTGAAAATAATATGGATCTCTAGAGTCTTGAAGCTCACTGGTTAGGCTTTTATGTTCATGTAAACAATGATTAATTTACCTACATAGAGAGTTAGGGGTTAGGGTTTGGGTTTTGACGAGGGCTTTGCTTCATAGAAAAATAAAAAAATGCATTTAAATAATTAAAAATAATTTTACAATTTATGTAAATGTGTATAATTTAACAAATATAAAAATGAAAATCTGAATAAAACCTAACTAGAAACTAGAGGTCCTCAATTGGAAATGTTAAGTGCCAATGATACCAACCATTAGAGAAATTTTGAGGTCTAAAATTGCTCTCAAAACAAAAATGTACAACCAAAATCAACTTTATAAGAACCAATAGGATTCAATATGATGAAGTGAACCATGGAAGATGATTCACCATTTTTGGAGTAAAAAAGTAACAAAATTTAAATTAATAATAATAATAATTTCAACTCGTATTTTCAACTTTTCTCCTTACAGTTTTACTCAAATTTTGAGTGGGAGTACTCATTGGATGTATAATTTAATTCTTCATCCAAGAAGTACCCATGTTGCATACTTTCAATGGACCCTGCTACACAAAAAATGAAAAATACATGGAAAACGTGATTGCAATCACACTTTTTCATGTATTTCTCAATTTTCACATAGAAAAGTCCATCAAAAGTATGCAACATGGGTAATCCTTAGATAAAGAATTAAATTCTTCATCCAACGAGTGTTCCCCCTCAAAATTTTGAGTGAAACTGTAGGGAGATAAGTTGAAAATACGAGTTGAAAAAGTGGTTCTTTCTTTTTTCCCTCTAAAATTTGATGATATAATCTAATCTTATTTTATTATTTCCAATATTTATTTATAATATTCCTTATGAGGCCCATTTTAGACCTAAAAAATTCTCTAATGCTCCATATTATTTATCCTCACCATGTTTGAATCGAATTGGGAACAAAAAAAATCACAATTGAGAAAAATATAAATATAAAGTGCATAACATTGAAATAATGGAAAAAGATAAACTAAAATAAAATGGAGAGTTTTTTTTATTTATATAAACAATCACATATTTTTAAAGCATGTATTTCCTTTTCATAAATAAGAATCACATAGATTCAATGTGTCTATGAGGCAACTGACTATATGGATTTTCAACAAAGGATTAATTCTTTTATTTATTTTTGGAAGTTGGGCATAGGTAAGGCTACATCATAGTCATGTCCAAGAATAACATCTGAATAAGAAAGAGAATTGAAACAATGACTTAAAATCTAGGAGTTCCTTAATAACACACCTGATCACCGTCTATCCAAGACCCCATGAAAAACAAAAGATGAATTTATTTAAACTAGAATGAGCATGTATCATGTATTTTTAAAATGTATGTATTTTTGAAGTCCACAAAAAGTACACATTTCTATTTAAATGACTTTGAAAAACAATTTTATGCACCTACTTCTTTATTTTTATTGTATATTAAAGTTGCAACTTTATCCCAACCTTAATCATAAGGTTGGAAAATCTATCGATCCTTAAGTTAAAATACTAAATACAATAAAATTTGTAAATTCTTAAATAAAGTTGATACATTTACATATTTTCATAATACTTAGAATTGTAACAAAGTTTATGAAAATTTATAATAAAACATTTATATTATTATTTTAGTATTATTATTCAAAATTTATGAATATATCCACGAAAACATTTTTTTATATATTTTTGATAATTTATTATTATTTGTAAACTCTATATAATTATATAAAAATTGATTTTAAAATAAAATGAAAATCTAAAAAATTTAATTATAAAATATTTTATATTTTTCCTTAAAATATTAATCGTTATTTATAATTTATCCACCAATCAATTATAATAATTTGTTTTTATTTTATTTATAAACTTTTTACACAAGAAAAAAATAATAATTTAATTGACATATTCATTAATTTTCTATGGACTACCACTCAAAATTCATGGATTAAACTAGAGAGTAGATAAAACATGGTTTCAAGACTAGCACTCAGAAGTCATGGATTACATTAGAGAGTAGATAAAACATGGTTTCAAAACTAGAAATGATAGAATAGGTATACCTTTATAAAGTGTAACACTCAAATTGCTAATTATTATTATATGCTCCCTTACTTCATTTATCATCAACCTATATACTATAATAATTTATGCTTCCTTACTCCATCTTAATATTTTGGAGTTCATTAAATATATAATGTCTTAAAAAATATAATGTTTAATTTTCTTCCTTTATCTAGTATAGGTTGACAATATAGATGACTTATATCGTAATTTTACTACAACCCTCTCATATTCTAT